>JAHLJT010004567.1:118312411-118545649 GCA_031308135.1 Acheta domesticus | reverse complement strand
CTATGTATGGTTTAGGCGCTAGCAGTGTTAACAGACGGACGGTCAGACAGACGTTTTCCTTTCAAATGGTTTTCGGTATCAAGGACCTAGAAAACAGGGTTGTAGCTACACCACGTGTTAGGGAATTTTTTTTCTTATTTAGCAGCTGGTTTTATCCACTTTTCGTTTTCACGGCCCGGCAATGAATTTCTCCGCCGAAAATTGGCCATTTTTCGCGCAGCATTACATAACTTTCCCTATACTACGTATATCACTCCGTCTATACGTACGTATACGGGAAAGTAAAAATACATGGATGTTATTGTGAGAATGGGCATCTCACTTACCCTCTCTCACTACCTCTCGAAATGTTATACGTAATTATAATTAGTTGCGAGCAATATAGTTGCCCAAAGGTGGATATACGCATAGGCACAGTAGGCACGTGCCTACGGCGGCAAAGTTTCAAAGGCGCAAAATTTTCTTGATATTTTCTAAAACAAATTTAGGTTCTCCAAAAACTATAACAGCATAAACGAAACATTTTATTTAAAAAAATGATTTAAACGAGACTAAAGCCACGCCCTCAACCTTTGATTTATAAATTAATTTTAAATTTCAAATGGGGACATTTTCAATGTTACATAGATACATGAAAAGAATCCGTCAACGACTCTAATTGGTTGATTGAGCAGAAAGAATTACGTTCTTAGAGTCCGGAGTTTGAATTAGCCAATCAGAAATCGCTGACGGATTTCGCCATGCATTCATATTGCCCTATATAGAAGTAGCGACATCTATTACTTCTTGAATTAAGTTCTAGAAGACGGATCTGGAAATAACCCTTTTCTTTCTTTTGTTACTATTGTTGTGTATCGTTTATTGTAAGCAATTGTAAGAGTCTGCTGAGTAAAAATGATATTGTGAAGTTTAAAATGAGTGATTATCGAAAAAGGTTTCAGCGGAAGTCAATATGCAAAAATCCGAAAAGAAAAGAAAAGAGAACTATCAAAATGAAATTGACTAGACAAAAATAAATGAATTCTTTAAACTATATATGAAACTGAACACTGCTACAGTTCATTCGACAATTATATTACTGAGTTAGTATAAACATATAGATTAGATAACATTTTTAGTTTTCAGCTTGTATATTTTTTCCATGTACTAATAACTTGTGTTAAATAAATGTTAACTTTAATATATTTTTAATGCAGAGTTGTGTTGCTAAAATATTCTCAAAATGCAATAAATGTTTTAGTACAATGATTAGAAATTAACTATACTTGACGTGTTGTTGTTTTATTCGTTTAAAGTGAACTATATCTGAATATAGAATTTAAAGTAAATTAGCATAAAATATATTACCATAATTATGTTACTAAACTTTATTTTATGTAATATGTAATAATACTATAATATTTTGACTCTTTTTATTTATTCAGGGTTATCACTGAATCTAATAATGAGGATGCAATGTTCCAAACAGCTAAAAACGAAATGGTTCAAGCAATTGAAAATATAACTGCGATTGATTATGAGTCGACGATTCAACCGATGTAAATAGTTTAAGCATTTTTTTGTATAATTAATTAAACTTTATATAAATATATATATATACATATATTATTATCTTCGTAGAATATTTGGGTATAATATTACAATACATTATTACAATGATTTATTATTTTCTTTTTAATTAAATATAATTTCTACCGAATGTAACACAAGTGCAAGAACATAAAATTGACGAAACCATAAGTTCTACTGGTCGTTTGTGTTGGAAAAGTGATCCAGCTTTGTGGTCTATTAATGAAGTTACACGCATGGGTTCGAACAAAAAAAAAAGCACTGACTTTTCTAAATCAAGAAAAGAGTACAATGATGGCAAATTCGTTACTTAACGTCGAATATGTTTGAGTATACGCATATCAGTAAAAAAATGCTTCGCAAGTGGCTTGTTTACTCTGAGAGCAATGGAACTGTTTCTGCGGGTGTTCGTCTACTTACCTCGCAATTCAGAAGTAAGAACAAAATTATCATCGGAGGGATTCAATGATTGGAAAAATGCGCATACGAAATTAAAAGAACATGAGAATTCTACATGTCATAGAAACTACGTCCGCACTGAAAATAGACAGCGGACTGAAAACCAAGTGAATAGCAGCTGCTTGAACAAGTTGAATCCGAGGCAACTTATTGGAGGAATGTTCTTAAGCGTGTCAGTTAGTAATAAAAACTCTTGTTTCAAGAGGGCTTCCTTTGAGAGGATATGTCGAAAAGTTTGGAAATAATCAAAATGTTAATTACATGATGTTGCTTTTGTTAATTTCGAAATATGACCACTTCTTAGCAGATCACATACAAAAATTTGGCAACTGCAGAAAAGGAAATACATCGTATTTATCCACCACGACGGTTGAAGAACTAATAGGTATATTAGCTAAACCAGTTAAAGATGAGATTCTCCGAAACATTCGAAGTGCCAAGTATTTTTCCATAATTGTGGACTCTACACCAGACATAACACACGTGGATCAACTCGCTATAGTTATTAGTAGGGCCCGGATAATTATGTACTAAAAATTGGGAAATATGTACATATATATGTATCATAATATACAGAAATATGTACTCAAAAGTACGAAGTATGTAACATCAAAGATCATTATATCAATATTTTTTTATTAAAATACCTTTATCTTAGTATATATTGTTCTGTAGACTTAATAAAAAGACTAGAATTAAACATTATAGTTCTCATAATCCTATTATTTACAAAGATCCCGTATCAATAAGAAACCTATATCGTCTCCGATATTATTTCAGTAGTATACCTTCCCTTTGCTTCTCTAACACGCAAACAATGTGATCTCAAAAATGAGGTCTCTAAAGAAAGAGAACTTCAAGAAGACGTGACGAATTGCATTTTGACTTTAAAAATATGAAGGATTTGTTTAAAAAACGTATCTAAATATTCATGTAAAATATACTTTCTATTCTTCTCCGTGTTTTCTGGATCCAGTGTGACGGAATTGTCCCCTCATACACCTCACTAATAGCACAAATTGTTTCGAATCCTGGGTTTTTCTCCAGAACGAAAGAACTCTTTTCTTCAGTAGATCCCCCTATTGACCCTTGAAGCAACTGCTGATTGGGTAATTTCAAAGCTACCAGAAAGTTTCAGGAAAGATGTTTACAAAAATTTAATTGTAGTGCTAACTGAAAAATGAGGCAATATAGTTATTCAACTTTTTGAATATCAAACAATTGCTTCGATGTGCCTATAGATCCTGCAGTTTCACAATCAAATTGATGTATAACTTGTTTTACAAAATAAAAATTTTGAGTATTGTAGCTCATAGCGTCGATCCAGGTGTCCCATCTCGTTAATCATTTTTTGTATTGGAAATCAATGTTTCAACTTTATCAAACTGAGATCTAATCAGTTCTGCAAACGCAACGCACGCACAAGATAGGTTAGAAGTAGTAATTTTGGAACAATACCTGCAGGGCTTCTGCTGCCTTGCACATGCAGGGCGCTGCACAAGTACCGGAAGGAAGACATTATGTTTCACTTCATTATGCCACAAAAATCCCGTTGTATTATTAAAAAGTTTTGTAATAGTTTGATGGTTGCATTTGGGTAACACTTCACAAGTTAAGAAAATAAGACACACTTTTAAACGTTCATTAAACCTATCACAACCTTGCCAATACAATTTCCTTGCACATCAGTTCCACAGCGAGATTTTACTTCAGATTTTTGGTCCAAAGAGATAATTTACGAATAACGGTAGAGGGACGCATGTAAAATTCAGGGAAAGGAAAATGTCAACAGCCCTTCTTGAGCTGGTGCGTGTAGTTTCTGGTGAAGGGTATCAAGGTCAAAGGAGACCTCTAAAATTTGCGAAGTGGGTGCGCGATATCGCCTGTTAAAGATACCATTTTTCACAAATTTCAAACTTCCTTTCTGATCTCTGCGATACTCGCGCTGGAAACTAACAGAACAGAATCTATGGATTGCATCGTCGCCTTCCCCTTTTACTTCCAATATCGTTGGCATTTATGGATACACTGATTTCAGCGCGTAATAATAGCTTCATATTAGTGAGGGGGCTACAGAAAAAAAATTGACAATGCTGAATTGTTTGTTTGGATGATTCCTTATCAAAAACAGATAGGAAAAGTAAAGAATTATTTTTTTAAATGTAGGATAATGGAAAAAAAATCAGTAATATGTAAAAATATGTTCATTTGTGTAAAATATGTAAATATATGTAATTTCGGGCAAAATATGTAAATATATGTACTAAAAACTCTACGATTTTGGCCACTAACCAATGTAAAACGTGAACATATCGTTGATTCGACTTGATAGAGTTACCTTAGGAAAATATGTCCATTACATAATTATCCGGGACCTAGTTATTAGACATGTGGGAAAAGATGGTACACCGAAAGTGTCATTTTTGGAATTCCTTCCAAACACAGGCCATAAATCAAAGGAGATGTTCGACGCTGTATGTAATTTTATGGAGATTAACGAACTGGACAATTGTCGTGGTCAGTCCTACGACATCGCGTCAAATATGTCCGGTCTTTACACAGGTCTTCAAGCCCGTATGAAAGATGGAAATGCTCTAATTGAATTCATCCCCTGCTCTGCTCATTCTTTAAATTTATTTGGTACAAATGCAGCTGAATCGTACACTGAAGCATGTACTTATTTTCTACTTCTACACAATTTATATAATTTCTTTAGTGCATCTACATCAAAATGGGACATACTTCAATACTTAGTAAATGAAGGATCCAGTACATCCTCTTTGAAAAGTCTTTCAATTACGCGCTGGTCAGCTCGAGATGATGCATATCAGGCTCTAAAACATCGTTGGCAAAATGTTTTAGATGCCTTTCAAATTATATCTGATGACTATACGCAAAAAACCGTCAACTCGTGCAGAAGCTAAAGGTCTTATTGTTGCTTTAAATCGACTTGAAACTGCTATTATGACCGAGGTTTGGGGATTCATTTTAGACCGCTTGAATGCGTCGAACAAACGACTGCAAAAGGTCGATATCGATCTAAGTTCCGTGGTTGGTATTTACACTTCGCTTGTAGAACTTTTAAAAACGAACAGAGACAATTTTGAAATTTTTGGAGATAAGGGTAAGAAGCTGTCAAATACCGAAACGTATGAATCGGAAAACAAAAGAAAAAGGAAAAATAAAATGCAATATGATGAAACTAACGAGAATGCAGAACTGACCGCACGAGACAAGTTTAAAAGTGACACTTATTTAGTTATTGTTGATAAATTGAATGAGAGACTTGAAGCGTATAAAGATGTATATGACAAATTTAAGGCTGTCATTGAAATAGAAAAATTATCTTTGATAGATTTGAAAAAAGCAGCGATATTTTTATGTTCACAATTTCCCAAGATCTTGAAGAATCGCTTGTTTCTGAGCTGATACATTAAGTTCGTATTTAAAAATCCTTGATGAAGATGTTAAGACAACGAATCCTGCAACTTTATTAAAGTGGTTACGGAAAGAAGAATTAGAATATATTTATCCTAACGTTGACATTGCACTTCGAATCTTTTTATGTATTTCGGTGGCCAATTGCATAGCAGAACGTTCATTCTCTTGTTTAAAAAGGATTAAAAATTATTTGCGTTGTACCGTACAATGACAGAGTATCGACTGAACTCCTTAGCGCAATTGTGTATCGAAGAAAATGATCTCAGCGTTTTAGATTATACTATAATTATTGATGAATTTGCACTCGCAAAATTTTACATCAATAGACAAGATAGCTATAATTAATAAAACGTTATTTCAACTGTATAAAAAACCCCATCCAAAAAGTTAAATGTTATAATGGTAAATCAAAAATTATAAAAACTGTTACAACATCGTAATATTCTAATCGTTCAGTTGTTGTAAATAAAAATCTATCATATTAATATTTAATAAAAGCTATATATTTGTCTACTTCATTAGAGTATACCTTATGATTTCAGAATTATAAGAATCTGAAAGTAAGGCCCCTTGGCGAAAGAAAAATGTTGCAATTATAGTTGTCATGTTATCGTTTCCTTTTTAATATAAACGTTTCAGTGTTGAAACATTAATAATGTTGAACGTGCTATGAAGATACAGTTTATATCCAAAATTAGCTAATCCAAAAAAATTATTTAATTTATGAAAAAATTGTGCAAAATGTAATGTTACATTTAAAGTTAAAACGTTCAAATTAATGAGAATTGTTACTGAAACGTTACAGTTTGAAATGTAGCATTAATTTTAAACAAGGGGCGGCAAATTTGATGTGCCTACAGGCGGCAAAAATATTAATCCGCCCCTGTAGTTGCCTGCTACAAAATATGACGGCTGTTGAATCACTCCAACTGAAAAAATCAAAGTTGGTAATTAACAAGGTAAAACGAAAATTAAATATTTTCAAAAACGATGCACCTCAGCTTCATCGACGCCTCTTTTTGTTTGACGTCCCTGGCTTTTCATCGTCATCTGTCACATAGAAATAGAGAAATGAAACTTTATTACTCTCGGCATTGTGTATTGTATTATTTCTGAACATGTGGTACATGGACTGACATGACCATTGAACAATTTCTCATGAAGCACATGAAACTTCATGTAGGACTTACACAGGGTCGTGGGGTAGGGGAAGGTGTATTGACAAGACGTCTGTACAACATCTCTGTGAACAGATTGAAAATTATTCTGGTGTTACATTTCACACTTCTGAACAGCACATAGGCCTGAGTGACTCCAGAGTAGAACGAGACTAGAAGGATGGAGCCAAAATATGTAAATGGTTACTCCAGCATTTTCCCTTCCCACAAACCCCCTGATCTATTTTCAATCAGCACTGGTATTGTTGCCGACGATAGAATTAACAGCCATAAGGCTTGGGATTTTGGAAATAAGGGCACCAACAGAATTATTGGTGGTGACTTCGCAACTGTAAAATTCAAGCGGAGTTAAAGAGTACAACCTCTTGCTGTAATGAACAGTGCGATACGAATAGACAAGTTGATTCCTGTCAATCCAACTGCTCTGTTCCAAAGAATTACCAGCTGCTAAGAATACGAATGACCAGCCTGAGGAGTATTTGAGAAACGATTTATACCCATATTCCTTGTCATTATTCGACAATGGTTTAAGAAAAGGAACAAAGTGAACTCTCTTTAAAGCATTCAAACCACAGAATCCAAGTTCAATATAGGCCAATATGTCATCGACGAAGAATTTTTATTGCATAGGCTTCCTTGGGGTATGAATCAATCATTTTCTTGTGTTTGTGATAATTACATTAAAAATGTGAAATCGAAATATTAATTGCAAGCCGTGGTTGTTTTTTATGGCTACCCTGATGGTGAAAAAGGGGGTACAAAAAGTGCAGAGCAAATTAAAAGATCTAGAAAACTTGCTTCAGCTGACATTCTGTTTGACGAAATATGGCGCCAACGACGTCAAAAGAAAATTTTCTTGCTAATCATCACAACAAAAGTCGATTAATAGCAATGCTGATTGCAAAGTTTTCTTCAGTGGCAATGACATGAGAGCAAGCGAAGAAAGACTCAGACACCCTGATAGTCAACACAGCTTTGTCCTTAGCTGCAACTAATGAGACTGTGATAGTAGTTGGTGACATTTTACGGCTATAGTGGGAAGAAAGCACCATCACTGAACAAATTGAGATATATTTTTTACATGAAATCTGCCTTCAAGTACAGGCCAAACATTGCTGCAATACCACCATCTGCAGGTGCAACACTACAACACTTTAAGAGTTTACCATCAGGTCCAGCAATGGCTAAGCGTCGAAACAAAACCTGAAGAGTGGGGATGGAAAAGAACTAAACATGGTCTTGCGCCTGTGACAACATTGTTACCATCCGAACCTTCAGCTTTATTGAAACTTGTTTCATGCAAATGCACCAAGAATTGTCAAAACAATTGTGGCTGCCAGAAGGCAGAGCTTAAATGGTCTAACTTGCGCCTCAATTGCAAGAAGAGTTATAATAATACGACAGTGGTGATCACCTAGAGAATGAATTAGATTTGGAGAACGAGAGTAAGCCAGATTTCCCAACCTATGGAACTGACGAAGCAGTGGAAGTGGAGCAGTACATTCCACAAGGTAATAGATAATACCAAACCTTAAGACACAATACCGGGAATAATAAAGTTTCATTTCTCTATTTCTATGTAACAGACGACGATAAAAAGCTAGGCACGTCAAACAAAATATGCGTTGATGAAGGTGCGGTGCATCGAGTTGGAAAATATTTAATTTCATTTTACCTTTTAATTACCAACTTTGATTTTTTCAGTTGGAGTGATTCAACAGCCGTCTTATTTTGTAGTAGGCAACTATATTGCTCGCAACTAATTATAATTACGTATAGGAGTTCAAGAGGTAGTGAGAGAGGGTAAGTGAGATGCCATTCTCACAGTATCATCCAAGTATTTTTTGCCTTTGGGTTCGACGCGCGGTAGCGGCGCACGGTGGTCTGAACAGGGCCGAAACGCGCGCATAAGCAAAAAAAGAAAATTTGTGAAAAACATTTTTTATTGATCGATATGAATTACAAATACTTCAAATTACTAGAAAATAAAAGAATTATTACTTTATAACAATTACTGCATCCATAAGACATCCTCAAAGTCCAGCGACTCAGCCGAGGAAAAATTCATTCACTTTTGCAGTGAAAATATTCCCACATTTCATTGCCAATAACTTCTTTCCTAATTAACTTTTCAAATTCCATAAATTATATGTGATTACAAACACCTTTCTAAATACATTACGTTTTGAAATGTCACTTATTTTTCTTTTTCACGTAATTACGCCATATTGAATGAAAGTATGCAAAAATTTAATATTGTTTAAACTACGTAAACTTTCAATAGAGATTACAACAAAACACCAAAAAACACATCCTCAATATTGATATATGTCATAAAATGAACATTATTAATCGTTTTCCCGTTGAGATCAGCCGCCCCTACCCGCCCCTTTCAAAATGGTGACCGTTTAAAGTTACAAAGATCGTTTGAAAAGAGAGTACCTTACCACGCGACTCAACACCTATTATAGCAAGTTTATTCGTAGAAAACGTATTATCTGCTTAACATTTGCAATTATAATTCATTGCATGTAAATTTTAATATTATTATAAATGATATTTATGATTCTTTATGTCATATTCAATTATTTATCAGAAAATTCATAGATATAAAATGGCGATTTGCAGAATTGAAACTTGCATTAAGTAATCTTTAACAAGCGATAAAATTAAAAAACAAATAATCATACATCTGTAAAATCAATTCTTTTTATTAAGTAAACATTTTTTAATAATTCTTCGTTGACAACATCCGCCTCGGACCGAATATTTCCAAAGGCGATCGCTCCAAGTAAACACGGTGAAAGAAACAGAAAGAACCTGCCATTTCCGTGAGCTACCTGATAATCGGAAGCAATACCTACTAACAACTAACAATCACTCCGTGAAATTAATATACTACATTAAGTGGAGGTGGATAAATAATCTTTTGTTTGAATCATCCGCCCCCAATGGCCTATTTCAATACGGCAAGCGTTTATATTCTCAATGGCGAGTTGGAAAGAACGCGCCATTTTTGATTGGTATTTACAAAAATACAACTAATCACACTTGCGTGGCGTTTTAGGAGCCGTTTGGCGCTTTAGGAGCGCTCTAGTAGTATAATTTAGCAACATAACAATTAAATAGCACTAAAAGTACTAAAAAAACGTTGCTATCAGAGGTCTGCAACGGCTCCTGTGCCGGCACGAGCACGCAACAATGGGCAAGCGCTATGCGAACAGAATCATTCTGGGTAGTAATGGATAATGGGCAGTGGGTATTTTTTCAAAAATATTGATATGCATTAGTGAACCATCTACCTATATAGCCTTGGGGGCTAGTCTCATTTTCGACGAACTCTGTGTTGTCGAAAATATCAAAATTTTAACACTTAAAAAATTCTGAATTGAAGATGAATATATTTCCCTTAAAGTCTTTTCTAAGAAATCAGTTCTTTAAAATAGGTCATGCACTTTTTTAAAGTAAGTTTTGCTCAATTTGCGCTTAAAATTTATGCAATTTATTAAACAATATTATCAAAAACCGCTCAAAATCTTGTTTTTAAGTTTCTTTTCAATGGTAGTAATTCTACAAAAATGGCACAGACCTCACTTTCGTTGAGCTTGCTGAATTTTCGAAAAAAATAAAAAATAAAATGATGCGAGAAAGTATGTGCTGTTGTAGCACCACTAGTTAACCTAGTAACCTGACAAGGTGCTTATACGATCCTTTGCTTTGTTTATGAACAAGTACAAGCTTTTATTCACCTTTATTAATATAAGATACAGACCAGTATTGTTAGTAATATAAATAAATAAATAAACAATAAAAATTAAATGGGGTATTATTATTTTGTTCCTAGAACATGCTTCTTTAGTTTCGCACCCCCAAAACCGTTTTAAAGTCGCTAATTAAATAGTTATTTAACTTAATATCCTATGCGCGCGTATCGACCCCGTTCAGACCACCGTGCGGCGCAACTGTTTATCAGGCAAAGAATCTTTGAGTCCTTAAATGTAGACAATTTTATAATCTTTCATTTCATGTCAAGTCAATATTTACAAAAAATGCGTAATTTCTGAGCTAAATTGTAATAAATTGGGATGAATCCCGTTTTCACAATTTTCTTCATAAAAACAACATTTAACGTTGCTCTAGCGGCTAAATGGTACGCTAGAGAAAAACCTTTATACGACGTAAAATGTAGGTAATTTTATCTTCTTTAATTTCATGTATGACCTTAATTTACGAAAAGTGGATGGTTTTCGAGTTATGTTGAAAAAACTGAAAAATGTCAGATTTTTTTCATTTTTTTTGCAAAAAAAAACGTATTTCCGGGCACCATTTTTGTTGACAAACATGATATTTGTGTTCAGCGACCCCAAAAACATATAGGACTCAAAAATCAAAACTACACCAAACCTTTCCGCTATTTGCCACTTTTGAGCACCGTTTGACTGCACTGTAAAATGTTAATCTTTATTGCATGTGTATTAAATGTTTTAAAAACGAGTGGCATTAGGAGCAAGTTTTTAAATTTGTACGAATGCAATAAAGCAACATTATAAACGAGTTGCATTAGCTTTTTTTGCACAACAGCATTATAAATTTGTGGGAGAATCAAACTTAATTTGGCGAAACAACTTTCTTGTGATGTCGCACGTATTTCACATCAGTACGTGAAAACGGTCGGCTGTTCTGTTTATCGCTACCTCCCGCACAATTCTTTTGAGCACTGCGATTGGCTGGACGTGTGATGATGCAATCACTTGTGTCGTAAAGTGTTAAAACGTCATTATTTGTTTCGTAAAATGTCCGATTGTGAACGATTTCTTGTTACAGAAAAGTTATAATGTTGGTATTAAAACGCAATTTTAGAACAGTTGAGATGTCTAAAAGGAAGGATCAGGTTGGTTAGCCAACGCCTAGACCGGAGGAGGGCGACGACGCCCTGTCCAACAATTGATTGAGTGACTGATGTTTCCGGGCGGGTAAACTGCCTAGGTCGTTAGTCTCGCATGTCTAGAGCACGTATTTTATCGTGGGAGGTGCGATGATCTTACCTAGCTGGATAGTGAGATCCGGCGCCGGCTAACACGTAGGCTTGCGAGGATTTCCCCAATCAGGTATCTCACGCCAGCAGGACTCAGCCACAGACGGGACAAGCTCTAAGCTCCCAATTGATCTTCCGACATGTGTGGTAGTGTTGTATAAGAACTGCTGCATGCAAGTGTAAGGGTGTAAGACGTGACGATATGGCAAGGAAGAGGAGGGAAAGATTGCGCGCGTTCCGTGGTCCGTTTGTTAGGGTACTGATGCTGTATTCGCCTGGCGTTGATCCGAAAAAACACGGAAAACTACTGATCCGAGTAGCCGGACGCTAGAATTCTACTCCAGACACCGATTGAACTCGTCCTAGCAAGCTAGCTGGTGACGAAAGTCCTGCCACTGTCGGAACTCAAACACCAGGCCCTCTCGATTGATTCTCTTGCAATCCACATGACTTCAGTAAATTGAAATTAAGAGATAAATGTTGCCAAGAAATTTAAGTGTGTTCTTTTCAAATCGTTTAACGAGAAAATTGGACTTAAAGAACATTTATATTTTCGTCTCATGTTTATGGTAATGTTTTACTATACAATCACCATTCTTAATTACTAAATCCATGCGGTGACAAGAAACCAATTTTTTGGTTTACATTACGCTTAGGGATACGATTTAACGTGAATTAACCTTGGAAGTGCGCGTATTTTAAAACAGAGTTATTTGGAAGAAGTAAGTTTATCACTTACTAATTGTAGAAAATCACTCTTACATGTTTGTAGTGTACATAATTCCATCGATTTCTTAATTTTTATTTAATGCTTGGGCTTCCATGTTTTAAATAAATATTTTTCATATGTTTGAAAAATAATTTTCTGAACCCATGTTTCTCGATATTAAAAAAATTAACTTAGACCCCACGTTAGTTTTTTTCTTTTAAGGTAGCGAAATAAGGAAATGAGCATCTGAAAATGAGATTTCGGATATGTATCTTGCAACTGTGTAGAAGACAAATGTCATACGACTAAAACAATTTTAGGATGGTCCCTCTGAAATATTAATGGTCTATCTTTACGAAAAACAAATTGCTAGTAACATCTTTGTCAAATCTCTGCATATAAAGTGACAAAATATGAAATATTACAAAGATACTTTTCACTACTACATGTACTTATATTCTTAGTTCATTCTTATAATCAGGTTATGATTATAAGTGCATCAGTTATCAGTATCATTAGTGCATTGGGCTATAAAATACCGATCTGAGAAGTGTTCATTACGTTATAACAGGCCGTTGCAATTTAACAAAAACAAGGTGCTAATCACATGAATATCTTTCCAGCGACACCCCAGCACAACACGTGGTGTCAGCAAAAAAGTGGAATCAGAAGGCTCTTCAGCGATGAAGGCGGCGCGAGTGCTGCTCCTGGCGGTGGTAACCGGCACCTGCTGGGCGGCGGTGGTGGCGGAGGCGGAGGCGGAAGGGCCTCCGCACGCTCTGGTGGCGCAGATCGAGTCGGCGGCGCGCCTCATCGCCAACCTGCGCCACCACTTCTACTCGGGCTGCGTCTTCCTGCTCTACTCCCCGGAGGACGAGATCTTCGGCGACAAACACGGTCAGTGGCAGTCGCCAGTCCGCGTTCAATTCATGACTTGTTTCCTGTAGTGAGGTTCAAGACTGCTCTTCCGTCATCCGACCTTCTCTTCCGTCACACCTTGCAAAGATTCCGCTACACTTCTTTCATCATGTAGCAGAGAAAAGCTGTATCATTCGAATGATAAAACTGGATATTTTAATTTTGCTCAGAGGTTTCTTTTAGGCTTGATCTTTTACATGGTGACAATCTACAACATGGGACAGCCGTCTTAACCTTCTCTCATAAGGCTACGACGGATTTTTCTACGAAGGATTTTTCGCATTTAAAAATCCACAGTTTTGATCGGGTTTGACCCTGCGAACTTAGGTATAACATTCCGATACACTAAGATTCACACCATCGTTACCCCCCTACACGCCATCTGCTAAGGAAGATTCTAGCAAGCACCTGCTCTGTTATCTGTTGCAACAAAAGTTATTTGTTGGTTCTCGCAGGCGAATGCTGGACGTTAACAAATGTGTCATGGACCGTGAACGAGAATCCTTATCACCATCTGAACCCATACACAGACGTGCGCTTGCAAATACAAAACTAGTGGTGCTATAAAAGCACGAACTTTCTCGCCAGTATTTCACGTTATTCTGCGAAAAGTACTGAAATTTTCGAAACATTTGGCATCAACTTTTTTCAAAATTTGTTTTAAACGAATAGATGGATTAAGGGATCAATCTCGATCTTCATAATTGTAGTTGTAGGAAGACACCGACAAAATTTTGAACTTTTGCAATTTTCAAAAAATCATGATTTTTAACGAATATGAGACATTACCATTCTCTTAAACGACCTTCACACAACCCAACACCAAAATTTAATCAAACACAATGGAGCCATTTTTTTAATTTGCAAATGTCCAAGGCTCTTCATGTAAAGTACCTCCCAAAAGTAAAATATCGGTTGCTAATTCCTGGGGTCGCGACATCAGCCGCAACCATTGGGGGCCATCAGTTTTGGAGAAAATCGACGGAACGGTTTAGCCGTTAGCATTGTTTACAAACTAAAAGACTGGGAGACGGAAGGACAGACAGATGTTTTGCTATCATCTGATTTTTCGGTATCAAGGACCCACACAACATGGATTCTAGCTACATTACGTCTTAGAGGATTTTTATTATAAATTTAAAAACTGTATTTACCCATTTTTACTTTCCCGTATACGTACATATACATGGAATGATATACGTAGTATAGGGAAAGTTATGTAATGCTGCGCGAAAAAACACCGAATTTTCGGCGGAAAAAATTCATTGCCGGGCGCTGATAACAAAAAAGTGAATACAACCAGTTGCTAAATTAAGAAAAACATTCCCTAACAAGTGGTGTAGCCAGAATCCCTCTTTTGAGGGTCCTTGATACCGAAAACCCAATACAAAGGAAAACGTCCGTCTGTCCGTCCGTCTGTGAACACTGCTAAACCATACGTACGATTTCTTCCAAAATGAATATTTCCCGATCGATCTGGTTCTAGTCAAAGCTTTGAGATTTAGAAAAAGATTCTGTAAAATTTGGGGGTACTTTACATGAAGCCCCCTGGACATTTTCAAAATTTTCTCAAAAAATGCTCCAAATTGTTTCTTTAAATTTCTTGTAAGAATAGAGTAAAATATACTTATTAAGGTGGCATAGGTCCGATTGTCACGGATAAATCTGAATTTTCGAAAATTGCAAAAGTTTGAATTTTTTCAGCGTCTTTCTTCAACTTCAACACCAAATTGAACATAGAGATTTTTCCCTCAATTAAAATTTGTTGTAAAAGGTGAATTCTTCCATTAAGATTATGTAAATTTTTTGAAAATTTTACTAGTTTTTGCGCAATATTCCACGCAATATTTGAAATTTTAAAGAATTACAAAACCAGATTGTCTCAAAAACGGCTACAATTTTTTTCTTTAAACGTACGGATAGTGCTAAATGTGCTCTATGATATGAAATTAACGCCATATTTCTCTATTTTATGTGTTTTTTCAAAAATTGCGAAAATGTAATTTTTTGACTTGTCTCTCACGTCGTTAACATTTGCATTAGCGGCGATTTGTTCACATTATTATATTTAAAGTACATGTGCTTTAAATAATGTCAAATAATGTTTCTCGAAAATTGAATAGTTTTCTGTAAAAACTAGCTCAAAATTCCGTATTTTCAGAAACGTTCAAATGCAATTTTCTCAAAAATTGCTTCAAATTTTTTGTTCAAAGCTTTTGAATGGATAGTGCTAATTGTACTCTTTAATATTGCGTAAAGTTCATTTTGTAGTATTTTTTATTTTTTCAAAAATTTCACAAATGTAATTGTTTTGAAAGTTCTCTAATACCGTGCACATTTTCAGCAATTTGTAAACACTATTGAATTTGTGCGTATAAACGCTTCAAATGAAGTTTTTCGAAAACTCAAAACTTTTCTGCGAAAAAGACCTTCAAATTTCGCATTTACAGTAGCACTTAAACGCCATTTTCTTGAAAACAGTTCCAAATTATTCAACGAAAATTGCCATTTATGGAAATGCTTAACTGTTTTTTAATATTTTTAAAATAGTATTTTTTCTACTATTAGCAAACCGAAAAATTAATCAAAAATTTCAAAAGAAATGTAGTTTTGGCGGCGATAGACAGCAGTTGTCAAGAGTATTCTTAATGAAATATGATCATCAAAAACAGATCTTCAAATAAGGTCATTTTGAATTTTTTGAAAATATGAGAAGTTTTTCTATAATTTCCTGACAAACATAATAGCTCGCTCGGAATTGAGTGCGCTTCGTTTTCGTCATTTTCTTACATCTACAATTTTAAAAATACATTTTTCCCAATTACATTTATTTATCAAAACAACGTGTTCAAATAAAGTCATGCTTCATTTTTTCAAAATACGAGTAGTTTTTCTATAATTTTGTGACAAACATAATAGCCCCCTGTAAATTTACTCCGCTTCGGACAGCTGTGTGCGTCATAAATTACAATGTGCAATTTTGTATATTATTTCTTCCTTCGTGCCTTACATTTGAACATTTATTATACACTTAGATATTAATATTTTAGAAATTGTTTATTTTGAAACATTTGAAATAAGTAAAAAGAATTAATAGCACTCAGAATAGCGACAATGCGATATTTGCAACAAGTGAATTCACTTTGCGCTCGTGAATATCCTATAATTACGTGTCATTGTAGTGACCTGATGGAACTGTATGAAAAGGAGTTCTAATTGTCTAAGTTATGGTTGCTTAATGGATGAAGAACTGACTCTATTGTATACTTTGTACCGCATTATGTTACGAGCTACTGAAATCAATTTGTTTTATGAATTGAGCCAAATGTACAATTTGAGTCTATCATGACGGCAGTAAAACGACGAATCAACGTAGTGGAAAAATATTAGTTTGGTGGATAGAGGATTTATGGAACACTAAAAAGTGTTGTGGAAATGATGAATTATTCAAGGTTGAAATAATGGAATTCATCTTTGTCAACTTAGATTTATTAGGAGAGATGGCTTTCGATTGCTTTGTCGTCAAAAGCAGTCAAGAAATGTACAAAATAAATACAAAATCTTAGAAAATTATAAACAAGAAGATAATACAAAAAATAAAATTAATACAAATAATGAAATTAGTAAGAACATTTAAAAATTGTTAACTAATATTTAAAACACGAGATAATACAAATTATAATGGATAAATTTTTGAAAAACATTATCAAATGAAATTTCAAAAAGTAAAACAGAATAAGTTGAGCCGCTTACCTCGCTATATTTAACGAATGTCGGGAGACTGCGCAGAGGAATGTTTGAAAAGGGGTTTAAAAATGTTTTCTGGGATTCCGAGTAAGGGATAGGAGAAAGTTTGGTTCGTGTCTTTTTGGAAATCGTCTCGGAAGGTGGTAGAATCAGTTTTTGAGGGACAGGAGCGGATCCTACCGATCATTTGGGGGGGGGGGCGTCATAGATTTTCGTTAAACAATAAACATATGCATTATATTGCATATTATTTTTTGTAGCGTATATATGGTAGTATACAATATTAGTATTGTTTAAATAATTACATAATTTTAATATAAATAAATAATTAAGTAAATTGTGCGTTATAAAGTAAGGTAACTAACAAAAATTCTACACCTTTTGGGGGTCCATGCCGCTCCGCCTGGATCCGCCACTGGTGGGGGAAGGATGGATAAAATGACTAGCAAAGGAGACACACGGAAGTTGCTTTGTTCGTTGTGAAGGTTCAGATTTGTGTGCATTGAAAAATGTGAAGTATTTCTAAAGCACATGCACACGCAAACGTGACATCAATGGGCGGCTCAGTGAACATACTTAAGTTAGGAACAATTTTTTTCTCAACTACTTTTCTGAACCTCATGAATCTTTGCTTAAGATAGAACATAAATGATTTTTATTAAAGTTTCTCACATATGAACATGAAACAAAAGTTTGGTTAACTCAATGAAATAACGGAAAAAAATTAAAAACTAAAAATTGGCCCAGTTAGCCTAACCCTACCCTGCAAACAAATGCCAATTTTTAGAACTAATAAATTTGAAAAGAATGCGATATCTATTAAAATTTTTATAAAAACCATTATCCTTATTTACAATCTCTATCTAAATTAAATAAAATGTTATTTCTTTAGTCGCGTTTACAATGCCGCTGAACGACTAAGGGTGTTACGAAAACTTAATTACAACTGTTTTGCTTTGCCCTGATGCCAACCTGTCCAATCCATCTTGTTTGAATCGACAAAATCGATGCAGCAATAAGAAGGAACTGACATGTGTCGAATGATGCAAACAGCAAGCCAGAACATTCACTTTTTTATTCATAAAGAAAAAATGCGAGTAGAAAAACAACATTGACAAGAGTTTATTCGATTTTCTACAGGACAACCTACACGACTAATGGGGCGATCTGTTTACTATTTTTTTTCGCAGGAAATCGTTTCTTCGTATGTATTAAAATTAATAACAAAAATTCCAAATAACATTTAAACCTTCCCCTTTGAAAGAAATATTTATTTCCTAGTGTTGAATGACACCTGATTTTGTAATTTTAAGTAGTAATGTCATTTTTGAGAAAAAATAATACAATGGTGTGTTAATTATTTTTAAATCTTCCATTCACACATGAATGTCACTATTGATTTTAATCTTTAGTTTAAATGTCGCATTCCATTGAAGGGGGCAACGACAGATATCACTGTCACCTATCCTAATATCTTTGTTTAGGTAAGGAGTTACTGTCTCATCTTGTAGTTACTGTCATCACTTTAATTTTGTATGTTCCAAATGAACATCGCAAGTTTTGATTTCTCCTCAGCTCTGAGATCCGGCTTCACGCTTCTGACCATCGAGAGGATTCTGGCGAAGGAGGGAGTGTCTCACACGGCGCTGGATCTCACCTTCAAAGATCTGTGGAGAGGCATTCGTTGCCAGCAGAACAACCCCCTCAACGTGGTGATCTCGAGTGACGAATTGAGTCGCCGATTCCTCGTGCAGGTAAGACCCACGGTGTAAGATATATAGGTGTGTTCACTCCCAGTCTAAAACTGAAGCTTATGTGAGGCTAGTTCTCACAGTTCTCGCATATAAGCGCTGCGATCTTTGGGTCTCATTTGGCAAGGTCGTGATTGGTCGTAATCCATTTGGCAGCTCTGTGGTCACCTGATTTCTAACTTCAAGTCAGTGATTTGTCGCGTCGCGGTGGAATTGGTAAAGTCTAAAGCAAACAGTTACGAAAATGGGTAGGAAATATTTTGTAAATTGTGTAATAGCCACCGTTTAAGATGCCATCTTAAGATGTATATCTTACACCGCGACCCAAATCGATCGTGCGCACCATACGGACAAGCGAGGAACTAGCCTCAAACTGGCTTCAGAAAATTTACCCCAAAGGCGACTAGTTGACACACCTTGGTACATCTTACACTGTGGTAAGACCACTGTCGAAAGGAGTGAAGAAATGGCATCTGCTGCCGGAGGGATAATTTACGCACAGCCTGCAGGTAGAGGCAAAACAATGGTTCCCGGCACACTTGTCCGCTCAGAATTGACCTGGCACGTGGCCCCATCTCGATCAGGTTTTTGTCCAGTTTCCCTGATCCATTGAGCAAATGCTGAGATGGCCCCTTGTTTTGCTTCTGGACGTAAATGTAGCTTCACTGTGCGCACGTTTTGTTGATCACTCCTTTTGCTTGTAGTTCATTTACCGTTGAAACTGATTTTCTATAACTCGGGAAAAACATTTTTCAAATATCTTTATTTTTCTAAAATAATTATTTTCTAAATTCATTTTTTCGTTTTTTTTTTCTTTTTTCTTTTTCTTTTCTTTTTTTCTTTTTTTAAATAAAATTCTGGCCTTCAAGAAAATGTGCGCAGATAAATTTCTTTCCCCACACGTCATATACAGTTTTTTACTGTTGTTTTGACAAATAAATAAATAAATCACGTTCGACATTCGTTCTTCTCCAGCCAGAATATAAAAGAAGCCGAGGAAGATTTGCCAAAGACTCGAAGTGTCACGGATGCATCCGAAAAGCTTCAAATCGTTCGCGATCTTGTTTGATAAGCAGATTGTGTGACGTCTATTAGAAATATTTGGAGTTAATAAAAAATTGCAGTAAAATACATGAAGATTTAAACAAGTACAATACTTCTCGGCGTTGTGAACATCTGTTAATTATTGTTCCAAATAATGAAATATATATTCCTTATTCAAAGTATATCTGAAATATAATGAAATGTATATTCCAATCCAAAGTATATCTGTAACGTCTCAATTGTCAGAGAGTCACAGATACGGTATCTACCTTCTTAAATAGGTCATTCCTATGAGAAATGTTAATCTTTCTTAACAACAAAAATAATCTAATAACAAGCTTTATTACAGGTTCGCAACTGACATCGAGTCCTATCAACTTCTCCAAGCACTAAGATGTTATCTTAGCTAATATCTTAAGCAAATAATGCTTACTGTTGCACAAAACTCACAATCGTGGAACCAAGATGCCCTCGGTCTAGTCTTCACGACTTCCAGAAGCGTTCTGCTTTTTCATCCAGGACTTTATATATCCAAGATATCCCGTTGCTTCGTAGACAAATGACAACGATAATCCACTACGTTACACAAGTGAAGAAAACCAGAAGAGAGAGAACTTGAGAGAGTTATTGACTCACTAGAGATGATATAATAAGTACTGTCGGAAAACGTACTTAAAGAGATAAAAATGATTGCACAGATGAAAAAGAGAAAGAGGGAAAGAGGAAGGTGCAGACTTCTTAAACATAGAGCCTCAGAGATTCCTTAAAATGTGTGTGTATTATATATAAATATGTGTAGCCAATTGAGCTATCACCACAAATAATGAATTTGGAAAAATATCCCTACGTATATTGCAGCCTACATTGTTACTGAGGAACTGTGATTCTAGCTCCTTATGATGGAATTCCATGATTTTCCCCAACGAAGACTGGAGGGAAAGAACTAAACCACGGAAATATTTGCCCAAAACGATCTTACCAACGACAACAAAGCTCTTCATAGTAGCATATGAAACACAAAATAATCTTCAGTCTAATAAGTCTATTGCCAAAAACAAATGTGGCTATACCAGGTGATTAAGAGAACCCAACGATTCGTTGATCATTCACACGATGATAATACAAACCGCAAGATGGTGGCTGACGAACGTGCAATATCGCTGCATGCCTACAAGAAGGCAAACAATTCTACAAGTATCAGGTGTTAAAAGATAATGAACTTTCCCGAAGTACGTATAAATCTCTGTATAACGAGCATTTTGGTTGAGAATCATCCTCTTGTAAACCTCGGGATATGGCGAGTGATATCTTAAAGAGACTTCCTTTCTCCACTCTTATTTTTACAACTCTAAACAGCTAAACAAATCTAAAGAACTCTAAACAACTTACAACTCACAATAGAACTACGCAGCCTCTTGTTGCCGTTAGGTATCAGGATAGAGAGTATAAGAGACGGAACAGGTATACGAGACAGGAAAGCTACCTGACGGCGGCAGAGTGACGCACATGTCTGTGTCAAACTCTACAGCGATGCCATTACTAAAGACTCGAATTATGTTTAGCAGTGTCTCTTGTTTAGCAGTTTTATATACATAGTTTTATTATGTAACTGGTTGTTTTACATCCCTGATTGTTTTACATCCCTGATTGTTTTACATCCCTGATTGCTTTACATCCCTGATTGTTTACATCCCTGACTGTTTTACATCCCTGACTGTATTACATCCCTGACTGTATTACATCCCTGACTGTATTACATCCCTGACTGTATTACACCTTTGATTGTTGTTTTACATCTCTGATTTTATTACATTCCTGATTTATCATATCCCTGATTTATCATAATCCCTCATTGTATTATATCCCTGGTTGCATTATAAACGCTGACTGCATCATATCTCTGCTTGATTGTTACATCCTGTACCTCGCTTGCGCGCGCTGGCGCAGGCGTCGCGTCGCGAGGCGTTCGAGGCGAGCTTCTGGCTGCTGCTGTTCGGGCGCGGCGAGCGCGCGCTGGAGGCCTTCCTGGAGGAGGTGGAGCTGCCGTTCGACGCGGAGGTGCTGGCCGCGCAGCTGCGCGCGCCCTCCGACTTCCGCGTGTGGGAGGTGCACCGCGTGTGGCCCGGCGCGGGGCTGACGCGCGTGCTCTACGGCCACTGGAGCGGGGAGCGCCGACGCGCGCGCGCCCCGTGGCCGGGCCTGGAGATGTACGAGCGCCGCTTCGACATGCAGGGCTTCGTGTTCCGCGCCTGTCGTTAAGGAGGTGAGCTCGTCTTTTCCTTCGGGTTGACGTGGTACATTTAGGCTTACTTTGTAAGAAGATAAAGTTTTGTTTCGTGCGCCGGAAAACGGGGAATTTCAAACAAAAACTTTTATTGACGGGCTCTGGTAACAAACAAGTGGATAAATCTTGTTCCCATTTACGAAACTCCATTAGTCGCGGTTAGAGTGGTTTCATAGAGTTTAAATTTACACGTATGCTTGTTTAGAGTTCACGTTACATTAGAGTGTGATTTAGTTACATTAAAATCGTTACATGGAGTCATTTGAGCGTTACGAAAAAGCTGACTTTCTCGCAATGCTACGCGTCACAATCGATCCACATTCACAAACTGTTGTTATTTGTTAAGTTTTGTAATTTGCAAGTAATATAACAATTTTTTGATGCTAACGACTCATCTAATCGATATCGTTTATTCAAGACAGAGATGACACGCCCGATGCGTTGGTTTCATTGTGTTGTAAACTCTAATGTGCATTGATCCCAACATACAAAATCCCAGAACGACGGTTGGCTTCAAATATTGCAAAATTGTCGTTTTGAATCATAGATATATCATTTTGAAAAATAGTAACCAAGTGAGTGTTCAAGAGAAAGGTCGTGGATAACAGATCTCTTAGTTATTACTTTACCTGGCCTAGGCATAGAAAATGTAAAGGAAAATATAAGAATCTGTCAAAAAATTCTAAGTTATAATTTTGATAGTAAACTCCCGTTGACAGTTGGTAAAAAAATAAGTGGTGTTTATCACGATGTATGTCTGTGTGGATGGTTGGACGTATGGATGATTGTGTGTCACGCATAACTTGAACAGATTGGAAACTTTTGAGCTTGTAACTTGATACACAACATTAGGAGTATGACCACGTAGTGCTGTACTGTATCTTATGTATACATAGTTAAGATTGATGTCAATGGCGACGAGATGCTCTCAATTGTGTGTAAAAATTGTGCACAATCTTAATAACTTCCACTATAGTCTAAAGGGGAAACTTGAGATAAGTTATTCCTGTCCCCGGTCACCTTTCCCTTCACATTCTCTCTAGTCCCTATGATTTACATGAGAAAAAATGATGGGGGAAATCGATTGCACATTCTAATGAAAAATGCCAAATTAATCGTAAAATTCTTCAGTTACACCTTCCAGAAAGGGACACTGATATCTGACAGGATGCCGATCCTTTTTCGCCTAACCTTCGGTAATGGGAATAGTAGTATCGGTCGTTGGGGCAGTCCGGCACTAAGCTGCGACCTAATAGTCGCTTAGACTATACAATATAATTATTTGAAATTAAAAATACTAATAATTAGTGCGGCCTCTCGGTTTAGCTCATTGGTCAGCGTGCTCGCTTTCCATGACGCGACCCCGTGTTTGATTCCCGGTCAGGCAAGATTAGAGTTGCAATGTCTCAGTATAATTTGCTGTGTGACGTTGAGAAAATTCACTTCTCAGGTTGAGAAGATCAGAATACGCCGAGGGGATGTCTTCGTGGTAACCACACGTATCCCCTTAACCCATGGCCGCGAAGCCGGGACGCTGCTGGTAGGCCATGCCCCGTATAAGTGTGCCGACACACCAAGTACAAACAAAAATAATAGGTGTGAAAATAATACTTTTAAAAGTACACAAGAACTTTTCATCAGAACCAATAGATATTGTTTTCACATTTACTTTATAGAATTTAGATGTACGGGAATCTAAATTCTAAATATAAAGTGTAAATATGTGTGTAAAATTATTTCATATATTGAGTTGCAGAACGATGTGAGTTTTGAATTGATTCTGTTCGAGATGAAATCACGCTATTCGGACTTCTGTAAGAATTAGGGGAAGGAACTAATTAAGGTTAGTTAAAATTATTCGTAAAATACAGAATATGAAACTTCAATCTCTTATTCACACACTATCAAAGCCGTTAGGTTTGAAAGTAAAATAATACGATTATTTGGGGATAGTAAAAATCGTTGACAATTTACATGTCTGCAAAGTGGAGGGTGGTTTTGGACAACCAAGTAAATAATGGTAAAATAATTGTAATGGAGTTTTTTTACAACAATTCATCAAAGAGTTAGTATTAGAATTAGTATTAGAAAGGCATTAGTATTAGAATATTACCTCCTAACAACCTACACACAAGAAATACGGAAAAGTGAAGAGATGGCGAAGAAGTAACTGTCCGCTACCATCCGATTCTACTTTCCGATACCACCCGAACAACCCTCATCCTTCAGAAGAATACAACACAGATATAGATTGTACAAACAACCTTGTACTGCTGTAACGTAATCAAATACACCTAAGTAAACATACTAGTCACAGTAGAATGTTTTTAATCTTATCCTAAGAAAAGTTTCAAAGCTCCAAAGTTATCTTCGTACACTGGTCAGCATAAAACATCGTACTGCATGTCGCAATAACCAAACTGATTGATGTACTCACCTCATACGGCGTATGCAAAGCTAATTCGTGTCCAGAAACACACTGACAGCGTGGCAGCGTGCTACGTACCAGTGCCCAGTTCCCTAAACTACTATTGTCTGATACCATCCACTGTCCGATATCACCCGACCTTCCCCTAACATCATGGTGGTAATTTGATGTAACATACTTTTTTATCTTTGGCTTTGAGAACTAAGAAACTTAATATATGCCATCAATTCAATACACCAATATTTCTAGAAATGAAAAGTTCTTTCTTTCTTTACTTTGTTGAAACATGCTGAAAAGTGTACTGGTATAGATTACATGTATTTCTGTTTATCCAAACACAAATTTATCATCTTTTCAATGCTATAATGAGAAGAGACATTAAAAACTTCAATAATTGCCACTTTTTAAATGGATATTTTGTGTTCCAGGGATTCGGCACAAGCATTGTTCGAGGCGAAAATAACAGTCTGACAGTAACGGGATTCTTTCAAGAAATATGGCACATGCTCGAGTTGAGAAACAATTTCACGTAAGCATTTATCTGATATAAACATATATATTTAAAAGGATATAAGATTCATTTACATTACGGTAAACGTATGTATCGAATCATCAAAATACACCGGTTTTAAAAAGCAAATTGAGAAAGAAGAGCTTTATAAAAACAAGAATGTTGTGTGGAATATGAACCTCTTAAAATCTTAATACAAGTGACGATGATGGCTCATTTTTTACCCACAAAATATATGTGTATTGCTTAATAAAAACTATAATATAGTTATATGTACTAATATTTTAATTTTATATAAAATAATTTTAGTTTTGTATATAGAACATCCAAAATTGTATAAAAGAAACGCAATATCTGAAAAGGACTTTAAACATACACTCGTCGTCATAAAAAACGCTACACCCAGAAGGACGAGGCGGATTGTAATCATTGTTGGCAGGCAGGTAGAGGGTAACAGGCATACAAAATTATTACACTTTCACATTTGTAGGACCACTATTTACAGCACTACACGGCCACAGACTGCACATGTTAGTTTGGCGTGAGGTCGCCGTGTTGGCAAACACATGCGTCCAGACGTCGTGACATGGAGTTGTGCAAGTCTCTAATGGAGTCCCATGATAGTCCATGTCCTGCAGGCTGCACCTTAGCACGCTGTTCTTGCAGATGGTGGGGTCCTGTTCGCACGCTCCGTAGCACCCCCAACATTCTCAATCGGGGAAAGGCCTGGCAATGCGGCTGGTCATGGCAGAGTATCCACGGCTGCAAGGCATGCTCGGGAGGTGGCTGTGGTATGCGAACGTGAGTTTTCCTGTTGAAATAGGGCATGGGCGTGGGCCTTAACGGATGGCAGAGCCGCTTGTTGAAGGATCTCCTGAACGTACCGTGCGGCTGTCACGGTGCGTCTGAGGAACATTAACGGTGAACGGGCACCATAGGATATCGCGCCCCCTACCATCACACCAGGCTGGAGGGACATGTGATGGAATACCTCAAACTGCCCGTCGTAGCGCTCCCCGCTCCGCCTCTAGACACGGACCCAGTGGTCGACGCCATTAAGACAGAAGCGGGACGCTGATGATGCCGACTGCAAGTCTGAATGGCTCCAGGTCCGTCGTTCCCGACACCAGTTGAGTCTGTAGCGACGTTGCTGGGGTGTGAGGGGCAGGCGTCGTAACGGTCTGTGTACGGCGAGCCCTGCGCTGTGCAACTGCCTGCCAATGGTACTGACTCTTACAGGATGTGGTAGTGCAGTTTGCACAGTCCTCTGAATCACCGCTGAAGCTTCAATCGTTGACATTGGATCTTATCGCCCGTGGCGGACCATCCGTCGGTTCTCCCTCCTCGTGGTGCTTGATGGACGTTCAGATCCTGCATGTCGTTTGTGCGTGCCCTACTCAATCCATTGTCGCCTACAGCGGGCGACGGTGGTGTCCGTACGACCGGTGTTGCGCGCCATACGGCAAGAGGACCAACCAGCCTCCCGCACACCCACTACGTGGCCCCTCTCGAAAGCTGGACAACTGGCTGTCGAACGCATCGCCTAGGCGTAGTGTACGTGCAGGTGACACTCTGGCGACGATACCCGATGTCCAGTGGCCGTCGCGGCCGTTTGAGGCCCTCTTATCTGGACCTGTAGACGCGACGTCACGCACCTAGCCCCGACCACCCAATGCGCGGCCGACCGTGAAAACGAAATCATTGGCTTAGGTAATGGTGTGCAAAATACCCACCGAATTTGCAGCGGATCAGTAGGGTCCTTCGAAATGCAGCTACGAGTGTATATTCAGATTTATTCCGAGCAATGTTTTTAATACCATTAATAAATGAACTAACGAGCGTTTCTTAATAATTATATAATGCATTTATTACAAATATTTAAGCAAATGAGACATACAATCAAATGAATTTAACTTTAATACAAACAAACGTTTTAATATTAAGTAAATATCTAAAACAGTATATTTCCTCTTGGCCAATACAAGTCTCTTGGTTTATCCCGTTTGTCCGTCTTCCTCAAGCGGGAATATTTTATCATTTGAGCCGTTCAGAGAAAAACTGACGTAAGTCAAAAAATTTACTTGCCGGAAAAAGACGTGTAAACGAAAAACGATGTGAAACTATAATGCTTAGAAATAAATTACCTAAAGTGTTAAGGAGATATTCTTTTACTACAGCTTTCGATGTGCAACTTTACTACAACTACGACAACTTTCGATGTGCTATAGAATCTCGTGATGATCTACCGGACGCTGAGACGTTCAAGGTTAAGATTTTGAAAGAGCACAACGCTCGACAACTGAAGAACGAGGACGGGTCGACAACCGCTATGATTGTGAAAAATAATCAACGTTTCTTCAAGAAAACTAGAAACATTACAACCCATTTCAAAGCTGAGCAAACTCAAAAGAATTTGAAACTGAAAATAAAGTGTAATTTCTGCAATTAAAAAGGTCATAAAGAAGCCGAATGTTTTTGAAGAAGAAATTGATTAAAACATCAGAAAACAAAACTGAAAAGGGTTATTTGTGTCTGTCAGTCGAGAGTTCCAACGATAATTCATATCACACTGGTAAATTGTGGTGTATTGACAGTGGTTGTACCTCCCACATGTGCAACGACAAGAGCGCATTCGAGCATGCATATAAAACCGTAGTAAGTTAACACTCGCTGATGATTCTGTTACAGAAGTAAAGGCGAAGGGTGACGTACAATTCTCAATAGCGGGAAATGTATGTGACGGAGTGTCGCTGAGAAACACTTTGTATGTACCTGATCTGAAAAATAATTTAATTTCAGTTGCCAAAATCGTCGATCAAAACTTGAGAGTCACATTCGAAAGGGAACGTGCAATCGTCTACAACTCAGAATGAGTGAAACTCATCAGCAAAAAAGAATTGGGGACTTATTCTATTTGGAAGAAGACAACCAACTTGCATTTGTCAATACGGAGACAGCAGCTAACAAGAATTCAATGAAAAGTTGGCACGCTCGACTTGGACATCTCAACTCCACGGACATGAAACAGATGCTCAAGAGCCAAGATGTCATCGAGCTGGAATTCGAGGACTTATTTGACTCAAGTAAGTGTGAAACATGTATCGCCTGGAAAAATCACAAGAATTCCGTTCACAAAACGCGAAGAGACATCGACAAGACCCCTGGAGCTGATTCATTCAGACATATGTGGACCAATGAGGACATATTCACAAGGTGGTAAACGATATTTTATCACGTTCATAGAAGATTACAGTCGTTGGTGTCAAATTTACTTTATTCGCGAAAAATCAGAAGCTGTTGAAACATTTGTCGAATATAAAAATTTTGCCGAAAACCAAACCGGTTATAAAATCAAAGCGATTTTATCTGATAACGGGAAAGAATATGTGAATAAGAAAATGGAAACAATTCTTAAGGACGCAGGAATCCAACAACGGTTCACAACGCCACACACACCTCAACAGAATGGGATTGCTGAACGGCGAAACCGGACCCTCGTCGAAGCTGCTCGATGTATGTTAATAGAGTCCGGAATACCTTCTTCTTTCTGGGCCGGAAGCTGTTGCGACCGCAAACCATATTCGCAACAGGTGCATTACAAAGAGCTTGCCCGAGGGAACTCCATATGAAAAATGGAACGGAAAAAGACCAGATATCTCAAAGTTACGTGCATTTGGAACCAAGGTGTATCCTAGACAAGACATCTGGTAATGGCAAATTTGAAAACAAAGGGATATGCGGAAACTTCGTTGGATACTCTGATTGCAATAAGGGATATCGTATCTGGATACCACATGAAGAGCAATTCGTATATCACGCGATGTAAGATTCCTAGACAAATTTGATTGCAAATCGTCCGAAGAAGATTTCTTTCCTGGAGAGAACGGGTTTAACAAAATACACCAGGAACTACAAGTAGATTCGCCGAACATAGTTGAAATAGATCCAAATCCTCCAAATCCAGAATGTTTAAACGGCCGTGATATTGGATCTACTACTCTTGAAATGTGAAAACACAAATTCCTCTCAACCTCTCGAAGATAATAATGACGTTGCTACAACAAGCCGACTACGCGGAAGACCTACAAAGGTAAAAACTGGAAAAAGAGGACGTCCACTCAAATGGGAAAATTCACAAGTAAGTAAAGATCAGATTACAACTAATTTTGTCGATGATCATACAGAACGTGAGCATCCTATATTGCCAATTGTGGACTTATCTCCTATCAGTTATAAAATAAAAATGACGTTTGTGAAGGAAAATATTCATCACAAAGTAATAACTTTGTTTTCAATGCAACGGAAATAAATAAGTACGATGCTATAAACGGTCCCGACAAATCCGAGTGGCTTGATGCAATATACTCGGAAATCAAGTGTCTAATTGCCAATGACACGTGGGAATTAGTCAACTGACCGAGCAGTAATACTGTCGTCGACTGAAGAACTGTACTCCGTAACAAGATGAATCCTGATGGATCCATCCACAGACGAAAGGCCAGAGTAGTCGCCCGAGGTTTCGGTCAAAGACCCGGAATAGACTTTATTGATACATTCTCTCCGGTCGCCAGAATTGAGTCATTTAGATTCCTCATGGCGTTATCTGTCAAACTTGATCTGAAAATTTCACAACTCGACATCACCACAGCATATTTGAATGGTGATATCGACACATTACTGTTCATGGAAAAACCATCATACTTGACTGAGTCATTAAAAGAATAATTAAAACAGAAGGAGACATCAATTTAATCAAAAAAGCTCAAAATATGCTCCAACTCTTAAAATCCGGTGACAAGGTATGTAAATTGAAGAAAGCCATTCACGGTCTTCGTCAAGCAGGTCGACAATGGCACACGGAGTTGAAGACCACTCTAGAAAATATTGGTCTTTGAGCTACAAATTCGGATTCCATGCATGTTCGTTGATGCTAGAGAACCTCACACATATCTACTTGTCTATGTTGACTGACATGTTAATTGCATCGAAAAATAATACAAGGATCAATCAGATCAAAAGAGACATTTCTTCTCATTTTGACGCTAAGTACTAGGACGAGCTAGTTTTTGTCTGGGGATTGAAATAGGCAAGATGATAAGAAGATAACACTTTGTCAAAGCTGGTTATATTAAAGATATCCTGAAAAGATACAACATAGAAGATTGTAAGCCCGTGAAAACTCCCATCGCTAGAGGAATGAAACTTCAATTCGACACCACTTCAGAAAGAGAGAAAGATCAACGACCATTCCGTGAGCTCATTGGTTCTCTTATGTATGTAGCAGGAGGCACACGTCCGGACATCGCTTACGCTGTTAACATGTTAAGTCAGTAAAATAATTGTCACAATGAAAGTCATTGGCAGGCTGCCAAACGTATAATTCGGTACCTGCAAGGAACAATTAATAAAAAATTAGTTTATGTTCACGATGGCACGGAATTACAGGGTTATGCCGACGCCGATTGGGCAAATTGCCCAAATGATAGAAAATCGTATTCCGGATTTGTTTTCTTGATGTCGGGAGCAGCAATTTCGTGGTGTACTCGTACACAAAGAACCGTCGCGCTGTCCTCAACGGAAGCAGAATACATTAGCATTTCCGAAGCTGCTAAAGAAGCAATACATATCCTTACTTTTGCCCAAGAACTGGGAATTAATCATTATAATAAAATAATTATTTACAATGATAACCAATCAGCTGGAAAATTAGTATACAATCCAGTGCTCCACGCAAGGTCTAAACATATCGACGTGAGATATCATTTCATTCGTCAAGCAGTACAACAAGATAAATTGAAAATAGAATATTTAAATACTGAAGAAATGGTTGCGGACGTATTGACTAAACCTCTACCCAATTATAAACATGAAATTTGCGCTATCAGATGTGGATTACGTGACTGATAGTTAAATAGCCTTGAATTGAGGGAGGGTGTTGGTATGTTCAATTTCTATGCTAATTGCAATTGCAGATGGCTTTGCGTCGCCTTGGGATTGTCTTAAAAATGTATGTGTTTTGTTCTAACAAACTTATGTTTTGTATGTATTACGAAAATAACATGTTCTCATTATAAAAGTCATTCGTGTGTCATTATACAGCAATAGTTATTTCAAACAGATATTTTAGACTGAAACATTGCTTATTAATCAATGAACTATTTCATTGACTTTCACCAATTTTACACACACCGTTTCTGTAAACTATGACACATTTAAATAATTGGCATGCACAGTTTTGGTTCGAGATAGTAATGTGATGGAAAACTAGGGAAAAAATGGGCCACGATTTTCAACCAAGTGAGACTGACCCACACTTCCTTGGAAGCCTACCCCTGACGCGGGTCTGGGGACAGGGCGGTCCCCTAAATGTGAGGGTCTGGCGCACCTCTTGGGCGGTTCCCTAAATGCGCCTGGGATTTGACTCACTTCCTCCGCCAGATGTCGGTCTCAGTTAACTACATCCGAACTGTCTGGTTGGGGGACATCTCGTTAGAGCAGGATGCTGTCGGGATTTAATTTTGCCGGGCGTCCCGTCAGGGTTCTTTTACATGCCACATGGCCTCTGTGAATTTCCCATCTTTCAAAAATCCGGGATCTTAGGCCGGCATTGAACCCGCGCACTGTTAATTCAGAGGCCAGTTAGGTAACCCCTCCCTCACGGAGGCCCTACATCATATACAGAACAACAAAAACGTTAAACGTTTCTGATCCATAACACGTGAATAGCAAATATTTAACACTTTAATGGAGCCATGGATTCATGTGTCGCTTTGGAGCTATCCGGTCTGACAGACCGGTTGGTTAGATTTTATTTTACACACATAAACATTAAGCTTTGGCATAGAAACTGTAAATCAACTCTAAACAAAAGTTTTCTGGCATTTTTTATTATTACAAAGTTCATTTTATAAAACGTACTGTAATTCTCCTTCTACGACAAAATCAAATACAATCAGGAGCACAATCCGTACAGACTTTGCCGTTGCACTGAAGGTAGATAGGTTTTGAACATCTGATACATTGGTATTGTGTCTTTATTTCTTTCTCTGTTTCTTTCTTCTCTCTTACTTTGAGAGAAGGACACTTACGGCATGTCTTTCGTTCGTTCATCTTGTTACTTGGGATTTCTTGTGGATTAACTGGAGGATCATCACTGAGTGCCAGGGCATTTTTTCTGGGTGATTTACCGGGGCTCTGGCTTGACTGCTGAGGCCGGATAATCCACCCCTAACAATATTGTGAGCTGGAACCCTTACGTTTTGCCTAGGCTTAGAATAATTCCAATTCAGGACACGCTTGCTCCTTTTAGATTTCCTATAGTAGTATTCAGGCTCTACATTGCTTTGTATCTCACCTCTACCAAGTTCTTCATTCAGAAGATAACCACTTTTCACACTGGAGTCCGTAAAATCAGAATCTTCTGCATTTGAAATCACGAAATCAGGATCTTCGTCGGAATCATCGATTTCTGAATCTGAACAACATTCATCACCAGACACTTCCTCTAACATCTCTTGAATTCGTCGCCCACGTCATCAACATGCAGTAGACGGCTAGTGGAAGGGTTATCCATTACACTTTAGATTCAACTAAACCCTTCTTGGAGTAATCCGGTACAACAGACCTGATGCAGTTCATACGCTACTGGAGCTATCCGCTATGAGAGACCAGTAGGGTTCCCAGAACAGACATAATGCTCATAACGATCAAATGAAACTGATTAACAACAATTGGAATATAGAGGGGAGGTTTGGGGGGAAGCTATTGGGCCGGAGAACCACTGCCGCCTAACAGGTGCGCCAGTATAAACAAACAAAAATAGTGTCCGGTCTCAGAGACCGGTAGCTCCATTGAAGTGTTAAAGCGGGCTGCAACTTGTTTGGCGCCTTGCTGTCGAATGACACTAGCTATATCGTAAGCCTGAGGATGAGAAATAAATTCGGTCTGCGTAGTATGATAATAGGCAGAATAACACGATCAAATATTTGCATATCTCTGTCAAAATCCAAATTCTTTCATTGATTTTGTAGTTCTCTCTTCTTCTTGGGTAACTAACAAAACCATAAGCATCTCTGGCACGGCCGGACGTTGAATAGTTAAGTTTAAATTTCGCACACATTGGAAAATAGTAATACAGATTGAACAAGTTAAAAAACGGACGACGTTATCCATCGCCTTGTGGAAAGTTCCACAAATTCAGAAGATCTTCAAAACATAGTATATGGCCGTCACATCTCGAAAACTGTAAATATTTAATTCAAACATGCAGAAAATAAATATACTATATTGCTAAATACTCGTTCTTGTATCATATTATTTCTTAAATACATACATTTCCTTCAAATATATTGCAATTTATGCTGTGGTCCGCCGTTGACCTTGCATTGGTATTTTCCGTTCCGGTGTGGTATAAGTACGCGACTATTAAGCAAGTTAATTATTGTTTGATGTTCAATGTTCCGCAGGTGTAAGGAACTCGAATTTAATTATTCACTATTCTTAACTACACACATGTACTTTCGCATTCCTTAAATTTGGCGCCAACCCTTGACTCTACGATTATAATCCCTCCTCGGGAATAATCTATTGTAAGCTTGTGCATTTTTTATTTGCCCTCATCCCCGTTAATTTTCCCTATATTACACGCACGAACACGTATACAGCTGTGCAAATTATGCCTTATACGTTAATAAGGAATTTCGTGTTTAGGCTTCTATAGTCTAGGCCGTGTATTGGGCCGCACTAGATTCGCAATATAGCAGCTAAAAGGATTTCCTGTCGGAATAGCCAACTTATGAAACAATCATTCCGATCAACTCTCTCGCTTTTGTTTCCTTTGTTGTCATTCACTTCTCTCGCGGTGGAAGAGTGCAAAGTACAATAATGTTTGTCTCGTTTTTCGTTACAATTAAACAAGATTTTCATCTAGAAACGAATATTAACTCGGTGAAAAATTAAACTAAATAAGAGTTATCATTATCGGCAAGTGCAAGTGTGAGTGATGTTAAAGTGCGCCAATAGCAAATGAAAAACATACATTTAAAAGTTATCTGTGGTCTTGTGCTAAAAGTTATCTGCTGACTTGTGTTGATAATGATTTTGAGATAGTAGTATTATCAATTTGTTCATGATTTATCTGTCAGTTAAGATTTATGTTGAAAAAAATAAATACCACAATTATTTAAGATTATTAATTTACATATACATGATAATTTTTGTGACCAAATTAAATGTTTCTAACAGTCCAATGATATTAATATTAATGCAATGCATCATTTTATTTAGGTGCTTAATTAAATTGTCTTTCAAAAGTTAGTGATCATTTAAAAACTTAAGAAATTCATTCAGTAGTCTTCAGTACGTTGCCTGTTCTAATCAGTGACAGACTTATACCTGTTTCTTCTCTATTAAAACGGTGTGTGGTACATGTTACAGGGATAGTTATGGTAATAAATAGAACTTTTGATTTTTTTAAAGTTATTTATTCAAACAGGAATGTAGCATACTGACAATTTAAATGGCACAGTAAATAGTGTATAAAGTTGCACAATGATATTGCACTCTTGTGTTATCAGTTATTGTGACTACAATACCATAAACAACTCCCTGATTATGCAGTCATTTTGCAATAAAACCTCTCATTAACTTGATAAATAATTCAAATCAGGATGGTCATATTATACTCTGGTTTCCAGTGTACTCCAATTTTCCAAATGCTCCACATACTCCAGTTTTACAATTCATGATAAATTATTCCCAAAAGGTAGCAGTAAGTAGTAAAAGATTAATATATTTATTACCCCACTTACATTCTTGTAGTACTGATGGAGATTGTGAAAAAGCTCAAGGTAAGTCAATGGTTATTTTCACTACTAAAATTAGTTTATTATGTCAAAGAAAATTTCGAAATGCATGTGAGATTTGAGGAGAGAAATGTGGTGCCACTTGCCCGAAACCAAGCTACAAGTAATGTTGAAAATGTTACCAACAAACGGTTACAAACAGCTACAAAAACTGAAACAATATTAATGTTCCAGAAAAAATATAAGAAATTGCCATTCATAAATTTAGCCATGATTCATTAAAAAAACTACAATATTTGGTGTGCTGGACTTTGTTTGGGTTCTTAATATAATTCCTTAGGAAGTACTCTCTTTTAAAAATTATTGTTTCACTCTCATTCACAGGGGCATAACTGTCTTCCTTACCACAAAAAAACCAAATGTTTTTTACTATACGCTTCAAGGTTTGAGAGTCTTGAAAATTGAATGTATCATCACACACAATCTCTGAAGAACAGGTTTCTTATAGAAATACCAAGACCTACATAATATATAATTCATGTTACTTCACATAAAATACTACAAAATACGGCGATCATTGTATAAGATGAATAAAATTCTATAATAACAAAGTAATTAAAAAATTTAAATGATTCTGCACCCAAATTGTAATGTATTTTATTGGAAATTCCATCCTTCATAAAATTGTCAATATTGAAGCTGGATGAGTCCTTCTACGGCGGTCAGAGCTTCTTGCTTTTTGTCTGTTGATAATTACATTCAATAGACTTCACACCCACCTGTTGTTGAAAAAAGAAAATTGGATTTATTACCATTAATGCATAACTAATGATAATTAATAGTTATAGAAAATAAATACACCAATAACTATTTTAATTATGAAAATTGTACCAGTTTTGTAAGATAATATTTAGGGAAAAAAATATCTTACCTGTAATAATATTTTCTATTTGTGATATCAGATTAGTGTGATTTACAAGTGATTGACTTGTGATTACAATTGTGATTCCTCTGAGTAACAGTACCTCTTCTTCCACTGAATTCTTTCAAAATCCACAAAATAAATTTACAATTCCCGTTTGAAGAGAACTTTGAATTCACTTTAACCCTTAAAGACAACATACTAAGAAAAGACGCAGATGTAGTTGGGCTATCCATTATTTTTCAATGATTACTAAGTTGAGTTTAGAAAAATTAATAATAAATATAATAAAATTAATTTTACACAAAAAATACAAAATCGAAAAATAACCTTTACCACTAAAACTATCTCGACTAACTCTGGTATGATTAGTGATGAAAACAATCGAAAAATATTAAATAAAAATAAAAACGCGTAGAACTAAATTAATACATTTGACGAAATCACTAAATGCAGATTTATGAAAAATAGCAAACCGCAATATGCGAATCGCTAGAAACAAGTAGCAAACTGACAGATCACAATCCACATGAATGGCTTGAATGTTGCCGGAATATACGAAAGTAGTCATTTTTTCATTGCAAACTTAAATTTTAAAAAATGTCCCTACCCCGTAAACGTAAAATATATAGGATAATTGTGTGAAGGTTGGCAACGGCATGTGTCAACACAAAACGAAACAAAAGTACCCTAAATCGAGTATGAATACATGTCCTCATCCGACAGTGGCATTTTTCAAAAGTTGTCATGTTAGCTGTCTTTTTAGCTGGTCAGATCTATAGAGGGCAGCACAAAGCAGGAGCTGAGACGTCTTCCGACTTCCATTGTAGACTAAGATGTCTAACAAAAGTTCAAAGCATTGTTGCGAAAAGGAAGAGCGACGAGAACATGTTGCTGGAGGGTCGCGGTAGAATATAGGTTTCTCTCGGTGGCAAGCAGTTACGAATGTGTAAGTTAGAAAATTCGTGATAGGTAAGATGCTGCAAGTTCTGTGAAGCGCGCAGCCCAACAGAACTCAACAGACTGCGCTTAGTGTACCAAATGTAAAAACAAACCATTGCATTATTATCTAATTGACAGATAAATATTCCACCTTTTTACTTTCTTCATGTTGAATGCATCAAAATTCAAAAGGAGGGGGGGGCATCTGTGAAGCCAAAAGCTTTTAGTGAGAGTAAAATGTTCCAATGTGATGGCCCCTTTCACTCTGTGATGGCTCCTTGGAAGAAATGTGTCACTTCTCCGTACAGTTGCGCACAAACTAATTACAATTGAAAATGATTTTCAACTGTTGAGTTAAGTTATATATTTATAATGTGTATTTTTCAGGTAACAATTTATTAAAGTTATTTCAGTTGTCAGTCAAAATATAGGGTAAAAAACGTAGCTTTAAACCGTGTGAAAAAGACAAATCAAAATCGTTATCCTGCAAAAAGGCAAGATTTGGAGGTGTGTCATTTTTCTTGTGCACAACATCTAAATCATCTTTTGAAAGTCATGTTGACGAAATACGAGAATGCATCCACTGTTCTTGTATTTTCAGCATTTATAAGAACAATAATAATAATAATAATAAAAATTATTATTATTATTATCTTTCCATTACATCACGACTAAAGATCTTATGAGTCGGCTGAATATAAAATCTACTCCAGGTTGCAACCAGCTACCTAAAGAGCAGATCCGGTGACTATCAGTGACTATCGGTGACTATCAGTGCCTCTACAATACTTTACGCAAAATGTGGGCTGTTCCAAATAAAGCAATTTCTTGCACTTCCCAGTCTTTTGAATTACCGGGGAGTTCAGACAGGTTCTTACTCAAATTTTGCGGAACAAATCCCAGAGCTCCGATAACTATCGGGACGACCTGTGCTTTACGCCCCACATTCGGCTGATCTCGATTTCCAAACTTTTGTATTTAAGACGTTTCTCTGCCTCCTTGGTAACGACGTTTTGATCGCAAGGTACAGCCACATCGATAAGTAAACACGATTTTTTCGCCAAATCCCGGATAACTATATACGGTTTGTTTGCCGCTATCGTGCGATCAGTTTGAATTTGTTGGTCGTACAATATCGTACACAATCCAACAGACGTCACCAGATTTGGTGAGTGTTCGTACCACTTGGCGCATGTGTTTGGAAACGTCGAGGGCGGTACAGATCTGCTAGTGGAGGTAGCTACACACCCTGTCAGTGTCTTTTCAGGTATTCGGTCTTTGCTAGGATTGGACAAGCTGAGACAATATGATCAATGGTTTCTACTTGCTCCAGGCAAATGCGGCATTTATCATCTTGGGAAATTTTGAGAACCGCTTTATATCATAATGTCGTGTTCTCAAGGCCTGATCTTGGGCAGCTATTACAAGTGCTTCCGATTCTGGCTTCATTCTTCCCCTTTCAAGCCACATAAATGATTGATCTTTATTGATCTGCACCTTGTCCATTCTTTTTAGATATTGTCCGTGGAGTGGTTTGTCTCTCCACGATTTCTTTAACAATTTCTGTGTCTCAAATTTCATGTTAAGTAGCATCAGAAGTTCAGTGTCTCTGTCATTCTGGTTGTCTTGCATAGTCTTGTTCGCAATGCTTCTTGCTACACTAACAATGCCTCTGTTTCCCATTCTTCGGTCAGATTTCATGACCTGCCTCATTAGTGGGTCATCTTGATGGCTGACTACATACTTCTTGATCTTTATTGATCTGCACCTTGTGCATTCCTTTTAGTCCGTGGAGTGGTTTGTCTCTCCACGATTTCTTTAACACTTTTGTGTCTCACACTTCATGTTTAGCAGCATCAGAAGTTCAGTGTCTGTGTTATTCGACGTGTCTTGCCTAGTTTTTTCGCAATGTTTCTTGCTACACTAACAATGCCTCTGTTTCCCATTCTTCGGTCAGATTTCATGACCTGCCTCATTAGAGAGTCATCTTGATGGCTGACTACATACTTCCCCAACCCGACTATTGCGGTGTGCCAGGAGGCCTCTATTTGTCTCAGGCCTCTTCCTCCTTCCTTACGTGACACAGAAAGTCTATGTATATCAGCTCGAGGGTGGAAAACATGATGCATTGTTAGCAGTTTTCTGGTTTTTCGATCCATGGTGCGAATTTCTTGTTCAGTCCACTAGTCCAAAACTGTATTCGGCTACAGGTACCGCCAAACTACCTATTGCAGATATTTTATTCCTGGAATTCAGAGCGGACTGCAGGACAAGTCTCACTCTCCTAAAATACTCCCTACGAATTCTCTCTTTCATTCTGTCATTCGAGATGGTTTCACATTCTTCAATGCCCAGATATTTGTAAGTTTTACCTGGCTCAAGATCTTGAATCAAAGTGTGCGTATCAATTTCAATGTTCTCAGACGTTGTGAGTTTCCCTCTTTTTGAATTGATTTTTGCACACTTGTCAAGACCAAACGTCATGCAGATGTCATTGCTAAAGTCATTCACGACTGACAGCATTTGGGAGAGAATCGCTTCATTCTTAGCAAACACTTTCAGATCATCCATGTAAAACAAATGTGATACTGGACTTTCATCACCATGGAGCTTGTAACCAAAGTCAGCTTTCGACAACTGTCTCGATAGTGGGATCAAACTAATGCAAAACAGCAGAGGGGATAGTGAATCTCCTTGAAAAATACCCCTGTTAATCTGAATACTTCTGGTTTCTACTGCTTCCTTTCCGCTGTGGATTAGTAACCTGGTACTCCACGACTTCATACTAGCCTTGCAAAATTCAATAAGTCTAGGATGAAATCGATAGATCTCCAGGGTCTTCAAAATCCAATCGTGTGGTACACTATCAAAGGCCTTTTGGTAGTCAATCCAAGCCATGCTCAAATTACGTTTGCGTTTCTTTACATCATTCAAGATGACTTTATTCAGTAGCAAGATATCCTTACAGCCATAAGAGCCTTTACGACATCCTTTCTGTTCAGCTGGCATTAGATGATTCTTCTCTAGATGTCTGTGTATTTTGTCAGCTATGGCTGAAGTTATAACTTTGTACAGTAATGGCAGACCAGTAATTGGCCTATAGTTCTTCGCCAAAGAGCTGTCTCCCGCTTTCGGTAGCAAATATGTAATGCCGCGTGTGAGCCATTCCGGGATTTCCTTTGGGTTTTCAAAAATTTTATTAACAGCCTTTGCTAGATGAGAATGTATTGCTGTTAATTTGTTAATCCAATAAATCTGGATCTTATCAATCCCGGGGGACTTCCAGTTTCCCATGTTCCCAATTGTTTGGAAGAGGTCTTCTTCCGAGAATTGGTGAACATCTTCTACTGTTTCTACAAGATCATCGGCAGCATCAACTTCAGATTGGAGTAACAATGCGTCTTTGTTGTAGGATCTGGTTTCCTCCCAGATTCCTGCCCAAAACGCTTCGACGTCATCTTTTGAAGGAGTAACAGCTATGCCATTCGGTTTTTGAGTCAGATTGCGATAGAATCTCTTCGCGTCTGTTTCAAACAACCGGTTCTGTACACGGAAATCTATTCTACGTTTGTAACGTCTAATTCTTTGAGCCCATGCTTGAATTTTCTCTTTTGGTTTCTCAACTACCATTAGCCTGCTGGTGTCATTTTCAATATGGTATTTTTGTTCAACATTGAATATTTTTCGTTGAACTTTAGAGGTGTGTGTTGATTTAGTAGATGCCTCAGCTAAGAGCGATATTTCGCGCCGGATGTCGGCTATCCGTTTCAAAATTCTGTTCATCCACGGGGGTACAGAGCTGTTTACTCTGTTTTGCTGTCGGCCGTCGGTGTTCTTGGCTGGCCCCAAAATTATCTGAGATACTAGATATCCAGTTCCATATATGATGTGATTGATTTCAGTAATATCTAGATCTCTGCCTGGGGTCTCCACCACCTCATTTAAAACAGAATTCACTGCTTCTATCACTCTTTTAGCTTTGACAGTTTCGTATATTCTCCTCAACGGTTCGCGAGATTCAAGCGGAAGTTGACTAACTCTTTCTATCTCGCGCCGAAGGAGATTTCGCATTATGTCCTTATCGTGTAATTCATTGCCAGATGAATTTTCACAACTGACGTGTGTTTCACTGGAGACAGATGAACCTTCCACAGGATCATCATTTTCAAGTTCTAGATGTTCGTCATGTGGATTGTTCGAGCGAAGTACATACTCCGCATTTCTCTCAATATCAGCAAGTTGTTCTGCTGTGAATTTTCCACTGCTGAGTATGTATCGTCGTTGACTGGCAAGCTTCTTTGAGTCTAGGGTAGGTCTAATATCTGGGTTCCGCTCTCTCCATACCTTGAAAACTTTTATTTAGAGCCCCCATTTTTCGCTTTTGCATAGTAAAAGCACCACATCACCTCCTTTAATTCATCCCGGGTCCGATCTCTGACGATGGCTTCGAGCTACTGCCGGCTCTGGGTCCCTGGGACTAGCATCCGTGGGATGGCCAGACGTCGACAAGGTGACATTAGCTCGGTTTCTGAGCAGGTATGGGACATTGGTAGAACAAGGCACGTTAAGATTCATTACATTGCTTGTTCTATCCATTTTGCTCATTGGTTTGAATTGAAGATTCGCAGGACGCAAGTTCGAGTTCACAGATCACACTTAACCTTAGGTTGTTTCCTGCCATCGGTTACTGCGACCCACAGTGGCCTCGGGGCATCTCCCCGCATGGGCCCAGCAAGGGGTCCCTCCGATCGCCAGTCGGCATTACTAAACCCTACTGGATTTTCACTGACTGCTGAAGGCAGCCTCCTTCGCGGGCTAATGCAAGGTTCGGGCCTCCACTCTAATCAGTGGCCTGGTGTGCCAACCTAGTTTCTCTCCTGTACCCTCTATGGGCCGATATAGGCCGATTTAGTACATGCCAACGTGCGAAACGTTGAGCCATTAATAAATGTTTTTTTAAAGTTTAATTCCTGAAATCAATATTGATTCATCATATATGGTCAAAATATATATTTATTCGTACGATCAACACCTCCAATTATACCAGGATCAACAGGAAGAATTTACATCAATTTCAAAATAATAATAATAATAATATTAATAATAATAATAATAATTGTTATTATTGTTATTATTTTATTTCCTTGAAAGTGGACTGTTTTTCGGTGACAAGTTACAAATATAATAATTTTAGACAACATTCTAAATGTAATACAAAAGTAAAACAAGATAATAATAATAAATAATAATAATAATAACAATATTAATAAGGCAATAATTAATTCAAGTGTACTCCCAGTTTTCATACAATTACGAATGTTGATAGTAAATAGTACATTAAAAATAATACAAAAGTTATTTAAGTATCTGGGGCGCTAAGTAGTTGTGAGCGCGTGCGTGCTTGTTTGCAGAACGCAGTACACGGAGGTGCGCGACGGGCTGGCGGGCGGGCGCGGCGCGGGCGCGGGCGGCGGCTGGACGGGGCTGGTGGGCATGCTGCAGCGCGGGGAGGCCGACGTGGCCGTCAGCATGCTGGCCATGACGCCCGAGCGCCGCGCCGTCGTGCACTTCCCCTTCCCGCTGCTCATGCTCAAGTAAGGCACACATCGCCATGAAGAACTGGATACGTTAAATTTACCTACTTTCAGAGCACGGCTTTTCAAAGTTTGTACAGTTGTGCGGAATCGGTGTTTTGTAATGAATGATGAGACGTTGGTAAAACGTACCCCATTACTAGTAACTTATCATTAGAAAGCCAATGGAAATATTGTTAACAATATGAGTCGACCGGTAGAGGCTGCTCAGGGCATCAACTTATGCAACTGCTGCGCTTCCGACCGGGAGATCCTAGGTTCGAGTCCCTATGGTGGCAGATTTTCGAGTTTTCCCGTCAGTGTCTGGAGAATTAGAGCAGACGGCTGTTCTGATCGGTAGTTTCCCATGGTTTCTCCGATCAATACCAGGAGAATGCAGGAGTAGAACCCTAACAAACGGGCCACAGACCGCGCGATCATTCCTTCCCATTCCTTTTCCTATCCTACCCCTTACTTACATACACTTACATGCACTACACTACCACACATACCGGGAGCTTAGAGCTTGTCTCAGCGCCTCCCTGTTGGGAAATACCTGGTTGTGGGAAATCCCGATGGCAGGACGGTAGGTCGGTGCCGGATCTCACCATTCAGCGGGGGATGATCAACGGCCACATCCCGCGATAAAACATGCACAGCACTTACGGGACTAATGACCGTAGCAATTGTCTCGGCCAGAAACACTATTTAACCAATCAATAAAGAGTTGTGGCGTCATGGCCTGGGGCCGTTACAAGAATACACAGACGTGAACGGATGTAAAATATAAATATTTATTCACAATGTGCACCGACACCTGAAATCCCTATTTACAAATTTTACAATGGATAAAATAACCGACCGTTACTAGATGGAATTTTACCGGTCACCACGACCGCTTGCCTCACGTCACGACGCGTGCGCGCCGGCTTCATCCCCTTGCCTCCGTAGCCAACACATCGACGTGCCACGAGCCGCACCACCCACGACGACCTACGGATGAGCCCAAGAAACAGAAGGAGTTTCTTCCGGGCCCGTCTTATATACCTTTTGGCCTGGCTCCGGAACTGCGTCATATTGCCGTTTCCGCCAGCCGCATTTCGGGGTTCACAAGCCTGCTTCCGTGGTAGCGCACGTCCGGATGTTTCCTCGTCGTCCAAATATAGCCCTTTTGTTTTGCGAAGCGTCCCTTCAGCACGTGTCCGCAACTTATTCTCATGTGTATTTCGAATCTCAAATGCACGTAACTAATTACGTACAAGGCGATTGTTATGACGCCACTGAGGCAAGTTAAAAATCATGCCCTGACGAATTTGACTTAACGACTACCCATACATGAGTACGCACGAATGTGCCTGTGTGTGTGTGTGTGTGTGTGTGAAGAGATAAGGTGCTTGTGTGTGTGTGTGATTAGATCTTTTAAAGCTGTAGAGAAATTGCTCGAAATTTTAGCACGGGTGCCCGTTTGAGAAACGGAACACATTTGGGAAACTTGCAATGCGGGGTATCCTTGCCGGGAAATGATGCTTACTAGGCGGGGCTGAGTGGGGTAGGGCAGAGAAAAGGGGATAATCAGGGTGAATGTAAAAGGCTGGATGACGAATGCTGGCAAGGGGAGACGCAAGTCAGGAAAGGCGTGCATGGCTCCTTAACTGATGACTTAGAGACCGGAAAATATGTAGTATCAAACGTCAAAATATGTACATAAATATGCAATAAAACAGTGAGAATATGTAATAAATATGTAAAATAAGATATAATAAGTAATATTAAAATATACTAATTTTAAAACACATTTACCTAATTCGACATTACATTCATCAAAACTTTCCTAAACCAATTTAAAAATCCTTTTGATAGCATAAATTGATGCACATTTTCTACCATACACCTTCCTCGTCAGTAATCATCTATTGTTATTCAGGACGGTAGTTTAGCAGCAACAGTAGCCCCCGTACAAACTGGTGATGTCTACGACCAGCAAACGTTGGTGATCGCCAAAGTTTCTCGGAAATTAAGTTTAAAGATCACGAAAATTGGCGTCAGTGTTACTTTTCACACCTTAAGGTGAAAATGATTTCAGTCGTTGACGCTCACTTCCCGCCAGTGAGATCACTGAAGCAGACGCGCCGGACTGTAAAAATCTTTAGATTGCGTCTTAACGTTGCGCATCTCGATTCGACAGTACTAAGAAATAATGTAAGAAAAATTTTAATTTTTTTAAAATACTTCTTTTTATAAAAAGTATGTATAACACAGAAGAAAATTGATCAAATAAAAAAATCTTTCGGAACAATACCAAAATATGTAAAATATGTAATATAGTACTAAATATGTACAAATATGTAATGAAAAAATTTGATATTTTGTTAGTATGGCGACGTTCTGCCAAGATATGAGTTTAGCAAACTGTAAGTACAAAGACAAAAGATATGTAATTACATAAAAATCCAGTCTCTACTGATGACTGTGATACATAAATTCTTGGATAACGCTTCCTAATGCGCAAGCGTTAATCTAAAATCCTAGATAATTTCGGGGGGTATTTTATAGACGTACATCTTGCTAGGAGAGTCAAATAGGAGCACTTGACAGATCATGTGGCACTGGGAAAACTTAAAAAAAACACCCTAAAAAAACGAGAATTCATTTTCTCCACCTCCAATTTGACTTTGATTGGCTGAACCCGAAAGTGAAGGTGTCTTGCCTAGCCCTTACTCCTCAAGACCTACGTGAGTCCCCATCCTACATGAGTGAAAGCGAAGGTATGTGTGTGTGTGTGTGTGTGTGTGTGTGTGTGTGTGTGTGTGTGTGCGTGCGTTTGTGCTTTGTGTGTCTTCTCCCGTGTACCCTGGGTTCGTGCATGTGTGTTACCAGTATATGCAAACGTATGTGGGTTGCAAATACTTGCTACCAATAATATATGTTGCACACGGTGATATTTTCTGTAAGATTGTTAAAAAAAAGCTTTTCGTTAAACGTATCTATTATAAAATATTACTTTCACATGGTAATGGTAAAAGTTTTGAAATACATTTTATGAAAAAGAATTCTATTTCATAAAATGTCCTATAAAAATCCTAAAACCATTTATGAAATAGATGTCCTATTTTCATCAAATAATGTTTCGCAATGTCATTCGTCAATTCTGACAACATAAAAGCAATACTAGTGAGAAAACTGCAAAGCTCAAACAAACTGGGCCATTTTTACATCCAAACATAGGTTCGTTTAGGTTACGTATATTTTCTCCAAAGATCATAGGTCTACTAGACTAAAAGAGAATGGAAATGACGGACGTGGTTAGCTGTGAATGGTTAGAAGAAACACACTTCCAGGTGAGAATTAGTAGTACCCCCACGTGTATATTGTCACCATATTCGTAACATCGTAATGCAAGGCGAGAGGCTGAAACAGTGTTAGTACTGCACGTGCAAGTTTCCTTCATATTCCTCAGCAGTGGTTGCGGAGATAGGAGGGCTCTGTCTAGTCACGTATTAAAAGACAGTACCAACTGCTAGTATTAACATTTTGCGCCAAAAACTGTCACAAGAAATAATACGAATATTATTAAGGTACAAGGTGGATGAGGCAACATTGCAAATCCGTTTGAACCGTTCCGAGTTAGACTTGTGTATCACAACGGGCCATGCTGTTGAATGGTAGACATGCATTAGGGAGCTTGTTATCAACAAAACTTGCGCTAGCAATGCATAATATTCCCCACAAATGGTGGGCCAAACAATCTTGTTAAATATACCTCGTATAGTCTAGGCCGTGTATTAGGCCGCACTAGATTTGCAATATGGCTGCTAAAAGGATTTCCTGTCGGAGTAGCCAACTTATGAAACAATCATTCCAATCAACTCTCTCGCTTTTGTTTCCTTTGTTGTCATTCACTTCTTGCGCGATTGAAGAGTTCACAGTACAATAATGTATGTCTCGTTTTTCGCTAAAATTAAACAGGATTTTCATCTAGAAATGAATATTCATTCCCTGAACAATTGAACTAAATAAGAGTTATCAGTATCAGCAAGTGCAAGCGTGAGTGATGTTAAAGTGCGCGAAGAGCAAATGAAAAACGTAATTAAAAGTTATCTGTTGTCTTGTGCTAAAAGTTATCTGCTGACTTGTTTTAATAATGATTTTGAGATGGTTGTGTTATCAATTTATTCATGATTTACCTATTAGTAAAGATTTATGCTGAAAAAATAAATACCAAAATTATTTAAGATTATTAATTTACATAAACATGGTAATTTTTGTGATCTACATAATAAATTGTTTCTAACAGTCCAGTGATATTAATATTTACGCAATGCATCAATTTTATTTAGCTGTTTATTAAATTATCTTTCAAAAGTTAGTAATGCTTTAATAAATAAGAAATTCATAATTAATATAAGAAGCCTTCAATAAGTTGCCTGTTCTAATCAGTGAAAGACTTAAACATATTTCTTCTCTACTAAAATGGAGTGTGGTACATGTTACAGGAATAATTATGGTAATAAATAAAACTTTTTGATTTTGTAAAAGTTATTTATTGAAACAGGAATGTAGTACACTGGCAATATAAATGGCGCAGTAAAAGATTAATATATTTTATCCCACTTAAACACACACTCTTGTAGTGCTGATGGGGATTGTGAAAAAACTCGAGGTAAGACAATGGTTATTTTCACTATTAAAATTAGAGTATTATGTCAAAGAAAATTTCGAAATGCCCGTGGGATTTGTGGAGAGAAATGTGGTGCCACTTGTCCAAGATCAAGTTACAAGGAATGTTGAAAATGTTACCAACGAACGGTTACAAACAGGCTACAAAAAACAAACAATATTAATGTTCCAGAAAAAAGTATAAGAAATTACCATTCATAAATATAGCCATGATTCATTCAAAAAACTACAATATTTGGTGTGCTGGAGTTTGTTTGGGTTCCTAATATGGTTCCTTAGGAAGTACTCTCTTTTGAAAAGTATTGTTTCACTCTCATTCACATGGGCATAACTGTCTTCCTTTTCACAAATAAAAGCAATGTTTTTTACTATTACCTTCAAGGAGGTTTGAGAATCTTGAAAATTTAATGTATCATCACCCACAATCTCTGAATAATAGGTTTCTTATAGAAATACAAAGATCTACATAAAATATAATTCATAGTACTTCACATAAAATACTACAAAATAAGTTGACCATTGTATAGATGAATAAAATTCTAAAATAACAAAGTAATTACAAATTCTAAATGATTCAGCACCCAAATTACAATTATAATTTATTGGAACATCCTTTGTACAATTGTCCATATAGAAGCTGGATGAGTCCTTCTAGGGGTATTTTAGGTGTGGTCAGAGCTTCTTCCTTCTTGTTTGTTGATTGTTTCAACAGACTTCACACCCACCTGTAAACATACAGGAAGGTGAAGAAGAAAATTGGATTTATTACTATTAATGAATTATTACTGATAATTAATAGTTAGAGACAATAAATACACCAATAACTATTTTAATTATGAAAATTATACCTGTCAGTTTTATTAAGATAATATGTAGAAAAAAATAATCTTACCTGTAAAAATTTTGCCATTCGTAATGTCAGAGAAGTATAATCGACAATACTTGTTTCTCTGAGTAACAGTACCCTTCTTCCATTGTTTCCTTCCACAATCTACAAAATAAATTTACCATTCCCGTTTGAAGAGAACTTTGAATTCACTTTAACCTTAAAGACAAAATACTAAGAAAAGGCGTAGATGTAGTTGGGATATCCATTATTTTTCAATAATTAATATATTGGGTTCAGAAAATTAACAATAAATATAATAATACTAATTTTACACAAAAAATACAAAATCTAAAATTCTAACCTTAACTAATAAAATAATCTCGACTGATTCCACTAGGATTAGTGGTGAAAAGAATTGAAAAATAACAAAAATAAAAACGCGAAGAACTAAATTAATGTATCTGATAAAATCTCAAAATGCAGATTTATGAAAATTTGCAAACCGCAATATGCCATTCACTAGCAACAACAGTACACTAACACAGCACAATTCACATGAATGGCTTTAATGTTGGCGGAAGCAACGGAAGTAGTCATTTTTTCATTACAAACTCAAATTTTAAAAAATGTCCCTACCCCTTAAACATAATATATGCAGAGTAATTGTGTGAAGGTTGGCGACGGCATATGCCAACATAAAACGAAACGAAACTACCCTAAGTCGAGTATGAATACATGTTCTCATCCGACAGTGACATCTTTCAAAAGTTGTCACGTTAGCTGATCTTTTTAGCTGGCCACAACTATAGAAACTTTTGACACTTTAGCACTTGACGAACAATTATGTCACTTTTGCCATTAACTTCAATATGATTTTGTCCACGAGGAGGACCTAAATGACAGATCAAAACATCGCAGTTTTCATATGTTTTTATAACTAATTTAAATATAGGATTATTCAACTGAAATTGCATGTAGATAGTAATATAAATTTTAATATGACACTTCTTTAGTGCTAGTACTATGTGTATTTGTTATTACAATGATTTGCTCCTGTAACTTTTGTAATAATATTTAGGGAAATTTTTTTGATTCTTGAAACAAATATTTGGAATAAATACATAATTGTAATAAAACATGTTAATTTTGATTATTTTTTCTCTGTATTGTTTGTCTGGCCTTTATAACTAATAATATTAATTTTGACTGACTTTAATTTGTTAATAATTTGACGAAAAATCTGACCGTCAACAATGTATTTGCTTCATGAAATTTTTCGTCAAACTTTTAATGTACGTTTTATCATTCCTTTCGGACCGTCTACTCATAATTGTGAGGGGTTCTTTGTCAATGCTCTTCTATTGACCGGTTTTACCACCTGTTGCACGCGGTTAGATTTATTTTATAAATCGTCTTCGTTTGCAAGAGGTGGTATGTGGGCGTTGGCAGGTTCCAGGCGTACGTGCGCGCGCCGGAGAGCGTCGTGGGGTGGCACAAGGTGCTGGCGCCCTTCGACGCGCACCTCTGGGCGGCCGTGTGCGCATGCGCGCTGGCCGCCGCGCTCTGCCTCATGGCCGTCGGCCCCGCCGAGCGTCGCCTGCTGACCGCCGCCTCCGCCGCCGCCCCCTCTGACGCCCTCCGCCCACACGACGCCGCCTTCTTCGCGCTGTACGCCTTCGAGATGCAAGGTGCGTCGCACGACCTGTTGTCCTCTTGGGTCCAGAAGGAATTTCAGTAGGGGAAGGTCGAACAACTTGCCATCTTATCCATATATATTGAGACGAGTTGTTGATTAACTCTCACAAAATTTATAAATAAAAAAGAGGGGGCAGGAATTCTTTTTCGGGAATGGGCTCCGGATCCAATCATCTACACAATGGAGACTAGGGGTAACGAGAATTTTTCTTTATTACAAAAAAAGACAAAACCATTGCTATACAAAGTCAGTTGCTTTTGGCGCTCACAGGAGCATTTACTCTGTTTTTCCCGTGTTTTGTCTGATCCCTTTTTACAATTTTACTGTCACCTTATGGCTTTACTCCTTTACACTAGTTTTAATACTTAGGGGGGGCGGGACTTTAACATTTTTCCGCAAGTGAAAGTGGAACATAGAAACATTTTGGTGAAACCGTGCACTTACTTGGATTATTTTCATACCGATAGGGAGGAATTTGTATGAAACTTAGGATATAATGTTATAATATAGTTAATAAATATCTCTCTATTAACACGTTGTGCTTCTGTCATGGGTTCGAATATGCAAGGGATATAATTCGGCTTACCTCATCGTTCAACCACAATCTGCCCCCAATCGGCTCGATATATATATATATATATATATATATATATATATATATATATATATATATATATATATAATGATTTCTAGGCAAAAATGTGCACTATGGAAGCTTAAAAACACTCCAAAAACATGTAAATTGTTTATTATGTGTACAAGAAATGAATATATTTGTTCAGACAGAAAAATTAAGCGAGAAATAAAAAAGCAGTCGAATTGTGTAAATTAGGTGCTTTTTTATTTCTTGCTTAATTTTTCTTTCTGAACAAATATTTTCATTTCTATTTGTAAATAATAAACAACTTATATGTTTCTGGAGTGTTTCTATACTTCTATAATGCAAATTTTTGCCTAGAAATCAATTTTTCAAACCCAATTTTGAGTACTTATTGCGACTCAACCATTCGGAATATCCGTATAGTTTATTAAACAAAGTATGCTTAGAAGTGTCTTGAGGACTTATTTTCGAAGTTTCGACGTTTCCTCCCCGGACACCATATATATATATATATATATATATATATATATATATATATATATAGTAAAATATAATTCAATTTTGGAAATGATCATGTAAATATGTGGTAAACGTTTGGAATAAATTTAATAAAATTACAATTGATTAGTGCGGAAAGTTTGGTTCCTGGCTCGATTTCCCTCTGTGGCCTTTGGATATGGAAAGCAACCGCTGCCTGGAGGAGAATTCTTAAGTCCAGGCTGCTCTTATCGGTTGTTTTCCGTTGTTTCTTCAATCATGCTTCGAAACAGACCTGCCCAAAATAGAAGCCCTATGCAGCCCAACTGGCACCCTGGTTTTGATTGTGGCAACGCGCACACAGTTATGGGATGACTAGGTTCGTAGAAGCTAGTCACTGTCAGTCCAATGTTACACGTTTATATAAAAATGCCATCTTGTCCCGGATTTCCAAGCAAAGAATAGTTATACTTATATTGTTTTCGTATTACTCATGTAATGCTTACTGATTGCGAGAGGATTCGAGTTATGAAGTACTTTCTGTTCTTTGTGTTGATTTCCTTTAAAGAATTACTAGTTTACGATCTCCTTCAGGTTTTTTGCGTAAACACAAAAAACGCTCCTGAGAGTAGCCCTTATGTTTGTAGTCAGACTGCATGTCTTCCATTGTTGGGGCCCGGGTTCGATTCAAACTGAAATTTGTGGTCAAAAAAGCAGGTTCGCGGATGATTTTCTCCGGGTACTCCCGTTTCCCCTGCCAATATACATTTCACCGGAGAGCTCCGCGAAGCATTCCATACCCTATCCGGTCATTAAGTTTCATTCCTCTAAGGATCTACAGATCATTGCGGCGCTTAGGCGATGAAGAGCTGCGGCTACCTCAGCCGATTATCGATCCCGGCCTGATGCACTAGAGAGAGGGAAAATGGTTAGAAGTGGAAGATGCCCCCAAGACCCTAGTAACGGCTGATAGAGAGTGAAGAAATTCTCGTCTGGCGGAGCGAGAGGTATTGTTTCGTTGAAGGTGGCTCCCTGAGAAAAAAAAGTTTTTCCATAAAAAACTTTCCTAGAGTCTGACACCCACAGAAGGGATAGGGGGAGAGTGAAAGAGGATTGCTGAGGAGAAATGGTTGAGAGTAGGCAGGGATCCCAGCAATGTTCCGGGCATTTTTATGTAACGCTGGCCTAAATTCAGATTGTTGGACATTGGAGGATTTCATGCCAATCGGAAGACAGTCATGAGCTATCGGAAATAATGTAAACAATTGTTTTATTCTTATTTTAAGCTGGTAAGTTAGCAACTCTTGTTGCTACATGCCACTAGGTGCACATGGCACTAGGCCATTCTCGGGAGGAAGCAGGGTTTCAGGTATAGGGCCTATCTTGATTTCTTGACTTGATTTCTTATAAACAATTTTTAATTTATGAAGAAAATATAATACGAATTCACTTGGCTTTCTTATTCCGATGATGGAGGTCGACCTTTATACATGGCTCTTATTTTAGCCTACTCCTTTGTTTTAGAAGTAAAGGTACTCCTGTGCAATTGCACACAGAAAGGGCTCCACCCAGTATTCGTCGTTATCTACACAAGGTGGAGATTGAGTGGTTCCGGTAGCCTTTATCCTCTGGAAAGATATCCTGGTACTCACTTGGAAAGGAGGCTGAGTCGATCTCAGAGCCACCCACAATGGAAATGCCGGATAAGAATGCCAACCTACGTCGAGATTCGAAGCTGGGTCCTTCTGGCCAGGAATCCAACTCTCTATTACTGAGCTAACGTGGCTCCATTCCTTTGACTATATTTCCAGGCTGTGACTTCCTCAGTATTTCTGTTCAGGACTTTCTTAGACTATTTGACGACGCGGCCGTATTGAGTCGCATAACATGGTTTATGTGCATTTGATTTTAATAAAATATTTATTTCAAATAAATGAATATTTCGATTGTCTTTAAATATTCTGAGGACAAATATCCTACAGGCAATCGTTAATTAGATTGAAATAACTATAATTTTTATATGTATAGGTTTCTGAGGGGGGAGCTGAAGCCCCATGAGCCCCCCCCCCCAACTTGCGTGCCCCACTACCACTAATCAATACCACTGGTCATATTACAACGTTGCGAAATTTGTTTTTTCTAATCCCATTGTATAATGCTGTCATTTAGTGACAGCAACTAGTTGCATAATGATAGTCATTTCGATACAGTTTCTTGACCAATCACACAAAAGTTTTCAAACCAAGTATGGACACTTAATTAATCATTGAGAGTCGTTTTAGCAAATGCTTCATTCGATTGTGTACATTAAAATTGTATTTGATATTATATTATGCTCAATAGTTCAATTTCTTTTATTAGTAGTATTTTTTCGTGGTATATTATTTACAATAAAGGGGATTGTAATTTCACTTTGATCCTGTTTGACTAGCGCAGTACTCCCTAGTAGGCGAACTGGTAACCACAGCCACCGGCGGCAGCACTCGAGGGTAGATTTAGATAGCTGTCCGCTTGGTAGCCTTGGCTGAGTCAACCGCCACGAAACTATTGTAAAAGTTTAACTTATAAAAGTCGTAGAAAATGTACCGTATGAAACTATGTAATGGGTATTAATACATTCGTGTGAAGTTTACAATACTCGCTCGTTCCTCGCTCGTATCATAATATTACTCTCGTGTATTAATACCCATCATTACATCATAGTTCATAATGTACTAGGAAAGGCAGACGTTGTTCTGTTCTTCATCTCCCTCTTTCCCCTCCCATCACCCTCTCACTTTCTCTCCCTCCCTCACCCTGTCCCTGTCTGTCTCTGTCGCTCTCTGTCCCTCCCATTAGCATTTTGTTGCAGATTCTGCACGTCTCTCAGCAGGTGAAGTAATATTGGGAAGCGTTGTACCAGCAAACATGTAATAGAATGTTCAAGAAGGTTTTATCCTGTAGACTACGGTGTAAGAAACGTTTAATTGAAGCCTGCGACCTCAAAATTTTAGTTTTTGAGGCCGTAGAACACATTCTTTAGGAGTTATTTAACGATGTAGATTCAATATTCTGCCGAATGTGTTGCGGGTTTCGTTTGATGTAAATATTTACTTTTGTTCTACAGCCATGTAGTGGAGCTACAACAGATTTAACAGCCGATAAACTTTCTCGATGAGAAAACATGTAGAAGTGCCAACTTTCATGGAGATTGGTCTCTCGGTGTCGGAGATTATCTCTTCCATACATACCAGCATCCGCTTATATACTATTGCGCGTGCTTGCCATCCCCCACGCGAGACCGCGCTGCGCAGGCGCGGCGTGTCCTCCGCCCAGCTCGTCGGGCGGGCGGCTGGTGCTGCTGACCGCCTACCTGACGGCCGTGGTGGTGGCGGCGTCGTACTCCGGCACGCTGGTGGCGTCGCTGGCGGTGGCCGAAGTGCACCCGCCCTTCCGCTCGCTCCAGGAGCTGCTGGACGACGGCTCCTACAGCGCCGGCGTCGTCATGCACACGTCGCAGCACGCCTACTTCCAGGTGAGACGCACGCGCGCGGGCAGCGGGCGAATGGAAGCGAAGGCTTCCGCGGACGGAGTCACAACGTACAGAGCGGCTATTTTATTAGTAAAGACCGGATTTTTATGTAATTACATATTTTTTGTCTTTCTACTTACCGATCTCAAAATTGTAATCTTGGCGACTCATAGCCCTCCCAACACAATATCGAATTTTTTCGTTTCATATTTTTACATATTTCGTACTGTATTACATATTTTACATATTTTGCTGTTTTCACAATATATTTTTTTATTTTATCAATTTAATTCTATTTCATTCCATATTTTTTTATTAAAAGGTGTATTTTTTTTAAATATCAGCATTTTCCCTACATTATTGGGGAAATCTAAGTGTCCAAAGCATCATTTACAACGCGTGTTGTGATCTGTAACCTTAATTTCGGAGAAAAATTTGCGATCACTGACGTGTAACACTTCGATGAAGATTCTAGTGTATGTTTGCTGATCGAAGATCTCGCCAGTTTGTCCGATAGCTTCTATTGCTATTAGTCTGGCTGCTAAACTACGGTCCTGGATTGCAATAGATAAAACTTTTACACTGACGAGAAAGTTGTATGATGTAAGTGAGTAGTTTTTATAAATCTAAATTCGTATTACGTAAATGTATTTTATTATTAGTGTATTTTAATATTACATATTATATCAGATTTTACATATTTATTACATATTCTTACTATTTTCATTACATACTTATGTACATATTTTGACGTTTTACACTACATATTTTACCGGTCTCTATTTATTAGTGTGCCGCGATCGTGAAAAAACTCTTCAGCCGACGGCCTCAATCTCTGGGGAACGGTGCGCTGAACTCCCCTGGGAATGCCGCTCAAGGTCGCGTCCTACAAAAGGCATGCTTTCCAGTCGGGTTGAATAGTTGGTTTGTGATGGTTTGCTCGAAGTTCTCTCTCAAAGACAGAGTGTGTATGACATATACGTAAAATGTGTCAAACCGTTATGTGCATCGTATCCTGGAGCCCTTCCTCCAGATGTTGAGAAATGAAGAACGTAATGACGGTCATTTTCAACCGGTCTTCGTAACCGCACACACGACTTCAGTTTCCTTAAGGGTTTACGAAGTCGTTTGTCAAAGTTTCCTTGCCGTTTACGAACTCGAGATTATCACACATGGTTTGTGGCCTACACGCTCTCCTGATCTGACTCGTTGCGAATTCTTTCTTTGGGGATGCCTGATAGATAGCATCCACGCGACAAATCCCCATAATGAAGTATTATGGCACAATGTACTGCGACCTCCGTGTGGTGCGTGCAATTACTCACGCTCCGTTTTGGTGCCAAACTGCACACCGACCAGGCTCGGCGAAATCGGCATCTACTGTACGGCGATAGGGCTTCTCACACCACACAGTGCTTTGCTACGGAGAAGGGTGTAGCATTTCCCCCACAATGACTTATGGTCCAGATTTGTACTTGAACACAAAGAACATTGTACAAACTTACAAGTGAAGGGAATTGATGGTAGGTGGAGAAGGTTAAAACAAAAAATGTGTAGACAAGATTTGAAAATCAACACACACGGTATAATTTGATATCACAAAGGTTAACAGTTTGTGAAAGAACAAGGAAAAGAGAAAAAAACACACACAAAAATATGCTCAATAATTAAGCACAGCAAAATAATAAAATAACCCAAAATAACACACACCTATATACCCTTTAAAAAATATATATTGTCCCTAAGGAACTATCCTAAGGTTATGAACTCAGCTTACCTAACTTTTTATACCAATTTCTTCTTTTAGAGTATTTAAATAAACTACTTCTCACTAATTCCTCTCTCTTTTTCAAGTAGGAAATGCTACTATTGTATTGCTTGTTAACTTAGTTTTGGATTAGTATGCCAACTCTTGCTTACAGAAAGTTAAAATGTGAAAAGAACCCACATCAATTGTAATTATACACTTTTTAGATCACATCCAATTTACTCTGACATATAACACTCTTTTATTTTCATAAATGAAATATTTACAGGAAATTTGCCTAGACTACAATGTACAAAATTATAACTTTTAACACGCTATTCCCACTAATAAGAAAGTTGAATTTTTCTTACATAAATGTATATATTTTCTTTCTGGAATTCGCCGCTTAACTTGGTTAAATGTTTTTCTCCCTCCCCTTCTGAGCTATAAATTCTATGCGGCGCGATTTCCGACCTGGAAGTGCGGGCTTTGTAACGGAATTATATTCTCTCTGGCGGTCAGAAAAGAAATATTCCGAGTGAGTCGACTACGGAGCAACCAAATCATTGGTAGCTGGTCCTGAGGTTTTGCACATTCAGCGGGTACCGGCGCTTAATAAATACCTCCACCTTTTACGGAATATAAGTAAACGTGGACCATACTTTGTGCATCGAGGGGGTGGATGGCATGAGCGGTGAATACTCCTTTGGAGAACTCTGGTCGTCCTTGGACCGCTCCTCTCTCGGATGACAGCTTTCGGGCGGGTCGCTCTTATCAATTTCGCGTTGTGGTATTGTTCGGTTTTTGCTCTCGGTGGCAGAATACAATTTCGGGATCCAGCCGTGTCCGTGGAAATGATCTCTGTTCCACGCGTCGTCACAGAAATGAGTCTCAATACTCCGGTCACAATCAGTTTCACTTGGATTCAATTTAATACCATTTCCGACACCACGTGATGCGATGGTTGAGAGGATGGTATACCAAATATATAGTTACTTAAAAAGAAAAAGTAAAGAAACAAAAGGCTCTTGTTAAGAGCCTTTCTGAAATGAATTTTAAACCGATTGTAACATATTTCCGTTCGTACGTTTTCACTTCTGGCGGAAGCGTCCTGTTCATCAAGCTGTTTCTATTCAAATGAGGCGATCTATTCTTCAGAATAGGTAAGGTGAAGAGTGCAGGTTGATTCGAGGTATCGATTCTACTGCGCTAATCATTTTGATTCGTTGTTCATAGTTGCCAGCGTCAAACACTGCATAAGTCAATGGTCTATCTTGGGGTGAAGGTCGATGTATTCCTCGTATAAGAATACGTGATCGGTCACAATACAGGAACATATCTCTGCAATAACACAGAGCCGTCTTTACCAAGTGAACCAATACTTGCGTAGATGTCAAGAGTGCATCAGAACCAATGGTAAGTAGTTCCAGCATCTACTACAATATTTGAGAACAATTTAAACCAGTGGTGTCAAGGTCTTCTACTTGTGGCAGTGACATGCGTCGTGGCTCGGTAGCATGCGACAAGCTTCTCTGTGCAGCTAACGTCGGGAAACGAAACTATTAGTAACTCCGCCGTTTTACAATAGGGATGGCGTTGTCTCTGGTGACGGGGCGACGACTGCGTGAAGGGGCGATTTAGTCGTGGCACTCGTGCCACGGACTCCTGCTCGTGGCCTGAGCCTTGACAACACTGATTTAAACTTTCCGGTAGCAAAAATTCACCGTCCCTCTTCTGCAACAGTAGCGGCCGCCCTCTCTGCAATTGTCCTCCCTACTCTCTCCCGACTTCCCCAGCATCCGTGGCCTCCGTGGCCTCGTTCGCCGAGGCCAAAGCCTAAAAAGGTCCCACTGTACTTGGCTGTTCGTGAAACGCGCCAATACTTCGATTTTTCTATTTTCGACCGCGTCTTACACTTCGATTTTTCTTTCTTGGCGTGTGGACGGAGTGTCACCAAAATGGAATATCTCACGGTATTTCGCGGCGTTATCGGTTGTGCCGCTAGGAGTCGCATGATCGGACTGTATCGAGCAGTGCTGGCGATCATGCGACTCGTAGCGGCACAACCGATAACGCCGCGAAATACCATGAGATATTCCATTTTGATGACACACGTCCCTACGCGCCAAGAAAGAAAACCCGAAGTATAGGCACCTGCACATTTCATCTCCGAGCAGTTTGCCCTTCGAAAGGTTGCCGCGTGACGACAGAAACGTTGGTATCTGTGCCTCGGGGTCTCCCGAACAGCCAAGAATACATGAATAGGAGTTGTTTCAAGCTTTGGAATAGTGTAGGGTGTGAGAGCAAAAAATGATTGAAGAATTAATCACAATGCCACATGATTGATTGTTATTTTTTCGGGATTATCAACAAGTGAATTTCTTTGCGCCCTTTAGAACACATGAGGGTTTTAACTTCCAAAATATGGCTTTACTTTTTGTTGTGAGTGGTCATCACTGTTGTTTCACGTACAATCACAATGCCGAACCTTAATGTACTCGTAGCCAGAACGGAAACGAAAGTTTTTCGTTCTTGGGCTGTAGCTCACCCCGTTCAGACTGTATGAAACACTAACCAGGGAAGGTGAGCAACAATAGGGAAATTTTATGTGTTCAGGGCTCCTTGGACGACATTTTGGTAAAAAACACAATAACACACAAAAGCACAACTCATGTTCAATCTCTTAATACTAAATATAATTCAAAACAAAAAAATGGAGTATATAAAAGGATACATTTGTTGTCTACATGAACACATACCCCTGTAAGCCTCCCACACACGTATCCAGACCTACACAAAATGCCTTTAACCATTACTTACTCTGTGATGCAAAATATACACACAAACCAGAAATGAAAAGAAGAAAAAATAAAAACAATTTCTGTTGTAGTAAGTCAAAACAACACGACATCCTTTCTATATAATAGTAACACACATAAATCTAGTATTGTTGTTTTATTAAAGAGGAATGACTACAGAGTTTGCAGTAATCTCTCTGCCCCTAACAAGTCTCAAAAACTTTCTCGTTAGCCTCTTGAATTTCTTTCAATGTAGTTTCTATAAAAAATATAAGATGGTCACATACTTGAGCTCGTGGAATGACTGGCGCAACCTAACATCACCAGTGGTTATTCGTTTCATCAAGTCCGGCTCTCCAAAAACCCGTTCTTTATCCAACCACTATTTGGGCCCGGTAGTGTGGTAATAGCCAGGGTCAGTTCTTCCGCTACCCCTGTCACACTGACATCCGTAACCACACACACCACTAGGCAGAATGAGCTCGTCTTCCTGCCCGCACCCGCCACCCAAGCAGACAGATCGTGTTTATTCCGTGCTCACAAGCTTCGGTCAGTTCGGCACTCAGTCTCCCAGGTGGCGATGTCTACGTCAGGCTGTCATCGCGCGGGCATTTGAATTGTGTGGTGCCAGCCTTACGTAAACTGGTTCTACGAGTTTGGTCACACTATTGTTGAAATTAGTATATTAAGAGGAATTTCGGATTTCATTTTCAATTTATAGCATCTACTCTCCAGACTCTAGTAAACTAAATTATTTTACAGACACTAAACAATGAACAAAAACACCCAGCGATATAATTGAGTGGTCAGTGAATAATATAATTCTTCATTAAGTTGTTCAGTTCAATAGAATTATTATTAGCCCAGTTAAATCATTTAAGGAACTCTTTCGATTCTTGAGGAATAAAAGCAGACAATTTATGAAGTGGTCAGTTGAAACCTGAAATAATAATTCCATAACTCTCCACTAATTTATGAATTTTTCGTATTCTATATGCTTAAGTTCTATATTTCACGCTTGATAATTGTTGCACAACTTGTTAGAATATTATTTTCCTCTCTGACTATTTAATATTCATCTCCGTCTACTTAATTGTAAGGCAAAACATTAAAAAATTCTATTTAATAATTTCAGTTAAACTAGATGATTGAGTACATCCTTAGAGAAGAGTTATTGAGGGAAGAGACAAAGGGTTATTGGAAGCGTAATCGAGACAAGGGAGGAAGTCGGTGTCTCCTCATATAAAAAAATTAAAATTAATAAAACCCCATGAATTATGCACTTGGTTTTTTGTGACATCCAAAAACCTAGATTGCGGTTCTGTACCGCACAAACGGAATATCGGCAATATGAGGTACTAGCTGGTACCCGGCGCGTTGCTGCCGCAGAAGAAATAATTGAGGGAATATTCCTCTCCCTCCTCTCATTTTCCCCACTCTCTCTCTCTTTCCCATCTGTTTCTTTTCCCCCTCTGTGTCTCTTTTCTCCATCTGTATCTTTTTCACTCTCTGTGTCTCTTCTTCCCCCACTCTCTGACTGTTTTCCCGCTCTCTCATTCTCCCCTCTCTCCCCCTCTCTCATTCCTTCATTATTTTCCCTCTCTCTATTTTCCTTTTTTTCACTATTTTCCCTTTCTTTCTCTATTTCCATTTCTTTTTTTTCCTTTAATTATTTTCCCTTTCTTTCTCTATTTCCTTATCTCTTATTTTTCATGTCCCTCTCTTCCCTGTCTCTTTTTCACTTTCGTGTCATCAACTTGCGCCGCCTGCTCCTTGTGTTTTCCTCGGCCTTGCCCCACAGCACACGGCAACGCCCAGCAACATTGAATCTCACATGGATTGGGAATTGCATTTAACTGAAACTCTATCATGTGCTCTAGCGCCATCTAGTGGAGTTACAATCATTGTACTATGCCTGTGTTCTTCCCGCAAGTGCAAGCAATATGTTGACACATTTTTATCGCAATAGGATGCTGCTGCGGCAACGCATTAAGCACGAACCAACAAACATTGATTTTTATATATTAGATTAATTTTCTGTATAATATTTTTTCTAGCTGATGAAGAACCCCGCATCACAGTGAATCCCGGCTTGACAACACTTTTTCTCTTATTTAAATAACAACCTTCAAAACCAGCGTTGTCACACATTAAATTCCTCCAAATATCCATTTACCAATACTATTTTACTTTAATTGTACTGCCGTTTTACTAAAAACAGTATTAATGCGGAACTGTCATCAATTTAACCGTTCCTTCAGCACCCAAAGGTACTCTCTACTATCCCATTCTCTACTATATTAAAACACTTCTCTGAAACATGCATCCCTCCATCAGTTTCAGAATAACACGTAAATTGCACTGTCGCTCGCCTAACCTGCAAATACGTAATAATTATGCTTAATTTTCTGCAATTAAACATATGTGCATATATACCTTTTTACAGCAATGGTAACCACATTCATTAGAAAATGATATCTTCCACTTAATGCACTCACGTCTACACGCAATTGAAATCAATATTCAAATTACTTTTCTAAATAAAACGAAAAAAACTATTACTATTACACTAAAACAAATATTTAGGGTGAGACAACTGACTGTGAAAAATTAACAAACAGTCCTCTAAATACATAATCCTTTACATTGATGAAAACAGTAGAAGATCTCAGACCTCTTCCTCTGGTGGCGCGCAGCTAAACTATTGACATTGATCCCACTATTGAATCTGTGATGTAAAGCCAGGCGAAAAATGTCCGGAAAAGTAATTATTTTGTGATTATAGTAAGGTTTGCGATTGTAAATCATAGCCTATGTTACTCCAGACCTTTAAAGGAAGCTAATACAAAAGTTTCATCAGTATTGGTTCAGTAGATTCAGAGATTATCGCGCTGTAAGTCAGTGCAGTTCTGTCTTTATATATTAGTATAGATATAGATATTTCTCTTGTAGAACACAAGTAGTTACGCTTGAATTTGTATCCAAATTTCTTTTACTACTGATGTGAAATTGACTCTCAGTTATACTTTTCTACGTTGAGGACGCAATTCGGGACTGCGGCCGTCGGGAATGACAATATATCCTCAATCCAGAGCCACATATAAGTAACAACCCATCTTCTAAAATATTTTTTTGAACACTGCCTTTTTAAAATTCTCTATTATGTAACAGTACGTGGATTCTTACAATCGTATTCTAGTTTGACCCACAATCTTCCCAGATGCCATTGATCAGCCCCTTAAAGGCTCACTAAGACTTCTCGTGGTATTTGCTGCTCCCCTAAGGGCATAGAGTTAAGTACTCCCTCGCTCTTCCCGAATATTGCACAGGTCTATGTAGTCACAATTCAATTCTCTATTAGGGGTCCTAAAAATTAAGATTGATAATTTAGTGACTGCGGGCGGGTCAACTGCCATGTTCATTGGTTCCGTAAGTGTGTTAGAGTTTTTCGTTACGGGAGCGGTTTGGTCTTCCACCGTTGGCTGGGGAGATCTGACGACGACCTACACGTTGGCTTGCGGGGTTGTCCCCGTCCAGATACCTCCCATCAGCGGGGCACCGCCCCAGCCAAGACAAACTCCAAGCTCTCGATATGTGTGGTATTGTATTACATTTAAGTGTGCGTGTGTGGAAGTGAGGGGTGAGTATAAGACAAGGAGCGCGGTCCGTGACCCGTTTGTTATGATACTGCTCCGGCATTCCCCTGGTGTTGATGAAATAAACCACGGAACCAGAGCAGCGATCAGAGCAGCCGGTCGCTAGAATTCTCCTGTAGACCGTCGCTGAATTCAGCTGATGCCCTGAGCCACCTAACCCTGTGAAAAATTAGAAAATGTGAAAAACTGTACCCCTTTTTTGTAAAAAAATATTTCCTCAATATAAATATTATGTGAAGCAAACTAAAACACTATGTTAACTGATATATGCTGTAAATTGCGTGTTCTATAAGGTTTTGTGTAGTTTTAAGTCATTTTGAGAAAATTATTCATTAATAATTAATTGCAATTAAAATAATCCATTAATTGCAAGATTTTAAAGCTGAAACCTAAATTAGTGTGCAATGTTATGAAAATGTGTGAAATTAATTAATTTATTTTTTTTGTCAAAAAAACAGTAAAAACTGTATATGACGTGTGGGGAAAGAAATTTATCTGCGCACATTTTCTTGAGGGCCAGAATTTTATTTAAAAAAAACGAAAACGAAAAAATTAATTTAGAAAATAATTATTTTAGTAAAATAAAGATATTTGAAAAATGTTTTTTCCCGAGTTATAGAAAATCAATTTCAACTGTAAATGAACTACAAGCAAAAGGAGTGCGCACAAGTGAACACAACACGCAGGAGTGCGCACAGTGAAGCTACATTTACGTCCAGAAGCAAAACAAGGGGCCATCTCAGCATTTGCTCAATGGATCAGGGAAACTGGACAAAAACCTGACCGAGATGGGGGTCATTGACCCGGAAGCTGAAGTACATTACTTGTTACAGGCGTATTAAATATTTTTTTAAATGTATACAATGCAAACATAAACTAATTCATTATATATCTTTGTTTGGTTACATTATTTTTCTTTTTCACGATCAGTATAGTCTCTAATTGTATAGAAAGAGTTTTGCAGCAGAAAAGATTTTACTTTTAACTTAAATTTGTATACCGACTTTAATTGTTTTATGTCATCTGGCAATGCGTTGTAAAGTAACGTACATGTATTGTGTGTTGATTTCTTGTACTGAGCTGTTGATACTGACGCTTGATGCACGTGATTTCTACGGAGTGTGTTGTAATTATAAATATCAATATTGCATGAAAATATGTTCCCTCCGTTAAGTAGGTCATTTTTGACAAATATTACAGATTCGTAAATAAATAGACAAGGCAATGGTAGGATTCCCAGCTCAATGAAAAGAGGCTTGCAGGAATCACGTGGAAGGCATTTTTTCATTATTCAAATAATTTTCTTTTGCAATCTGAAGGTCTGAATACTACAGGATGAGCTTCCCCAGAATATTATGCCATATCTCAGGCGGGAATGCACATTTGCAAAATAAACGCAACGAGCTGCATGAAGGCTGACAGAATTTGAAAGAATTCTGAATGCATAGCATAATGAACTTAATTTAGTGTTTAATTCTGTTATATGTACATTCCATTTGAGGTTTGATTGAATTGAAAGACCTAAAACTTTTGTTGCCTCAACATCAGCTAATTGCATTTGTTCATTTTCAATGGAACATGCGATTTCCGATTTGAGATGCAAAAATGCATTGAAACAGTTTTTCTTTCGTTAACAATTAATTTGTTATTATTAAACCAATTTGAAACTTCTGAAATTGTACTATTTACTGCTTTCTTTTTTGCAAAGAACATTCGTGTCATCAGCAAACAGAACCGTTCTTCGATTTTTAATAGACGAGGGCATATCGTTTACATATAACAGAAAGAGAATAGGACCTAAGATCGAACCTTGCGGGACCCCTTGCACAATTGGGAAAGAATTGAAAATATAAGTATGTAATGTCCTTTCCTGCCAGTATGGTATTTCTACTCTTTGAGTCCGATGTTTAAGGTAAGAAGTTATCCAATCTAGGGCAATACCACGAATTCCATACGAAGGTAATTTTGAGAGCAAGATCTTATGGTCAATCACGTCAAAAGCTTTCGAGAGATCTAAGAATATTCTAATGGGTATTTCATTTGGTCTATTCATGAAGCAACATCTTTGAGAAAAGAAAAAATGGCAGTTTCCGTAGATTTTGATTTTCTAAAACCGTGTTGTGAGTCTGAAAACGCTCTGTTTTTCCTGAGAAATGATTCCATAAAATACACATTTTCGATGCTTCAAAGGCCATGCATTTAAGACCACGTACGCAAGAAGGTCAGTTGAATTATATTATTAGTTCTATTAAATTAACCGTAATACGTTTATACGCAAAACCGTTGCACGTTTACACACAGAATCATAATACGTGCACAAATCACGGTGTAAGATGTATAGGTGTGTTAACTAGCCGCCTTTGGTGCAAATTTTCTGAAGCCAATTTTGGGCTAGTTCCTCGCTTCGTCCGTACCTCGCACGACCGGTTTGGGTCACGGTATTAGATATACATCATAAGATGACATCTTAAACTGAGGCTATTACACAGTTTTACAAAACATTTCGTACCCAACTGTTCGCTCTAGACTTTACCAATTCCACCGCGAAACGACAAATCACTGATTTGAAATTTGAAATCAGTTGGCCACAGAGTTGTCGAATGAATCATGACCTTGCCCAAATGAGACGCATAGAGTCTAGTCTAGAGGCCCAAAGATCGCAGCGCTCATATGCGAGAACTGTGAGAACTAGCCTCACATACGCTTCAGTTTTATACTGGGAGTGAACACTCCTATATACTATACACCGTGGTACAAATACTACGGCCCAGTGATTCGGTCCCGTGTAAACAGGAGCGTGGGGTGGGCGAATTCAAGATGTTGTGTTCAAACCTTCCGTACGGCATGAATGTTTAAATTCGTATTCGTGGCGTTGGAGGCATTCCGAGTCCTTCGTGTATTACATCTCAAGAGAATTATACGAAAAACTCTGGCCCATTCTGTAGCACCACTATCTTCTAAATTAATGAGTTAATTCATGAAATAATATTCAAACATATTCATTAAACGAAAACAAAAAATATTATTGAATTTGTTGTTTACAATAGGAAAACAATGCTGAATATAATCACGCAAAATGGTTTTCCAAAAAGGAACCCAAACAGATTAACCTCAAATGTGAATTATGTTACAATGTAAGTATTGTGTTGTTTTCTAAAAGTATCATATGTAAAACCTTATGGATGACCAGTGAATTAAGCAAATTTTAAAGAAGTGGTATGGCTGGAATTAATGGAAAGATGGCGCCCGGAGCGCGGCGCGGTGCAGCGCGGAGCGGGGGGCAACATGCGGTGGCCTACGAGCCAGCGCGCGTCACCACAGCCCCGCGACCTTCACCCAGACAGATACGGGTGACGCAGGGTGACGTAACTGTGCTCTAAGAGAGCACAAAGAAGAAGGTAAACTTTAGTTCTCAAGTCAACAGATTAGAGCGCTGCAGTCGCTTTTGAAATCAGAGAATACTCTCTCGTTAAAAAGTGACGATAACGTTAAGCACTGCTGCAGCAAACTAGCCGTGGTAAATAATAGTACCGACTTTTCCGTAGTAGCTTGTTCTGTTTTCTCTAGATGGAGCTGCCTTTCTGGTTCTGCTGCACTCAGTCCCGGCTGCCATCTATCGGTGCCTAAGGGAACTCCCGTCGACACTAGCGCTTCTGTGGGAACAATACCCAGTGATCTTCGTATTCACAGAACTTCAATCCGAGATTAACCTTAGGTCCATATTAGTCCTTTACTTAACCCTGTCGTAGCTCTTCCCCATCTCGGAACTTGTATCATTATTGTGAGCGTAGGGAGCCAGTTGATTTACTTAAAAGCTGTTAAAGCAAAAAGTGATAGCGCATCTAGGATATATGTCTAGGATTACTTTATATACGTCTAGGATTCGTATATTTTACTCTTCCACAGCCGCGAGGTCAATTAAGTTCCATTTTCTTAGATAAGTATGTTAACGATCTTATTTATTATGCAAATGGTGTTTTCGATTTTTTTGTTCACAGAACAGACTACACACGTTCCATTCAGTTAATGTCAGAGAATTGAGAAAGTGTATGGATTTGTGTTTTTGTTTTTATGGAACAACCTCAATCGGGAATTAAAATCTTTGTCCTGTGTCCTTTTCGTGAAAAATAAAGTTACGTAGCGCATCCAGAAAGAAAATTTCCCTTACGGCTAACAGATAGCAGGCCTATTTCGAAATGCTAGTGCTGTGTATGAGAGAGTAATGGTGAGACAATTGAATGAGGCAGGTAGCACTGCCTGATTCCTCACTGTAGCACGAGTATATCGAAAAAAGATGACGGCTCTAATGCCATTCCCCGTCGCTTGACAGGTTGTGAGAGCTTTTCAAAGGACAGTACAAGACACCGATCGAAGTCCATTATCAACTGTGTCATGTGTATGGATCGGGCATTATGAACAAGCAGATAGTGCCCATCGCTATAGCTACAGACCCCACTTTCACAAAACTGAAAAAATCTTGCGCCATAATTTTAGGCTAATTTCAGTCCCTCTTCAAACTTTTGGGCTACCTCCCAACAGCCCGAAATTAAGATATCAAATTGGGGTTGCTAAAGCTAGCACATCCACTAGCTCAAAATTTGATTTTTTTACTGTCGAAACAAGCAAATCTTGGGCTTATTTGGGCCACATTTCAAAATTTAAAAACTCATCTCCAACTATAAAAACAAATCATGAAAATCAAATCGATTTTCCAAAACTAAAAAATTCCTGCGCCATAATATTGGGCTCTTAATGACACTAAAACATATTTCTGTCCTCACAATCCCCAAAACTGAGTTTTCAAAAATGAGGTGGTACAATTAGCACCCCCATATACTCAAAATTGTAAAAAGAAGGAAATTTTTGGCTTTTAAAGCCATTTTTCAAAATTTTAAAACGCTACCTACAAAAACAAAAAATGAAAACAACCCCAATTTCTCAAAAAATGTTTGTGCCATACTTTTGGATTAATTTTTGGCTGTTAAGTGACATCAAAACATTGTTTCTGGTACCCTACAACCCCACAAATTAAGGTTTCAGAATGAGGTGGTCAAGATAGTACCAGAAATAAAATTTAAAAAAAGTATGGTATGAAACAGCACATACGTTATTGGAAACATCTACGTAGTATTGAAATATTGCAATTTTCGAAAAAAAAAAGAGCATGAAAATAGGATTGGCGCCATATTTTTAACGTAATTTTACATTAGTGGAGAAAATTTAAAGAAAACTAGTGGTGCTATAGAATAGCACAGGGTTTCCCGTATCAGTATTTTTATTTCCTTTGGTCTCGGCTAGCTATTCGGACTTGCCACATACTCTTGCCAGCTACCATCTATCGCCACCCAAAGTACATTTCATTGATATTTTATTAAATTTTCGGTTTCCTAATAGTAGAACAGAAATATTATTTTAATAATATTAAACAACTGTAAAACTTCGTCCTAAATGACAATTTTTATTTACAAATTTGGAGCCGTTTTTAAGAAAATGACGTTTCAGCGCCATTGCCAATTGAAAATTTGAAACGCTTTTACACAGAAAATTTTTTAGTTTTCAAAAAACTTAATTTAAAGACCAACTTCAAACTTCATTTTAAGCACTTTAACTCACAAATACAAAAGTGTTTACAAATTGCCGCAAATGCGCATATTAATGTTATAAGAGATCTGTCACAAAAATTTCATATTATGTAATTTTAATGTGTAATTAGATCTGTCACAAAAATTTCATTTGTGTTTTTGGAAAACCAAGAAAATACCCAAAAATGATCTTAATTTCTTATAAAAGAGTGCAATTAGCAATATCCGTTCGAAAAGTTTGGAACCGTTTTTGAGAAAATGGCGTTTAAGCGTTCCTAAAAATGTGAACATTTGAGCTAGTTTTCACAGAAAACAGTTGTGTTTTGAGGAACTTTATATGACATTATTTAAAGCACGTCTACTCGTAAATATAATAATGTTAACAAATCGCCACTAATATAAATATTACCGACGAAAGAGACAAGTCAAAAAAATACATTTTTGTACTTTTTGAAAAAACAAAAGAATAGAGCAATACAGCGTTTATGTCATCTCATAGAGTACATTGACCACTATCCTACCAAATGTTTAAAGAAAACACTTGGTGCCGTTTTTTGAGAAAATCATGTTTTTGTATTTTTTGAATTGCACATATTGCACGCAATAGTGCACGAAAACTACTAAAATTTTCCAAAAAAAGTAGATGATATTAATGAAAGAACTCACTTTGGAGAACAAATTTTATGTGAAGAAAAAAATTTCATCTTCAATTTTGTAGTAGAAGGAAAATTCCATTGTAAATTCAAACTTTCGCAATTTTCGAAAATTCAGTTAACCGTGAAAATTGGACCTATGCCACCTTAATAGGTGTATTTTATTCTATTCTTACAAGAACTTTACACAAAAAATTTGGAACCGTTTTTCGAGAAAATTTGGAAAATATCCGGGGGGCTTCATGTAAAGTACACTCCCAGAAATTAATGGATGTTTTCAAACTTTCAGAGCTTTGACTCTGGCAAGATCGATAGTGGTTTCTTCAATTTGGAAAATGTACTACACATAGTGTAGGCGCTAGTGTTGTTTTCACACACCGGACGGACGGACTGACATTTTGCTCTAAATTGATTTTTCGATATCAAGAACCCACAACACTCAGATTCTGGCTACACCACGTGTTACAGGATTTTTTCTTAATTTAGCAACTGGATTCATCCACTTTTTCGTTAACAGGGCCCGGCAATGAATTTTTTCTGACGAAAATCCGCCACTTTTTCTGGTAGTATTATATAACTTTCCCTATACTACCTATATTACTCCTCGTATGTATACGGGAAAGTAAAAATTGGAGCAGTTTTTGAGAATATTTTTGTTAATTTTAAGTGAAAATTACGCAAAAATCGACTTGTTTTAAAAAAAGTTATACATGGCCTTTTTTTCTGAGTTAGTTTTGTTCAACGGAACTTTGTCTGAGACAAAAATCTCTATGTTCAATTTTGTAGTTTAAGAAATATGTTTTTGTAATTTTCCAAAATTCTGTGATATTTACGAAAATGAGTCCTCCACCATTCACTTAGACGTCCTTTGCATTATTCAACAACAGAATTTAATAAAAATATTTTTTTAATATTTTGAAAATGTCCGATTTGTTTTGAAAAATAGACGGACAGACAGACGGGTACACAGACGGACATATAGATGGACTGACAGACGAGACAGACGGATGGACAGGCAGACGGATAGACGGACAGACAGACAGACGCACAGACACAGACGCACAGACAGACGGACAGACTGACGGACTGACTTCGAGGTGGAATGACACGAACAGACGGACAGGGAGACGTACAGCCAGACGGATAGATGGATAGGTAGACGGACACACAGACGAACAGGCAGAAAGACAAACGAACAGGTATCGAGGATCCTCGAAACACGGCACCTTTGAATCTCTTTATATCGTTTTCACGCTTGACCATAGTGTTCCGCACTCTAGCAAATCTGGATTCCAAGGTTTTTCCTCACAGCAAACCGGCTTAGGTGTGCATTTAGGTGAGGTCACTGCCGGACCTCTGGCAGATTCTAGAGGACCCATGCGGTGGCATCTTCACCCCGAACTTACACACCACAAGCACTGCACTACCACACATGTCGGGAGACCTATCGGTATCTTAGAACATGTCCCGGCCGACGGTAGGTCACTGCCGGAACTTGTCTCACAGCAGGGGAAGATCATCATCATCATCACCACCACCTTCCATAATAAGAACATGCACTACACTTACCGAACTAATTGTTGTAGCAGTAGACGCGCCCAAGAAATAATCAATGCTCCTGGCAATCCTTTTTCTTGCCCTGCCTTCCCGGAAGTACTGTGAAGGTGGTTTTTGTTTACTCACCTGCTGATTGACTCGGAGATCTACGCAGCTGAATTCAACAAACTGAAATACTATAAATGTGCTCGAGGTGAACTTAATATCTTTTCTTGTTCATATTTGCACATCAATTCTTCTTGTTTTCCAAAAACTTCCTAATCCATTTTGAGATTGGCTGTTCACAGATCGTTTCAATAAACACATTGTTTTTTTCTTTTGTTTATAACTTATTTTCTAAATAAACCGTTTGCCCACATTAAAATCATGTTTTTTACTCTGACACATTGAAAATGTTCTAATCCAATGAGATTTAATTTTTCAATCGTTCACATTTACGTATTATGGCCACTTTCAATAGTATGTGATAAGAATTGCCTCAACGCAAAGAATAACATTATTGTGCGGTAAAAATTACAAAATGATGCAATGAAAAATAGAAAATGTTTCTTTCTTTTGACATGCCTTTCATTTGTTTAATATTTAGGTGAGCGCCACTCTTACGTTCAAATGACGATGTGACGCAGGAAGGCTCGATCTGTCGAGGGTTACCTATGGTTACTGCCAATACTTTTACCCTGCCAATACATTTTATATGTGGATTCCGTGTAGACCTGTGGATTCTGACGCCTGATGAATAGGATGCTTAGGATGTGTGCAGTAATTATTTAACCATTATATTCTGGCAACTGGTGAATAGGATTCTTGCAACGTGCATTGAAACTATTTGCACGTCCTATTGTGTAAAACTATGTTCCCACCTACAAGTAAGTCAGTGTTGACAAAAAATATCGATTCATAAATGAATAAGCAAGCCAATAGTAGTTACAAGTTTAATGAAGAGAAACGTTCAGGAATCACGTGGAAGGCATTTGATTCGTGCAATTTTTTCTGAGATCTAAAAATATGAGTACTGCAGGATGCATTTCTCTAGAAAGCTTTTATTATGTCATATCTTTCCGTTGTTCATGTTCAATTGCGAAAGAAATATCTGTCTGAAGTGCAAAACTGTATTGAAACAGTTTTTCCTTGCATATGTTATTACAAATCTGTAACGAGGCAAGATTCAGACGTAAGTTTGACGTCTTGAAAGATAGGCGAAAGAAAAACATGTTGGTGTATAAAAGAAAGTTAACAGTCTCGAAGTACAGACGAGGGATATGTGTAGGAATACAGAAGAGAGTTGAAGGTTTCTGAGTGCTGACGAAAGTTTGAGGCCTCGGAGTACAGACAAGAGATATACGTCTCGAAGTATAACCGGAATGTGGATGTGTTGTAAGGACTTTTAGTACTGTATTTTTGTTACAAATTGTTATGTAAAGTTTCTGATGTTGTTGTTACCATTGTAAATGAATGTTTATTTTTATATTGAAATTGGACGCGCTTTAAATTTAACGTTTCAGTAAGCTGCCATATTTTATATCTCCGGAGTTCAATGTAGATTCTGTCCTGTAAAAAAATTAATGGATATTTTATTTTTCTCCACATGAATATAATTCATTAAATGGAAAAATAAGAACCATCGCAAAAACCAATTAACATCTGAATTCGCACTAATAATTATATTTGTGAACAGAATAGAATTAAGCGTCATTCACAATACGCCGGGACGAATCCCTCCTCAACAGCCCTTGAATGTCGGTCACTGATACGACGAAACCAAGAGCCCATCTGAGGGCCGCCCGGACCGAGGTCGGAAGGCTCGATGCCCTCAACCCGTCTCCTCACTGCCTCCACTTTGAAGCTAACGACGTGAGTGCCTCCGAAACCTAGGCAACCTAGGACTGTTAGATAAATTTGGTGAAAATTGAACAGAGATTTTTTTTGGAAAAAACTCACTTTATTTTTCAACATAGTCTCCTTCTAGATCTAGGATTATGCATTTGGTTAAGCGTGTTTCGATTTTTTTTTCAGTCCATTGGAGAAATAAGTTTGCACAAACACTGTGAAATACACGGCTACAGCATCGCATCATTTGAATATGTCTGCCCATGAAACCAAATTATTAAGTTAGAGCATAGAAAGATCTCACTCAGGACTACATCCGGTGAGTATGCAGGATGAGGAACCAATTCGAATTCTAACTGACGCACGTTTGCCATTGCGACTGCTAATGTGTAGGCTAGTGCGTTGTCTTGATGGAACAACACTTTCTTGTGTGCCAATCTTGGCCGTTTTCAATTAGTTCCTGTTTTAAACGATCCAATAATGAGGGGTAATAGAGTCAAGTTATGGTTCTTTTTCCAAATAATATATACGGATTATACCCCAAGAATCCCAGAAAACAGTGATCATCACATTTCTGCCGATAAAAGTTCTCTGTCTTCGGTGCAGTCTCACAATTAGTCCAATTAGTCCTTTGTCCAATGTTTGGAATATTTTTTCGTTTCAGGGGTGTAGTGATGGATCCATGTTTCATCCACGGTCACGAATCTTCGCCAAAGTCCTGTTGATTTCAGATTATGCTGTAAAATGTTGTTCCCAGTCGGTTTTTGGTCAAAATTGAGCAATTGCGTCATCCATCTCACATAACTTTTTCATGATCAGTTTCTATGCAAGATGAAGTGCACTCTTTCAGTTGAAATATCAACAATATCAGCTATCTCATGCATTTTCACTCTCCAGTCTTCCATTACCAGATGGTGAGCTTTATCGATGGTCTGGTCTACAAAGCAAACTTTTTTCTGTAACAAGAACAAAATACGCTTTTTCTGGAAGATAATTTGCCTCTCAATCCAGATCTGATTTCAGAATTTCTGTATTGGTCTGTGGTTATGTGATTATGGTTTTTATAATTGCCTATGTCTCCCTATGTATTATCTGGCAAAATTGCTCTCTCTAATAAGAACAGATTCACATGAATACAATAGGAAATACATCAAAGGTGTTGAGAAAAGTGAAGAGAAGGCTTGGAATGTTTCACAGGAGACTTGAAATGTTGAGTCAGTATGGTTATTTCTTCCTTTATCTTCTGAAAGTTCATCCCTGTATCATTCTTCTTCATTCTCTATCACGTTCTCAGAAGGTAGTGGTATCTGCAATTATTCACTGTGACACATAGGACTTATAGCAAATGGTTAATTAGGATATTGCACAGTTTTCTTCTTTTTGGGGGTGATTCTTCCTATTTGCGTTAGGCATAAATAACAATCTGGTGTATGATCCCTTGGTTCCCTCCAAAGCATGGGAACAGCTAAGGGCATTTGTCGTGAACCTTCTAATTAGCGTGGCAGGAATGTAACACACGACACCCAGAATGTTAGGGAGACCTGTTCACCTACTTTACACTCGAAATAGTTCATAACACTTCCTTGCCAGAGGATTAACGGATTGGGATAACATAGTTAATTTTCCACAGATATAACATAACGTATGTGAGACTTCTACACAGGTAAGACGCATTTTTTCTTGTGAATTAATACAAAGCACAAACTTTCACAAGCCTAGAACTACAAGCAGTCACAGCCAAACTGCTTTCCACGCTGTCAGATTCTCACTACTGGGACGCAACAGGCAAGAAATACAACACGATTCTATCTGTTCCAGCATAACTTATCAGCAATGCTGCCAAACCTTTTTCACTTCATAAAGGTGAATTTTCTTAATTCAGTGTCATGTATTCATTGTACAAATTTCGATTATTCCTGAACAATTACATCTGCAGAATTATTAAATGTAGCTACAGCAAATTAACCAATATGCTGTGTTTTCAAGCATTTCCGTAAATAGAGATTAGTCTGTAAAAAGAAAACTGAGCCCGATTGGCAAAATCTTATTTCATGTTGGAATTCAGCGTCCAAGTCTTAGCTAAGAACAACATTCATATTCTTGGTTAGAAAAATGCTGTTGACCAGTGTTTCGGTATGGAGACCTCATCTAGCCGGGCGAAGTGCGTTTCATCTTTTGTGCTTCTGCGACCACGTTTGAACTCATTAAACCAGAATAAACTCTTTTCAATGCTGGTGCGGAATATACATTCATTTCATCTAATTCGATTTTGATCTGCGCTGCTGGCCAAATCTTAAAAAAATGTTTAATCACTAAAAGAAAGTCACTTTTCTTGATCTTCTACACTGCACGTCAAACTCAGACATTCAGCTGTTTGCCAACAAAAAGCTATGCGTTGCATTTGTTTGAAAATTCAAACAATTTCCTAAAACAATCATGCTCTCCAACAATGCCGGTGTTTAACTTCAATTCGCACCCTTTCTTAGAAATTTACCACAATTATTAAACAATCTAGACATTCGTATCATCGGGAAAGATAACTGTTGTTTCGCTTCTGATGAATGAGAGAATATAATTTGTGAGCAGAAATGGTACAGGGTCCAAGAAGCACGACCTCCCGCTCAACAAGCAGTGAATCAAAAATATGAGTAAATAATGACGTGTCATGCCAGTACAGTATTTCTACTCTTTGAGAAGGCACGAAATTATTTAATGCACGTGACCATGTCTCGAATTACTCACGAATATAATTTTTCAAACAAAATGTTTTGACATCAATACATATAAACCATCTAACTGTATTCCTGTATATGTTTCAGTTTGTTCTATTGAAGTAGCATACATCTTTAAGAAAAGAAAACACGCCTGACTCCGTAAATTGTGATTTTCTATCGCCTTGTTGATATATGTAAATTAGAAAATGGGAAATAGGTGAGTGAATAAGTAATAGTGAGAGATGATGTTACACTTTATGGCTTTCACAGTAAATGCCTATTCAATACTGTTGGCTTTTGCCTTGTCCAATTCGTAAGGATACTGTCTTCATAGTCACATTCTCATCAAATATTTTAGTTTTGCTCTACCTTTCCTCATCAGTTTAAGTTCACCCAGCGCCCTCTGGAATACAATGACAGGTGACGATTTTGTGACTTAAGCATCAGTAGGCCCAAGAAGTGATTTTTGCTGTTGTGCAATGTAAACTGATGTGTTGATCGCGTTTTTTAATGTTTACTTTAATTACGGAAATTCGAACTCTGTACGTACAGTTTATCAACAGTAGTTTCTAGAGCTCTGCAATCAGGCGAAAACAACCGCTCGAGACTCTCGGGCTCCGCGCCGACGCTCGGCGAAGGGAGGGGGACCTTGCTTGGGGGGGGGGGAAGAGATAGCTGTTTAACGGACATTTCGACCGGCCGCCTTGCGGCTCCCGCCGAGACTCGGGAGTCGCCAAGAGCCCGAGCGCTCGAGCGCTCGGCCGCTCGGCCAAGCGCCGGACTGCACAGTAGCTTCGCCCCTCAATGCATGTACGGGATATAAAGTCGCCGCATGTAGTGATCGCAACACTTTCAATTCATTGTAATCAAAAGAAAATACAAATTCAATTAAACGATTAATTTGTTGAAAAGTAACAATTTATCGATTGACTGGAAATAATTTTATAGAGACAAACAATACATTTTTTGAAAGAATTAAGGCAAACAAAGACTCTGAAAATACATTTTTTTCTATATTTATAGTGCTTGAGGGAAGATAATTCGTTGCGTACCAATAGTCATGTCATTGAAGTTTCTTACAAACCCGAATATAAGGCATATTTATTAAATACAATGAATATTTGGTCATAATTTCACGAGTATATAAGAAAAAAGCATATGCTAAACAAAAATGAGGTGGGTACTATTTTCCTTGCGTCAAAACGTCGTCATTGGGCGTAGTAATTTATTGTGAAATGGTTGATGTAACGCGCCATAGCCTCTGTATTTGTCGACTCAGTCGGCTGCCAAACAACAGCGGTCACGGCACATCAGCTTATTCAACTTAATTATTCAAAATACAGTATTTACTATTATATACACACGTTTAACATTATTTTAAATTCGACAAAAGTATGTATTCATGAAATGATGCACATATAGTTTTATATGTACGAGTACAATGTTTTTCAATTACTCCATTATTTTACTTTTCAATGCAAGATAAGCGATTAATTGTAATTTAAAAATCGTAGAAGCTGAAATTGTGAATCATTGGCTTCTGTGTAGTAGTATTGAAGCTCCACGAGACCCCCTTCTTTTGGGTGAACTATTGCTCAGCGTGGCAGAAAGCGATAACAAAGGTTGTGCGAGGTGACTCGGTGGCTCCCACACAGCGCGTCATCGCCTTTGCGACGAATTTCCAGGAAAGGACAGGAAGCAGTTGAAAGAGAAGGGTCGAGATATGTGCACAAAGCTTTCCTCGAAAGGTACTGAGAAGCTCGCAAGATTATAAATAAAACTAAAAGTACAATGAGCTCAAAACAATGCTGGGGTGACTGAGGCACCCCGCGCGCCTACTGCCGGGTTAAGAAACTAAGACCTGCGTCTCAGATGCCTGAAAATTACAATTTCATTGCACTTGCATCTAAATTTAGCAGAGCATTTGTATTTACACCACACAAAATGAAGGAAAATTAATGATTTTATGTTCATTAGAATAAAATGGGCAATTTCGGAAACATCCGATGCCTAGTCATTACAAAGAACAGAATTTATCTCTAAAACTTTTGAATCCCTTTTCTTTGAAGTCACAGGCAGAACTGCAATAGATCCACTTAAGGTTCTCCAGTGCGTCCGGGGAGTCGATTTTAAAGCTTTTTATTATTTTTTTATATTAAAATTTATTATTTGAAAATTAATATTAAAATTCGTCTATATTTTAAATTTTGAAAAAACGAAATTATTGGTCATTTGTTTTAAAAACCATTCAATACTCCTTCCTTTTCCTGAAACTTGGCATTAGGTATATTTACTCCGGTGTGTCGGCCGATTGTTACGTGGCGCAGTTCGCCTGAAGGGGGTCCGCCGGTTGTCGAGTCTCGGCCGGTTGTCGAGACCGGCCGAGTCTCGGCAGTGCCCTCTAGAATACAAAGCCTGGCGACGGGCAGCCATCTTGCCAATGACGTCACGATGAGTAGGCCCAACAGCCCCGCCATGGGCCTACGATCTACGCTGAACTTGAACTTAATAACAGCATTTCACAACATATTTCTCCCTGGCACTTCATTTTCCACCAATAGATTTGGGTAACGAAAATTGAAGGATTCATATTTTTAGAAATATGTTGCTTTTATTTCAGGACAATGTTTCTTTGAAAGAAAAAAAAGTATAATTTTTTCTACAACTATCAACAAAATTAAAATCAGAAGTTAATAAAAATACACTTTGATTAATTTTAGAAATAGTGATTTATTTTGAAGAAAATCATGTCACAATTTACATATATTACTCAATAGAAAGTTTGTGTAACACAACAAGAATATTTAAGTACTTTCTCAATACATATGCATACATATTCCTACATTAATACACACAATCATTATTTTACAGAATAGGAGATTTAAAATATTTTGGGAAAGAAAAGTAGAATCAGAAGCAGAATCATGCTGCAGGCTATATTTCGAGTTGAGATATCACGTAACAATTATGTAAATATTAAAACACATAAGACATCCCACATAACGTAATATTTGAAGCTCTGAACGAAAAACTTGATAAGGAAAATTCATTTAAAATACCGAAGGAGGAGATCCTGCTAGCAAGTAGATTAATGTTGAATAACAAATTCTTCAAGTTCAATGATTCTTGTTACAAACCAAAACAGGGGACCCATGAGTTATCTCTTTTCTGAATCGGTTAAGCAGGAGACACAGTCATCTTAAGTCAAAATGAAGTAATATTTTGTGCTAAATATGTGGATGAGACGATATTAATTGTTGATGAGGCAAAGATTGAATTCACTTTTCAACAATTCAATAACTATCACCACAACTATTACTATCACTATCACTGTCACCAACGTTTGCAAGTTTAAAACATTTTTTAAATACCTATCCTTGTGTTATTGTTGGGTATGAAAGTTTTCTCTCTACAAATAGCTTTGATCCACGCACTCCTTGGCTCTTTCTCATTGGGAAAGCTGAACACACTAACAGCACGGCCGTTTCGGTAGTTGCCCTTACAATTGGGTACACAATACTTGAAAGGCATTATTGTGATGAGCTGTAAATGAAACAATGAGGTTTGAATAGTTACGAATTTTTTAACATATGTTTACTGTCTAATCACGTAAGTCCTAAACACTGTATGACCAATATGCACAATAACCTAAAAGCCTCGTAACACATTTTTACAAATTGAAGCACAAATATATCATTTGCTTATATTTGCCTTAATTTTAGATCTAAGACGTAAAGTTAACTTAATCAGAAACTACTGTTAATAAATTGTACTTACCAAGTTCGAATTTCTGTAAATCAAAATAATCAAATTGCTGAAAAATCACAACCAACACAACATAGCAACATGCATATCCGGCCAGAGAGTCTCTTCGTGGGCCTACTCGTGCTTACGTCACAAAATCGTCGCCAGGCTTTGTATTCCAGAGGGCACTGGTCTCGGTCGTTGCCGGGCTCCCGGGAGCCCGCAACCGGCTGCGAAGGACAGTCGACCGCGTGGTCTCGAGAGAAGAGAGGCGAGCGAGTGCTGGTTGGTAAAAAATCGCGGAGAATGCAGACCTCTAGTAGTTTCTGATTACGTTCAGGTTACATTGTAGACCCACAATTAAGGCAAATATAAAGCTTCTCGGTTATTGTACATTCTGAACATACATTGTTTGGACTTGATTTCACAGTGTACAGATCTTAAAACTTCTGAAATATTCAAACCGTTATTGTTTCATTTATAGCTCACCGCATTAATAAAACTATTTTTAATACGATATTTAATGTTTGTGTGTATAATATTAAATTTACCTTAATGAAATATGTATGTACATGCATTGAGAAAAAATGCTTAAATATTTTTGTTTTGTTTTTGTTACACAATTAAATATGCATTTTGTAATGTATGTAAATTGCAGTTTTTTCAAAAATAATCTTTCATTTTAAAAATTGATCAAATTGTATTTTTTTAACATCTTATTCCAATGTTGTTGGTAGAGTTCTAAGAAAATTTTTATTTTTTCTTTCAAGAAAAAATTTTCCTGAAATAATTTTTTAAATACAAATTCTTAATTTTTTGTTACCAACATCTGTTGGTGGGAAATGGAGTGCCAGGGAGATTTAAATAGTAAAATGCTCTTACTATTAACTTAAGCATAGATCGTGCACCCACGGTGGAGCTAATGGGTCTACTCATCGTGACGTTATTGGCAAGATGGCTGCCCGTCCCCTAGCTTTGTATTTAAGAGGGCGCTGGTTCACCTCACTATTTATCGTTCGAATTCGCTGATTCTCTAGAACCACGTTGCCCATCCCCCCCATTGCATCTTCTCGAACAATTATTCTTAGTGTTCCTTATCTACATGTTACACTAGACCCAACACATTAACAGAGCAAAAAGAAGTCAACTCACAATTATGTACAAAATGTTTACACATTTTTCAATTTTTGAAATAAAAAATAATTAATGCTTACACTAAAATGAAAATGAAATAAAAGTAAAGAGGTGTACGGATGGAAATAAACGTATTGAATTATTATACCTTTATCATTGTCAAAATGATATTCAATGCAGATTACTTGCATTTATTCTCTTGAATTTTCCCACCATATCGACGTATCACAATAATGCATCATGTACTTCGTTGATACAACATGTATCTTGAGAAGATGCATTCAATTGACATATAAACTGCAACGTCATCCGGCCCCACGTTGGGAAAGCCGAATTGCAACGTCAGCGGGCCGGTAGAGCATGATCGCGGCTCCTCGCGTGGTGGGGGGAAGTGAGGTGCAGAGGCAACAAACTACATTGAAAATAATTAGCCCTAATTGGGCAATGAAACAAAAATTAGACATTTATTCCCGACCTACGGCCCGGGAAGTTTCATAAAAAAATCCCATGAGGTGGGATTACACCGTACCTAGCGAGCTCGGTAAGTAAGATAAGAAAAAAAAATTAAAGACAACTATGTTACAAAAAATATACCATTGCGCGGCACCGCTTAACTCTAACAAAAGGAAAAAAACAGAGAAAAACAAAACACTCTAGAATTGTCGATATTATTCTCCGCCTCGTTTCGAGGCGGGACGCCCCAAAGCGCGGGCTTGCGGTAGGAGTCTTATCTATTGTGCAGGCGAGTGCCGGGGTGGTCCCGACGCGGTCGATGGCCTCGGCGTCTTCGACGAGCGTTGGCCTGCGATGAGCTGCAATGTTGAACGGGGGCGGACGCCTCCCTGCGGTGAGCTGGATACCAGAAAGTCGCGAAGGTCTCCTCTCCACCTCGCCACCAAGGCGCTGGACGAGTCGGGAGTCGCTCCTCACCACGACTCGGACGCGCGATGCGGGAACATTTAATTGCGGGCGCGGACCGGAAGCTGGATCATGGTATACGCGGCTCGTACGCTCGAATTAGGCAACGAGTTACTATTACAACGAATACCCGAACAAAAAACTGGTTCACGGTTTCCACGACCAGGCATGAAGCGCTCTCTCGCAACTAACTCTCGTCTCCTCTCGCGCCTACTTCACAAGTGTTTTCTCCCGCGGCCGCTGCTCTCGTGTTTACTCGCTCGCGACTACTTCACCAGTGTGTTTTTTCGAGATTTTGGGAATCCGTCCCTCTTCGGATCTCCCCCTCTCCTAAGTTCGTCTTGGGCTCGCTGACCTACTTTGGGAAAATTGTCATTGGTCGGACATTACTGCGTCGCAGAAATAATTTGGCGAATCGTGGTTCGTGAATTCTAGGTAAATTTCCTAAGGTATCTCTTTCTATCAGGCTCTCTCTGTCTACCGAAACGCAGCTGCATCGATCGGAGGGTGACATCTCCTGGGAGCAATTATTGCATGGCAAAGGGTTGGAACTTACTTGAATTAGCGCGACAGGCGTGGCGGCGAGGAACGCGCTGGCGCGGAGACTCGCCTAGAGGAGGGCGGGGACGGAACACAAAGGTGTATTCAGCGAAAAAGGCCCGTCGCGGTCTTTGACGGCGAGTGGTTGTAAATTTCTCCCAAAGCAGGCGATGGGGGCGTCAGAGGGATGGGGCGCGGTTGGGCAGAGGCGGGCGGGGTGGGGCGCGGTTGGGAGCACGTGCGCGTGCCAGAGAGTACAAAAAACAAGCTTTTGTTATGGATTTCTTAAGGCGCTGCTACATGCCGCCACAAAACGATCATAAACACAAACAATCAATTGCGTTCTTCTTATTAAAAATGTCCAATCATGCAAAGAGCAAACGATATTGCTCTTTCACGTTATGTTGAATTATTGACATTCAAGTCTTCGTAACCTCTCTCTGCCAGTTCTTTCTCATCGAGGCGATGCAGATATGTTCAGCTTCCGTTTGCGAAATACTCATTTTCCTATTGATTTCTAATCTTATTGCTGACCTGTACTATATCTTAAATATCGATGTTTACATTTTTAGTATCTCGTATACGTACGTATATGCGGAGTAATTAATATCGTAAAACTTATGTAATGCTGGAGGAAATCGATTTCGAGATTTCAATGGAGTTACACGTTTTGGTGTGCCCTGATATCTTTCATATTGTCCGTCCATCTGTAAGTCTGTTAGTCCGTCTGTAAACAACACTAGGTAGAACGATTAGGTAAATAAAATGCTAACTGAATTAGAATTAGAAAGAACACAAAGAGTGGCAAACCAAAGAAATATACTACATAAGCTTCTTTCACACTAAGTACACGGGTCATCAACAAAATATTGCAATAACATACTGAAAATAAAAATTGTAATTCTAAATTACAAAAAATAATTGAATATCTTTCAATGTTCCCATAAAATGTTATAAAAGTTCATAGATAAATAAAAACAGAGGTTCTCACTTAGACACAATGCCATTCTGTTACATTAATTTTTGGAAACAAGAATACTATTAAAGTAACTAACGTAAAAAATTAAAATTGCTTTCCTCACAATGTTTCTTTCTGATTTATGATAATTGTGAAAAAATCACATAGCACGTCTTTAAATGCATTGTATTTATTTACTGAATCATTTTCAAACTTTTTCAGATTTAAGCTTTAACTATCAAACTGTTTTTAAGTTACTGATGGTTGTATAATTCTATTAATTACTTTATTCGTTGATTTTGTTGCAACTCCATTAGATGGCGCAGCAGGAAAAAAAATTGCTCTTCATTTGAATTCAATTCTCATTCCCACTGCGCTCCACCTGGGCTTCATTGTTGCTGAGCGTTGCCATGTGACAGGGAGAGGCCGACAAGGTCAGAACAGCGGCGCGCATAAGTAAGAGAGAGACAGAAAGAAACACAGCAAGAGACAAACAGTGAGACACAAAGGAGAGACAAAAAGGTAGAGATTGAGATAGAGAGAGACAGAAACAAAAAGAGAGGCAGAGGTAGACAGGCAGAAACAGGGGCAGATAAAGGCAGACAGAAGCAGACAGAAACGTAGAGACAGAAACAGAAAGAACAGAGAAGGAGATAGTGTGGTTCTTCTCAAAACGTCCGTCCGTCCATCTGTCCGTCCTGTCACCGTCTTTACCTTCTTTCCCTTCGAAGTAGAACGAATGACTTCGAGTGACCTGCGTAATGACACTCGATATATGATTACTTCTCACCTAATCACACTACTCTCCATGCGAGCTGTTAATAACTACACACATATTAGGGTCTGGGTTCGCCAAAGACCTACTCTAATTATAATAAAACTAAATATTCCTTGAAAGAAAGGAGAAGTGCCTATTTCAAATCCTTCAATTACAAAAAATACACTTAATACAAAACAATATAATCCTGAAAAAACAATATATACAATAGAAATACTTTTATATATCCTGCAATAATACTGATAACTAAAGTACTCAAAATTATAAGACTATGTGATTATACACAAAATTATTTATAAATTCTGGAATCTAATTATTCCTTTTAGAAACCTTCGTTATACCACAAATAGCTATTACTAACTACTTCAAGTAATTATTGTAATGTCTCTTCACAAGAATATCAGTCCAATCTTTTACTTGCTTTTAGCATTCACTGGCCTTTAAATTAATAGACTATGAGCTCATGTCTTTACATGAAAGTTCTACATAAAATATTCATACATCCATTTACATAAAATATTCTAACTTCCAATTTACGACAGTCTGTGTTAAACAATTGAATGAATTGTACAAAGCACTGTGCATTTGAGTTGCATGTAACTTCCTATTACCAGATAGAAATTATTCCCATTTACTTCAAAGCTATAACTTTTGCAAATTGGTTGTTTCTCAAAATAACGGAACCGTTTGAAAGCGCCCGCAGACTCACGAATTCCTTCAAGGTCTTTTCTCTTGAAGTTCACCAGTTCGCCTCAGCAGTGTCTGCAATACGCTGCACCCTCCAGGTGGCTCGCCGCAAGTTCAGCTATCTTCACGTTGGTGTCCGCTGCATCGGAGTTACTTCATCCAAGTATAAAATAAAAGCTGTTGGGTCGGATTTGCCCCATTAGAAATTGCGTAATATCAACATACGTTTCCTTCCGATTATACGTTAGCAATCCGTAGGATTTCTCATTGAATTAGCATTTCACAATTATTCATTTCACCATATGCTCGTATGATCAATATAATATTAATACATATTAGCATTTGTTCTAGGCTATTTCCAATAGAAATAATTTCACGGTAAAGAATTTGTTACCTTTATTAAGCTTTTAGAATACTGATATACGCCAAATCCACGCAGCTCAGGACTTCGCACTTCAAGTTTCCTCGTCAGCGCCTCGATCTAAAATGTGGGATTTCTTCCAGTTCTAGCGAATATCCGCAATATTTGAAGAAATTTCCTGATTGGCTGTGCTCATTCACTGTGGAAATGCGATACTCGTTCTAATACGCTGTGGCGTCATCTCTGTGGGCTCGTCGTAACTTCATTTTCTTATTCAGACACGTCGCGTTGCGTCTGTTGGTCCCAGCTTTAGATGTGACCGCTAGGTGGCGGTTACATTAGCCCCTCCTAAGATTTTCTACGTGTAATCAAATTATCTCCGAAAAAATCTTTCCATTTGGATCATTAGTCAAAGAATTTTCTTTGTTATTCTATAAAAGGTTTTAAGTTGAAAAAAATATATTTCCCAACAATAAGTCCGTTATCATTTGTTAATTCTGCAACGTTTGGATGAGGTATCCTACTGTACACGGACCTTCAAACAGGACGAAGAATTTCGACAGGGCGTATACTTTATTTGATTCTGTTTCTTTTGAGCACTTTTCATTAGGTGATTTGCAATTTGTTGATCTTCAATCGCCAATGAAGTTACTTCACTTCGGCGTAGCTGTTCTAATACGTGAACATACGTGAGATATTTTCTTGTACTGCTTGACGAATGAAATGAAATCTCATGTCGATATGTTTAGACCTAGGGTGGAACACTGGATTGTATACTAATTTTTCAGTTGATTGGTTATCATTGTAAATAATTATTTTGTTAGATTGATTAATTCCCAGTTATTGGGCAAAAGTAAGAATGTGTATTGCTTCTTTAGCAGCTTCGGAAAAGCTAATGTATTCTGCTTCCGTTGAATACAGCGCGACGGTTCTTTGTTTACGAGTACACCACTAAATAGCTGCTCCCGACATCAAGAAAACACCCGGAATACAATTTTCTATCATTTGGGCAATTTGCCCAGTCGGCGTCAGCATAACCCTGTAATTCTGTGTTATCGTGAACATAAACTAATTTTTTATTAATTGTTCCTTGCAGGTACCGAATTATACGTTTGGCAGCCTGCCAATGACTTTCATTGTGACAATTATTTTACTGACTTAACATGTTAACAGCGTAAGCGATGTCCGGACGTGTGCCTCCTGCTACATACATAAGAGAACCAATGAGCTCACGGAATGGTCGTTGATCTTTCTCTCTTTCTGAAGTGGTGTCGAATTGAAGTTTCATTCCTGTAGCGATGGGAGTTTTCACGGGCTTACAATCTTCTATGTTGTATCTTTTCAGGATATCTTTAATATAACCACTTTGACAAAGTGTTATCTTCTTATCATCTTGCTCTATTTCAATCCCCAGACAAAAACTAGCTCGTCCTAGTACTTAGCGTCAAAATGAGAAGAAATTTCTCTTTTGATCTGATTGATCCTTGTATTATTTTTCGATGCAATTAACATGTCATCAACATAGACAAGTAGATATGTGTGAGGTTCTCTAGCATCAACAAACATGCATGGATCAGACTTTGTAGCTCGAAGAGCAAAATATTCTAGAGTGGTCTTCAACATTGTATGCCATTGTCGACCTGCTTGACGTAAATGTCTTTCTTCAATTTACAGAACTTGTCAGCGGATTTTTAAAGAGTTGGCGCATATTTTGATTAAATTGACGTCTCTTTCAGTCTTAATTATTCTTTTTAATGATTCATTCAAGTATGATGGTTTTTCCATGAACAGTAACGTGTAGATATCACCATTTAAATATGCGGAGGTGATGTCGAGTTGTGAAATTTTCAGATCAAGTTTGACAGATAACGCCATGAGGAATCTAAATGACTCAATTCTGGCGACCCGAGAGAAAGGATCAATGAAGTCGATTCCGAGTCTTTGAGCGAAACCTCGCGCGACTACTCTGGCCTTTCGTCTGTGGATGGATCCATCCGGATTCATCCTGTTACGGAGTACAGTTCTGCAGTCGATGACAATATTACTGCTCGATCTGTTGACTAATTCCCCCGTGTCATTTGCAATTAGACACTTGAATTCCAAGTATATTGCATCAAGCCACTCGGATTCATCGGGACCGTTTATAGCATCGTGTATATTTATTTCTGTTGCATTGAAAACAAAGTTATTACTTTGTGATGGATCTTTTCTTCACTAACGTAATTTTTATTTTTGTAACTGATAGGAGATAAGTCTGCAATTGGCAATATGGGATGCTCACGTTCTGTATGATCTTCGACAAAATTAGTTTTAATATGATCTTTTCTTATTTGTGAATTTTCCCATTTGGGTGGACTTCCTCTTTTTCTAGTTTTTACCTTTCTTGGTCTTCCGCGCAGTCGGCTTGTCATTTTTATCTTCGAGAGGTTGAGAAGAATTTGTGTTTTCACATTCAAGAGGAGTAGATCCAATATCACTGCTAGTGAAACATTCTGGATTTATTTCAATTATGTTCGGCGAATCTATTAGTAGTTCCTGGTGTATTTTGTTAAACGCGTTTTCTCCAGGAAAGAAATCTTCTTCGAACGATTTGCAATCAATTTTTTCTAGGAATCTTACATCGCGTGATATACGAAATGCTCGTTCATGTGGTAATCAAATGCGTTGGTATTTAGAAGATTGTTTCCATTATTTTATTTATATATTCCTTCCCGTTATCAGACAAAATTGCTTGACATTATAACCTGCTTGGTTTCCGGCACAATTTTTAAATTCAACAAATTTTTCAAAAGCTTCTGCTTTTTCGCGAATGAAGTAAAAGTGACGACTGTAATCATCTACGAACGTGATGAAATATCGTTTACCACCTTACCACCATGAGAATTCGCATGGTCAACTCATAGGATTGTTGTACCCAAGATTGCGAGTACTAACCCGGACGAAAACGTGGATTTTTAAGGGCAAAAAAAATCCTTCGTACGCCTTCCTTCGGAGGGGAAGTAAAGCCGGCTGTCCCATGTTAGTAGATTTACTTGCATCCTCAAGCCTAAATGAAGCCTCTGAGCTAAATTCAAATCGCCTGTTTCGTCGCCCGAGATAATACCTTCTTTCTCCGCTAGATGGTGAAAGGAGCGTAGAGAAATTTGCGTGGTCAGACGAAAAAGCGGGCCTGATGGCCCGAGTCTCGTCACGTAAAATAAGGCCCTTAACTTAACCTTGTGAATATGTTCTCATGGGTCCACATGTCTGAATGAATCAGTTCCAGGGGTCTTGCGAAGAATCTCCGCGTTTTGTGAACGGGATTCTCGTGATTTTTCCAGCGAGACATGTTACTTGAGTCAAATAAGTCCTCGAGTTCCAGTCCGATGACATCTTGGCTCTTGATCATCAGTTTCATGTCCGTGGAGTTGAGATGTCTGAGTCACGCGTGCCAACTTTTCATTGAATTCTTGATAGCTGCTGTCTCCGTATTGACAAATGCAAGTTGGTTGTCTTCTTCCAAATAGAATAAGTCCCCAATTCTTTTTGCGATGAGTTTCACTCATCTGAGTTGTAGACGATTGCACGTTCCCTTTCGAATGTCACTCTCAAGTTTTGATCGACGATTTTGGCAACTGAAATTAAATTATTTTTCAGATCAGGTAAATACAAAGTGTTTCTCAGCGACACTCCGTCACAAACATTTCCCGCTACTGAGAATTGTACGTCACCCTTCGCCTTTACTTCTGTAACAGAATCACCAGCGTGTGTTAACTTACTTACGGTTTTATATGCGCTTTTGTTGTTGCACATGTGGGAGGTACAACCACTGTTAATACACCACAATTTACCTGTGTGCTATGAATTCTCATTGGGATTCTCGATTGACAGACACAAATAACCCTTTTCAGTTTTTTCTGATGTTTTAATCAATTTCTTCTTCAGAAAACATTCGGCTTCTTTATGACCTTTTTTATTGCAGAAATTACACTTTATTTTCAGTTTCAAATTCTTTCGAGTTTGCTCAGTTTTGAAATTGTTCGTAACGTCTCTAGGTTTCTTGAAGAAACGTTGATTATTTTTCACAATCATTGCGGTTGTCAACTCATCGTCGTTCTTCAGTTTTCGAGCGTTGTGCTCTTCCAAAATCTTAACCTTGAGCGTTTCAGGTTCGGCAGATTATCACAGGATTCTATAGCTCATCGAAAGTTGTCGTAGCTTTGAGGAAGGCTGTACAGCATCATGATGGCCAACAGGTCTGCGTTAATGTCCACATTCATTGCCTGCAATTTGCCAACTGCATCCAAGAATCCAGCAAGATGTTCCTATAAATCATCACCATGTCTCATTTTGTGTTGCGTCAGGCGTTTCAGTAATGTCGCTTTTCGCGCGGGTCCCTTTGATGCGTATATGTACTCCAATTTAAGCCATACCTCACGGGATGTCACACAAGTTCTGACTTGCTTTAATTCTGAGGGATTGATTGACAAAATCAATTCCGCCCTTGCCTTGCGGTCGGCTTTTATCTAAGCCGCTTTCAAGGTGCGTCCAGCTTCTAGCTCGGCGGCATTACCTGTCAGTTCTGAAGGTTGGAGAATTTCTCCAGAAACATATCCACATGTCTCATTTTTTATTAATAATGCTTCCGCTTGTATAGCCCAAGTAAAAGTTATCACAGGACATTTCGAGTCATGTTGCGCTATTTTCGAGTTGGCTTATTGACAGACTTTTACGTTTAATAACAGTTTTTGAATATTGTCCGTTTCTTTACGTCTAAAAAATCTTCTGATCAATGCAAATCGCACGTACTGGGGCTCATAACCTGTTAGAAATAACTACTGATGAGTAACGACGCACGAATGACTTTTCTAATGAGAACATGTATTTTCGTAATACGTACAAAACGTTACAAGTTTGACAAAAGACATACATTTCAAGACATATTTAAGGCGACGCAAAGCCGTCTGCAATTACAATTAGCATGGATATTGTACTTACTAACTTATTTGGCCTTTGTTCTTCTTTCATTATAAAAAATATTCTAAAAATCGAGATAAATGCTCCAATTTAAAATCCAAACCCCAAGGACAGCTGATCACGTTTTGATATGCCGCCAAACAAGTCGAGATACAAAATCGAATTGGATTACACTTTATTTCAAAGAATGTCCACTAGATAGCAATGCAATCAAATAGTGGGGAAATTTGATTTCCATTGAATGCGGAGAGGATAGAGTTCGGTGGGAAGTATATCACGCTCATGCTCAGTCAGAGCATCATTTTCTACCGACTTATTATCCGGACGTCTTAAAAGGAGCATATAATGATAAAGGACGTTATAACATTTTCAACTTCTTGGATTTCCGCTCTGTGTTTCTCTTCAATCCTCAAAGCGATGCATCGTCATCGATTGTTATTTATTCTTTAACTCACGTGCTGGTCAAAAGTTTACATTCTTGCGTGCGTAAAAAATATGTAATCCTGCAAGAAGTTGATGTCGCGGTTTGAACGAAATTACATTTTTAAGGGCGGAAACGTTTTTTTCTCTCCATCTGAGGACAACTCTTGCGCAACTCTGGCCGAAACCACAAGATTTTCACAAAAATTTATGTTCTCCATTCCGTCTATTAGATCAGGCATTTCAAGGTGCGCCCGTACAAGCTACTGCCCCGCCTGAGAAACCCGGCACTTCAGCAATCAGAGGCTTCTTCCACTGATTCCGATCCTATTTCCCCAACAAATTCAGAAAGGAGTGCCCACGTGCAAGCTGAAATGAGGAACGTAAGCGCAAAGCGTGCTCGAAGCTTAAACAAAAAATAGTGGATTCTTGTCAAAATATCTTTGATTTTGTATCACACAACCGATATATGAATTAGTTGGATATAGCTTACTACATTAATTATTACTTTATTCCACGCGTAATTCCTTTTTTTTAAATTCTGACTTTTATAATCCTTTTTACCATGAGGAAGAAAAATGTTTGAATAGAAAATTCTTCCTATGTTATCGTTGTGTAATATTTTACCCTTTATGAGTCGGGTAACTTTTTCTCCGGAATTATTTTAATTTATCTTTTAATTGTTTATATTTGATCTTAGAAATATCACAAAAATATTAATTTGTGATTTGTTTAAATATAACGTGAGATAAATACGAAAATGATGTGGTCGTATAAATGACCACAATTCATTTAGGGATACGCATTACACTATGGATTGTGGTTGTGTACGGAACCACCCACCTTGTATAATTCCTGAATAAAAATCTACTATCCAATCATAAATAAACGTGCGCATGGTCTTTACAAAATAGAAGAAACACGTAGGAACAGACGTGAAATACAAAAAGCAAGAAAATTGAAAATAAATAGTGCAAATAAATAAGTAGTGAAAATCAATATGATATACATTTACCAACAAAAATATAAAATAATAAATCATTGACTGAGGAAAACAATATTGAAGGAAACGTGGACTGCTAGAGTTTATAAGCTGCGCTATTAGCGTCACGTCATCTGCGTTGGAATCCCCTCTATACTCCGAATCTAACGCCGCATCATCATTCTCGTCAATATTCCCCAAGAAACTGTTAAATTCCTACTAGGAACTGTTAAATTCTTATTAGACCATGGGTTCAGAACTGTGGAAACTCCAAATTTTGGCCATTCTAACACACCACTAGTAACAAGTATCGATGTTACATTATACTACGCAAATATACGTAAACACTGAAGCAATGTAAAAATATAAAGTATTGAAATATTTTCTTAGTCATAAATATTCGGAAAACTAAATCCATTTAGCGATAATCTTACATTATTAGACAATAAATTTAATTGTTTAAAATATTTTTTAAAATTAATATTTTCAGAGAACAAACAAAAATTACGATTGTGTACTTACTCCTGACTACACCCTTGAAAATTTAAATTAACTTAATTTGTGTAAAAATGAAGTATTTTATGAATAAATATATAGTAATAGTAAAAAACATCACAATAAACAATTATAAATAAGTAATAAACCTCTGTTCTTAAAAAACTTCGGAAACTCGAAACGCGAAAAATCACATCTCAACAAAATGCTCAAATGAACACTCCGCGACAGTGCCTGAATGCATTGTGGTTGCGACGACGACCACATGCAAGGCCAAACAGTAAGATTTTTAAGAATTAATGCGATCTCACTATCTGCAACAATTGCATTACACTGAAAAAGACTACAATGTGAAAGTAGCAATAAGGATGAATTTTGCTTGGTTTTGTTAAGCAAAAAGTGGCCGAAGAGCATGTGGTCGCGGAGAGAACAACAATCCCATAAAGGATTAAATGATTCAGTTATTTGTTGCAAAATAAATTAACAAGTAACATATTAACAACTAGATATTAACAATTCTCGCTACGGGACAAACAGCACTTCTAACAGACAAGAATATTTAACTGATTAACATCGTAACCTGAGTAATTGCAATTAAAGCACTTAAAAAAACAATTACGAAATCAAGATCCTTTAGTTCCAAATGTTTAATTTAAACATCTGTTGACATTTTTGACTCGATTGACAATAGATAATTTATTTGCTTTAGAGGATGAAATTGGAATTAATGTTGCTTTTGGGGCAATACTGTCAACTGACTTCTCCAAAACGTTCATCTGTCAAATATCCAGTGACACACCGTCACCCTCGAGAAATTATTTTAACCCTTACTATTTACTTTCCCGTATACATACGTATATACGGAGTAATTTATGTAGTAGAGAGAAAGTTATGTAATGCTGCGCGAAAAAACGGCGAATTTTCGGAAGAAAAAATTCATTGCCAAGCCGTGATAACGAAAAAGTGGATAAATCCAGTCGCTAAATTAAGAAACAAAATCCTTTAACATGTAGTGTAGTCAGAACCCCTGATTTGTGGGTCCTTAATACCGAAAAACAATTGAAAGTAAAACGTCCGTCCGTCCGACCGTTTGTCCGGTATCTGTAAACAACACTAGCACCTAAACCAAAAGTACAATTTCTTCTAAAATCAATATTCCCCATTCGATTTGGTTCCACTCGATGCGCCACGATTTCGAAAAACCTTTCTTCAAAATTTGGGGGTACTTTACATGAATTTGACATTGTCATATTTTTCTCAAAAACGGCTTCAATTTAAATTTCTTGTAAGAATAGTGTAAAATACCTTCATTAACGAGCCATAGACACCAATTTCACTGTTAACTCTGAATTTTTGAAAATTGCAAAATTTTGAATTTTCTTCGGCCTCTTCCTGTAACTACAAAATTAAAGATAGATATTTTTCCTTCAAATAAAATTTGTTCCCCACAGTGAGTTCTTGTATTAAGGTCATGTACATTCTTTGAACATTTCAATAGTTTTCGTGCAAAATGTGCAATTTTTAAAAAGAAAATATAAAAGCAAGATTTTCTCAAAAACAGCTCCCAATTTTCTTCTTTAAACTTTTGGTCGGGATAGTGCTATGTAAACTTTATTAGATAACATAAATGCCATATTTCTCTATTCTTTGGTTTTTTTTCAAAAATTGCAAACATTTATTTTTTTTACTTTATTTCACGTCGTTAATTATTAGCATTAAAAATTACCGGCGATTTGTTGACATTATTATATTAACAAGTACATGTGCTTTAAGTACGTTCACGTAAAGTTTCTCGAGAACTCAACTGTTTTCTGTGAAAACTAGCTCAAAATTCCGCATTTTCAGAAACGCTCAAACGCCATTTTTTCATAAATGGTTTCCAATTTTTTATTCAAACTTTTTTAAAGGATGGTACTAATTGCTGTCTTTACTATGAGGCAAAGTTTATTTTGAGGTACTTTTTTGTTTTTTCAAAACTTACATGAATGTATTTTTTTAAGATCTCTCAGATCTTTAATACGCACATTACCAGCAATTTGTAAACATTATTATGTTTGTAAATGTAAGTGCTTCAAATGATTTCAGATGAAGTTTTTAGAAAACTCGAAACCTTTTTGTGAAAAAGAGCTTTAAATTTCGCATTTTTAGTAGCGTTTAAACGTCATTTTCTTAAAAACGGCTACAATTTTTTAAATTGCCATTTAGGTCCAGGTTTTTGTGTTCTTTAATATTCTAAAGTTAATCTTTCCATTCTACTATTCGCGGATTTGATGGTATAACGGTCGGCGTACCGGATTGTTGCACCCAAGATTGCGGGTTCAAACTCGATCGAAGCTGTGGATTTTTTTAGGGACGAAAAAATCCTTCTTACGCCTTTCTTCGGAGAGGAAGTGAAGCTGGTTATTCTGTGTTGTAGATTTACTGCATGTAAATTATCCTGAAGCCTAAATGAAGCTTCTGAGCTAAATTCAAATCGCCTGTTTCGTCGCCGAAGATAATACTTTCTTTCTCCTCTAGATGGTGAAAGGAGCGTTGCAAAATTTGCGTGGTCAGACGGAAGAGCGGACCTGATGTCCCGAGACTCGCCACGTAAAATGAGGCACTGACTAACTATTAGGAAACTGAAAAATTGAGAAAATATAAAAATGCCATTTGTGTGGCGATAGATGGCAACTAGTTTTCTCAATGAAATGTATTTATCAAAAATACATGTTGAAATAAGGTCTTGGTTATTTTGTTAAAAGTACAAGTAGTGTTTCCATAATTTCGTGACAAACATAATAGCCAGCTGCAAATTTACAGCGTTTCAGACAGCCGGATGCGTTGTATATTAGAATTTGCTATTTTGTATATTATTTTTTTTTTGTGGTTTCATACATTTGACGATTTGTTATACATTTACTCATTAATCCTTTGGAAATAATTTATTTTGAAATACTTGAAATAAAAATTTCTTGCCCTTAGAGTGAGTATCGACAATGCAGGGAATGCAACAATGGAATTGCGTTTCACTGTCACAAATTATATGTCATTGTTTTGACTTGATATAGCTGTATGGTGTCAGGCTTCTTTTTCCAATATAAGTTTACAAAACTTTTGTGTTATATTTTTATCCAGTAGTAGAATTCACATAGTTTTGACAACACCGCGATGGAAATAGTGAGTTGTTCGTTTCTTGGTTAAATTAGACATTTTCAAATAATAGCTAAGATGTTAGTAGCGCAGAAAGTGCAATATTTGAATCCTACGTAGCTGTTTCCAATAACACAGGAAAGTATGTGCTGTTGTAGCAGCACTAGTTTCCGTGTGCGAAAATACAGCATTGAGCAAGTACAACCCTACAACCATAATACAACTACCCTGCTACTCAAATAAATGTGCACCCCTGCAATTTAGTCTCATAGAATACGAAATAATTACGTAATTTGACATCGAAGTAGCAGTTTTATTCATTTCTGAAGTGTTGGGGTACACTTTAAGCAAAAATAGACAAAACCTTCTCAAATTTTCGAAAACTTTTACAATACAGTATTTCAAAATCTACCATTAAAGACGGTTCATTGAGGAAAAATATGTCTTCATTACTTTAGTTCAAAGAAACCGCAAAAAAATTGAACTATTGAATTTTTCGAAATATCAGGGATTTCAACGAAAATGATTCCCCACAATTCTCTTAAACGGCCTTTACACTTTCCAACAACAAAATTCAATAAAAAAAATTGGTGCTATTTTTTAAAATTTGAAATTGTGTCAGGGGTTTCTGGTAAAGTACTTCCCAAAATTAAAATAACAAATTCAAGGGGTCGCGACATCAGCCAGATCGATTGGGAAGTATCAATTTTGGAGAAAATCTGCAGAACAGTTAAGCCGCTCGCGTGTTCATGGACAGACGGGCAGACATTTTGCCGTCAATTGATTTTTCGGTATCAAGAACCCAGAAAACATGGATTCTGGCTAAACCGCCCATTAGAGAAATTTAACTGGATTTATCCACTTTTTCGTTATTAGGGCCCGGCAATAATATTCTTTTTGAAAATTCGCCGCTATTTCCCGCAGCATAACACAACTTTCTCTCTACTGCGTAAGTGTTAGCGAGAAAGTAAAAACGATTATACTGAATGTTTTCATGCGGAAACAGTGCAAATTGGATAGCACGCCATTTGTAGAATCTGCATAAAAGGTGTGCCGAGTAAAAGGGCCATTATAATTTTACCTTATATAAAGTTTGAATATACGTATTATTCTTAGATTCGTTTCCTCTCTATTGGTTTCAGCAGATAATTGAGTCTCTGCTGTTGAATATCATATGATGTAACTCTTCAACCTACTCTTCGACGTAGCGTGGTTTTCATATGTTAATGTCTTTCTTATGTGAGTTTTTATAAAAGCAAGTTGTGAGACGAACGTACGATAAGAATAAGTCATAAAACATAATTTTTCAGGAGGAAAAAATAAGAGTTTATTTCTACATTCATTACAAAACGACACTGATTCTAAATGACTATAGTACTCTACTAACGTAAATCACGTTAATATGCTCTATTAACACCGTTAAGAGAATTTCAGAATTAATGAGGTCGTATATAATTTGATTGCATATTAATACGTTTTACGGTGCGTCTATTGAATATGTGCACGCGTCGTTGTCTGCGGAGTGATCCACACAATCAAACCGGCGGGGCTTTGCGTGTTCCGGTGACCCGGCAATGAGGGTCATTTCCGTGGGAGTGTTCTGATTTTCTTTGTCTCAGACACGTCTTAGTTTTCCTTCACTGCTCATTATAAACTCTGTCTCTCTCCCCTTTTCTTAGTTAAGAAAAAAACTAAAATGAAAATGATAAGTGAAACCAGCCGCGGTTGATAAGTTGTAGTAAAGTTGCGAACGCTGTAAGTGGTGTCTCGAATTCGAATATCGATTTGGCACGCAAACTTGCTTGTGAATGTTTGGCTTTCCCATCCCCCTGCATCACCTTTTCACTTATATCCTTTTATTCACGGTCCGGGTAACGCAGGCGGATTACGCGCAAATGGTGTTTCCCTTGTTTTGAGATATGGGACCATGGGATCGGAACACCCTTCCGAAGCTGGTGTGAGGGTGGAGCTCCAAGCGGACCATATGAAGAATCTATACTAAAAACTAGTGGTGCTACAGAATGGCACAGAATTTACCATATTAGTTTTGTATTTCCTTGAGTCTGGGCTAGCTATTCGGAATTACCTCATACTCTTGCCAGCTGTCATCTATCGCCGCCAAAACTACATTTTTTGACATTTTCTTAATTATTCGGTTTCCTAATGGTAGAACGAAAATATTCATTTTAGAATATTAAAGAACACAAAAACGTTGACCTAAATGGCAATTTTCTTTGCAAAATTTTGAACCGTTCTTAAGAAAATGGCGCTTAAGCGCTACTAAAATTAAGAAATTTGAACTTCTTTTTCTCAGAAAATTATTGAGTTTTCGAAACACTTCATTTGAAGCAATTTAACTTTCAAATACAATATTGTTTACAAATTGCTGGTAATGTGTATAGTAACGGAGTGAGAGATACTTAGAAAAATTACTTTTGTGTAATTTTGGAAAAACAAAAAAATCCCAAAATAAACTTTACGTCATATTAAACATTGCACTAAGTACTATCCGTTCGAAACTTTTGAAGAAAAAGTTTGGAGCAAATTTTGAGAAAATGGCGTTTTGGCGTATCTGAAAATGCGGAAATTTGAGTTCGTTTTAACCGAAAACGGTTGAGTTCTGGAAAATCTTTACTTGACGTTATTTAAATCATATGTACTTCTAAATAGAATAATGTAAAAAAATGCCACTAATATAAATATTACCGACAAGAGAGACAAGTCAAATTTGTTTTTTTAAATTTTCAAGAAAGAAAGAATAGAGCAATTTGGCGTTTATGCCATCTCGTGTTTTGAAAACTACTAAAATTTTCAAAACAATGTTCATGGCCCTAATGAAAGAACTCACATTGGAGAACAAATGTTATATGAAGAAAAAATCTCTATCTTCAATTTTGTAGTTGTAGGAAGAGGCCCAACAAAATTCAAAGTTTTGCAATTTTCGAAAATTCCAAGTTAACTGTGAAAATCGGACCTAAGCCACCTTAATAATCGTATTCTACTCTATTCTTACAGGAAAATTTGGAATCGTTTTTGAGAAAACTTTGAAAATGTTAGGGAGGTTTCATGTAAAGTTATCCCAAATTATGAAGAAATTTTTCAAACTCGTGGCGCCTCGAGTGGAACCAGATCGACCGGCGAATATCCATTTTGGAAGAAATCGTACGTATGGTTTAGGCGCTAGTGTTGTTCACAGACCCCGTACGGACGGACGGATGGACAGACGGACGGGGGAACGGACGGACGTTTTGAAAAGAACCACTTTTTAGGTATCAGGGGACCCCAAAACGTTTATTTCCGTTGAAATCTCCAAACAGACTTTCCGCAGCATTAAATAACTGTTCCTGTACTACGTATATTACTCAGTATATATGTACGTATACGGGAAAGCAAATAGTGGTGTAAGAATAGATAAATAAATTTACAGGCTCTTCTTCAGGATTGTCGCAGCGTCCTTGCTCAGTCTGGTAAAAGTTAATACAATACAAATGAGGAAATAAATAATTTAAATATACATCTCTATCATTAGTTTTCGCTTGTCGCCTAGCGCAGATTGGTTCGAAATATATTCCGCCAGAAGTCAATAGTGGTGCAAAACTAGTACCTAATAGTTTACTAGAGGCCAGTGTATTTTAGGGTAGCTCATGTATTTAGAAAGTGGCAGGGTGTGACGCGAAACAAGGTGAAACAGAGAAACAGAGAAAACAAGGGGCCTAGGTCAGTAAATCCACGGGGCCTATTACTTCAAACAATGGACTCCCCCCTCTCAATACACAAATAGGAATAATATCTCCATGAAACAAAAATAGCTTAAAGCGTTTAATTTGAATTAAAAGTATATTTGCCTTTTTCGGGCGATTGGACGCAACTCTTCACAGCCACCGACCAGCACGTGATCAAAAAGATGGATCACTGTTAATAAATTCATTTGAATCTATGAGGTTCATTTTATAAATAATGCACAGTATTTTACATTTTCTTACATGTATTTTTTAGAAAATCCCTTCACGATCCTTCAATGTAGTTTCCATTCTTCTCAATTGCCTCGTTCCAACGACTGGGAAGCTTTAGAATTCTATCAAATAACCCTTCTTTGATCATTAGATTTTTGTTCGGGTAACGGCTGGAGAGAGCTCATCAAGAGATGGAAAACGAAGTTCTCGCAGAGGTTTGTCAATTCTGAGAAAAGTCAAAGTTTGGTGAAGTCATATCAGGACTGCAGGTAAGGGTTCATGTTCCCTACATTTTCCCAACCACGTTCGTGGATCTTTTCTGTTCAGACTTTGGCCGTGTGTGGGAGAGAGTTGTTGTGGGGAATGAGTCTCCTAGAATTTTCGCGCAACTGATGTCGGGTTTGGTGCATTTTCAGTATCAATCATTTGACAGTATTCGAAAGATGGGCGGTATTGAAATTCCTCTGTATTGTATGGTTTGGTATGGTTTCAGAAATGTTTTCCCACGTCACACGACGATCTTTTTCAATAAAATCTGCCATAAATTTCACACTTCATTCGTCTGTCGATGTTCCGAGTATTCCTGGTATTGCTTCTTCGTTTTTTCTCATACGACCTTCACGAAATCGACTACACTAATGAACAACTGTGCTACAGACCACTGTAAGCTCACTGCACATTTTGTTTAAGGTTTTTTGGATTTCAAACGGGTTTTAACCTGGTAAAGTATGGATCTGAGCATGAGATCTTTGATCCTCAACACTCCCAGTACCCGAGATCTGTGCAGGCTCCATTTCTAAGACCCGTTATTTAATAAAGAAACAAGTTATTGATGAAACAGAGACATGCACCTCATCTAGAAACTTTGAACTACAAGTGATGCAAAAATCAGTTTCGTCGCTTCCTTCAGTTGGCGATGATGCCAATTTGTGCATCATTAATGAAATGACCTCCGTAATATCTTACCTTAATTTGAAATAAATCATATTCATTCAAATTGGCGAAAATTCAATCAAATCGAGAGCGAGAGGAATAAGAAACAAATTGGACTACAGTAGCGCATGCTTTCTTGCATTATTTCAAAATTTTACAGTTTCTACAAATTCAAAGAGTTAAACGGAAATAAATCTGAGCCATCTACCAATGTCCTTTGTTCCATCCTTTAAAACCAGTGGTGCTAAAAGAGTACGTACGTTTTCGCCTAAACCCAAAATTACGCAAAAAAATCTCAAATTTTCGAAATATTTTCCATAACCTTATTTCAAAATTTATTTTTCAGGACCAGATTTCATTAAGGAAAAAAATCCCTAGCTTCTTAATTATAGTTGTAGGAAAACTCCGAAAAAATTCGAATATTTGCAATTCTCGAAAAATCAGAGATTTCAACTAAATGGTGGAGTTGTTTAATTTAAAATTTGGGAAATGTCCCAGGAACTTGATGTAAATAACCCCCAAAATTAAAATATCGAAATTAAATTCAATGGACCACTACATCACCCGACCGATAGAGGAATATCAGTTTTGGAGATAATCGACTGAACTGTTTAGACGGAATGACGGATGGATGGACGGACGGAAGGACGGACGAGCAGAGAGAGGTTTTACCGTCATATGATTTTTCGGTGTCAAGGACCCACAAAACGTAGATTCTTGCTACACTACATGTTAGAGTTTTTTACTTTCCCGTATACGTACGTATACACGGAGTGATATACGTAGTATAGGGAAAGTTATGTAATGCTGCGCGAAAAAATGGCCAATTTTCCGCGGAAAAAAATTAATTGCTTGGCCGTGAAACGAAAAAGTGGATAAATCCAGTTGCTAAATTAAGAAAAAAAATCCCCTAACACGTGGTGTAGCCAGAAACCCTGTTTTCTAGGTCATTGATACCGAAAACCCAATTGAAAGGAAAACGTCCGTCTGTGAACACTGCTAGTGCTTAAACCATACGTACGATTTCTTCCAAAATGGATATTCCCCGGTCGATCTAATTCTAGTCGAAGCTTTGAGATTTTGAAAACGATTCTTCAAAATTTGGTACTTTATATGAAGCTCCCCGGGGATTTTCAAAATTTTCTCAAAAGCGGCTCCAAATTTTTTCTTTAAATTTCTTGTATGAATAGAGTAAAATACACTTATTAACATGGCATTGGTCGAATTTTCACGGATAACTCTGAATTTTCGAAAATTTTGAAAGTTTGAATTATTTTTGGCGTCTTTCTCCAGCTACAAAATTGAAGATAGAGATTTTTTTCTTTAATTAAAATTTGTTCTGGATATTGAGATCTTTCATAAAGGTCATGTAAATGTTTCTCAAAATTTTAGTAGTTTTCGTGCAATATTGCGTGCAATATGTGCAACATTAAAAAATTACAAAAACTAGATTTTCTCAAAAACGGGTCAAAATTTTTTCTTTAAACTTTTAGTAGGGATAGTGGTAAATTTACTCTAGTATCAGATCATTACATACAAGCCATATTGGTCTATCCGTTGGTTTTTCAAAAATTACAAAAATGTAAATGTTTTTACTTGTCTCTCACGTCTTTAATATTTACATTATCGGTGATTTTTTCACATTATTATATTTACGAGTATATACGCATTAAATAATGTCAAGTAAAGTTTTTCGAAAACACAACCATTTTCTGTGAAAAGTAGCTCAAATTTCAGCATTTTCAGAAATGCTCAAACGCCATTTTCTCATATCTGGCTGCAAATTTTTTCTTGAAACATTTGTAACAGATAGTGATAATTACACTCTTTAATTTGACGTAAAGTTTATTTTGAGTTATTTTATTTGTTTTTTTCAAAAATTGTATAACTGTATGTATTATAAATGTAAATTTTTTGAAAGATCACTCACATCTTTAATGTGCATATTATCCGCAATTTGTAAAGACTATTATATTTGTGAGTGTAAGTGCTTCAAATAACTTCAAAGAAAGTATTTTGAAAACTCAAACATTTTCTGTGAAAATGAGCTTCAAATTTCGCATTGCCATTTACGGCTAGGTTTTTGTGTTCTTTAATATTCTAAAATTAATATTTTCGTTCTACCAATAGGAAACCGAAAAATTAAGAAAATGACAGAAAAATGTACTTTTGGCGGTGATAGATGGAAGCTGGCAAGAAAGAGTTTGTGGCAATTCCGAATAGCTAGCGAAGACCCAAGGAAATAGAAAACTAATACGGATAAGTCTGTGCCATTCTGTAGCACCACTAGTTTTTATTTGACAACTGAATTTATCAAATTTTTCGTTACCAGGACCGTACAATAAAAGTATTTCTGCCAAAAATTTGCTTAGCATCGCATAACTTTCTCTCTACTGCGTAAATGGTAGCGACAAATAAAAGTTAATGAATAAATTTGAAGGCATCCGAAAAAAATGTGTTTTATAATGCACTATTTCAAGCATAAATTACAAAAAGGAATTAATTTTTCCCAACAAAATTGTACATGACATTAATGAAAGAACTGATATTTGTAGAACATTTTTTTAAACAAAATATCGCTATTATCAATATAGTAATTTCCTTCTTCTTGTCAATAATTATGCTCTTCTAGCTGATTCGGTGTCCATTTTCTCCAGATCTTTCAATATCTCCTTTTCCTTTTCGTCGATATTGCATTGTCAAAGATGGAAGCCTGCGACTTTCACTTAGACGTTCACTCCATTTTCTGTTATTTGTTTATTAGAATCCATGTTTTATGAGTACTTGGTTCCGAAAAATCGATTGCGGGCAAAATGTCCGTAAAATAATTTAAAGAAAAAATTAAGCCGTTTTTTAAAACATATTTAAAAATTACTTTTTGAAACCAAATTACGAAAAAACTACTTACATTTTCGAAATATTCTACACGACCTATGTTTTTAACAATCGGTTTTATTAAGAAAACATTTCAATATTTAATATTTTAGCTGTAGGAAGACGTTGAAAAACATTTGGACCTTTTGCAATTTTTCAGTTCAACAAACCAATAAATTATCAAAAGTTTTGCTTTTGTATAGTTTTCCATTTGTCTTTTTCCAACTATTAATTTGAACTTGTTTGTTTTATATGGATATGTTTGTTCTCATTTGATAGTGTGTGACCTCAATCTGGTAGTCATTAGTCTCAGTTTCAGGTTGAAAGGTGTAGATTTGGCAGTCAATTGGCACGAATTCTCACACGGGAACAATACAAGTGGCTTTGACAGCTCTGTTTTTCCAACAGTTTGCAACGGCTTAGGTGGCTCAGCTAATTGATGTCACTACAGTACTATTTATTTGGAGCTGGTTTTGAAAAAATCTCGTTTTTGTAATTTTTAAATTGCACATATTGCACGCAATGTTGCGCAAAAACTACTAAAATGTTCAAAAAATGTACATGATCTTAAAGAAAAAACTCATGATAAAGCACAAATTTTATTTGAAGAAAAAATCACTATCTGCAATTTGTTGGAAGATGCAGAAACAATTCAAACTTTGCAATTTTCAGAAATAAAGATTTAATGGTAAAATTCGGACCTATGCTACCTTAATAGGTGTGTTTTACTCTATTATTTCAAGAAACTTGAAGAAAAAATTTGGAGCCGGTTTTGGGAAAATTTTTAAAATGTCTGGGGGGCTTCAAGTAACGGTCGTTTTGCTTTCAATGGGTTTTTCGGTATCAAGGACTAACAAAACAGATTCTGGCTACACCACGTGTTAGGGGGATATTTTTTCTTAATTTAGCAACTGGATTTATCCACTTTTCGTTATCAGGGCCAAGCAACGAATTTTTTTCTGCTGTAAATTCGCCATTTTTGCGCGCAGCATTACATTACTTTCCCTTTACTACGTATATTACTCCGTATATTCGTACGTATACGGGAAAGTAAAAGTGGATAAGACCAGTTGCTAAATTAAGGGGAAAAATCCCCTAACACGTTATGTAGATAGAATCCCTTTTTTGTGGGTCCTTGATATCGAAAAAGCAATTGAAAAAAAAGTCCGTCCGTCTGTGAACACTACTAGCGCCTAAACCATACATAGGATTTTTTTTAAATTGAAGAAACCTTTGTCGATTTGGCTCGACTCAAAACTCTGAGATTTTGAAAACGATGCCGTAATTACTTTATATGAAGCCCCCCGGACATTTTCAAAGTTTTCTCAAAATCGGCTCCAAATTTTTTCTTTAAATTTCTTGCAAGAATGGAGTAAAATACATTTATTAAGGTGGCATATATCCTAATTTTACAGTTAGTTCTGAATTTTCGAAAATTGAACAAATTTGAATTTTTTAGGCCTCTTCCAACAACAACAAAATTAAAGATAGGGATTTTTCTTCAAATAAAATTTGTTCTTCGTAGTGGGTTCTTTCAATATGGTCATGTACATTTTTTTAAAAATTTCAGTAGTTTTCGCGGAACATTGCGTGCAATGCATGTGTACGTACAATTAAAAAAATTACAAAAACAAGATTTCATCAAAAACGGCTCCATATGTTTTCTTTGAACTTTTGATAACGATAGTACCTAATTTATTCTATGAGATGAATAAACGCTTTGCTGCTCTATTCTTTTGTGTTTTCAAAAATCACAAAAATGTAATTTTTGACTTGTCTCTCACGTCATTAATATTTACAGTAGCGGCGATTTTTTCACATTATTATATTATGAGTACATGTGCTTAAAATAATGTCAAATAATGTTTCCAGAATATTGAATTGTTTTGTGTGAAAACTAGCTCAAAATTCCACATTTTCAAACACGCTCAAATGCCATTTTCTCAAAAATGGCTCCAAATTTTTTGTTCAAATTTTCAAATAGATAGTGCTAATTTCACTTTTTAATATGACATCAGGTTCATTTTGGGGTATTTTTTTTGTTTTTTTCAAAAATTACATAAATATAATTTTTTGAGTTATCTCATACCGTTAAAATGCACATTTCCAGAGATTTCTAAACACTATTGAAAATGTGAATTTAAGTGCTTAGAAAGACTTCAAGTAAAGTGTTTCAAAAACTTAATAATTTTCTGTGAAAAAGAGCTTCAAATTTCGCAATTACAGTAGTGCTTAGCGCCATTTTCTTGAAAAAGGCTTCAAATTTTTCAATGAAAATTTCCATTTAGGGTAAGGTTTAACTGTTCTTTTTAATATTCTTCAAATATTATTTTTTTCTACTATTAGGAAACTGAAAAAATTATAAAATGTCAAAAAATGTAGTTTGGGCGGCGATAGATAGCAGCTGTCAAGAGTATTGGCAAATCCGAATAGCTAGCCGAGACCAAACGAAACAGAAAACTAATGCGGGAAAGTCTGTGCCATTCTGAAGCACCACTAGTTTCATTATAGTTACAAATTAAGCCAACGAGAAAAGTGGATCATGTATTTATTTATTTACATTCATTTTTAGTTCTGTCAGATGTGATGCTTACGAAACAACACCTGGTATAATTGACCGAGAGAGTAAGCTACTGTAGGTGACACGGCAAACTTCTAGGTGTTTGAATAACACAAAGAAACGTTTATTTCAGTATAGTCGGACGGACACAATAGATTTTCATGAATATTTAATGTAAAACTTCAGCGCCTGGGAATTGCGTGGTAGTATCGTGGAGGAAATATTGAACTCATTTAAATGAATATAATTTACAAGCAGGAATTAGTTTGTTAAATCAAGAATAGTGATCCAGCCTATTACACAGTAAATATCACAAACTGAAGAGAAAGGTCAAGAAAGCGTTCGCTAATAGCACTGAAGAACTTTGCTATGTAAAGCTATTCACATATCTTCATATCAAAATACAGCAAACGTACAGCGCAAGAAAATTATCTCCGTAAAACTATTATGGAATCGTCCGTAAATTACATAACGCTAAAGAGGAGGGAGGGAGTTTGTGGCAGCGTAACGCTGCATTATGGGGGGATAAGGTTAATGTTACGCAACATTGACATTTATTTTTTTATTTTTCCATATTTGCTGAAATAATTCCTTTCTTTGAGTCTTGCACTAAATCATTAAAATATTAACTATTTAGCGTACCCGTGCGAGAACTCTCACACGCTATACTCCAATCTCTTCCTTATTTCTCCATTTCCATATTAAGCCTGTGGTGTATACTTCTCTACAAGATCCTCTTATCCTCCGTCACTTGTTTTATATTTCACCTCGTAATTGATAACAATATAAACCCTTGTCAATATAAACTATTCTCGTTTAACTTTATTATCGAGCAAAGAGGGAGGTTATTCAATGGCATTGAATATCAAGTAATTAGTAATTTTACTTATTTGTGCAGATTCTACAGGCTCTGAACAGATGAGATACAAACCAGAAGTGTCGAACCATTAAATATGTAATAGAACGGACAAGAAGATCTCATCCTGTGGATTACGGTGAAAGGAACGTTTCTTCGAGGCTATTGGCCTCACGATTTTAGGTTTTTAGGTCCTAGAACGCGTCGTTTAAGAGGTTTTTAACAACATAGATACAAAAATCTTCATGTGTGTTGCGGGTTGCATTTCACATTAATATTTAAATGCAGTTTTTAAAAACATTCTTCGTATTTTTAAAGTCAAAGTGCAATTAGTCACGTCTCCGTGAAATTCGCTTTATTTAGAGACATCATTTATAACTAGTGGTACTTTCCCGTGTTAACAGGGAAACAGCTTCGTAGTATTGAAATATTGCACGCTACTAACACCTCAGCTATTATTTGAAAACGCCCAATTCAACCAAGAAGCAAATAACTCACTGTCACCATCGCAATGTTGTCAAAATTACGTGAATTCTACAACTGCATAAAAATATAATACAAAAGTTTTATAAACTTGTGTTAGAAAAAGAAGCCTGATACCCCGGGCAATATAGGAATGCATTTCATTGGGCCATGATTAGAGAAGAGTATTCTAGAACCATGCAAAAATAGTCTATTCACTACAAATGGTACAGCATTCGGTGCAAAAACTAAATTTTTTCATGCAAATATCAACATGAAATTGACAATTATAACTCCTTTTCATAGAGCTACATGAAGTCACAACAATGACATTTAATTCACAGAAATTCGCGTGCGCGAAACTGAATTTCATTGTTGCATTCCCTGCATTGTCGATATTTTGAGAGCTAGTTATTTTTATTTCAAATATTTCAAAATAAATAATTTGTAAAAGATTAATGTGTAAATGTATAACAAAAGGTTGAATGTAAGAAACGAACAAAGAAATAATACTGTAGCGTTACCGAATATCAACTTCATTAAATTAGCATTAATTTCTACATCTCTCTGGCAATAACCTGCGAAAGGCGCCTCCGCTGGCGCCGGGGAATTTTTAGCGTGACTCCCCCCGCTCTAATTCGACACGCGCAGCTGCGTGCACCCTCCGCGTGTTTGTCTTCCGAGAAGCGTTCCTTAAGAGAACGCACCCACCCCCTTCCCGCCCCTGGGCCGCCGCCCAGTGCCTGTCAACAAAAATTAGGCTTGCCCTGGCCCACTTCTACGATGCATGTCTAGGCTTGCACGTGCGTCCAAGTAAACAATGTAAGACAGAAAGACTTGAGACAGAAGATACTGGAAATTTTCCATTAAAGATCCCTGTTCAAACGCCTTCAGCGATTGGACGAAGTAATTTCACTGCGCAATTTCCTGCAGCCTATTGCCGAACGGGTTCGAAATTGTAGTAGAGTATTCTCGAACTTTAGAGATTGTTTTGGAGGGGGGACCGAGGCAGCGAGCAGAACGAAAGTAAAATCCGAAGAGGCATTCCGCTTGCGACTTTTGACTGAGTAGCATTCTGTTTCGGCTTTTGGCTGAGTATCGCTCTGCTTTCGACTTTCGACTGCGGCGCTTCGTGAAGGCACTCTGTGACTGCCCGTCGGGGCCTTCACTTGATTTATCTTGTGGCGAGACTTTTCAAGAGAAAGTTTTCTTTCGGACTCGATCAATTTTTAGAACCATAGATTTATCGGTTCAAGTTATTTAATGTGCCGTGCTTGGCCACGATTCGGTGAACCAAAACAATTGATTTTGTTGAAGTTGAAATGTACCAACAATATCTCGTCATAAACTATTACGAGATCGTGCCGTTTTAACTGACATCATTTACCTCAGTACTGTTATATTCGTGACCCGTTCCGAATTTATAGAAAAATTTTGGGCACCAGGAACAGGTTACGATAATTGATCAGTTTAAACCAATGCTTCCACAGCTAATTTTAACGAATGGATAAATGTCCGGCTAGCTGGGTCAATGGGTCATGTAATGGATAATCGCTTTCGCCCAGATAGCCGATTATTTGATCTGCCAACTACACATTATGGCGAGGAATCTGAAAGGAAATAATTATATATCTCTAAGTACTTAACAGTTGTGATTGACCAAATGGAAATCATCTTTTCATTTCCAAAAGAAAAATTTAACAATTTACTTAACAATTTGACAATTGTTCTGCCTTTAGGTCATGACCTCGTTTTAAAAGAAAACCTTTGTACTGCAGTACTTATCTAACGTGGTCTTGACCGACGGCGCCCCGCAGTATCTTCTCACTTGAATGCTGATAATCCCAAGTCCAATTTCTCTCTTCTAATCTTGCGACGCTGCCGACGAATCAAGCCCTCACTGCCTAGAATATCTACCGGTTCTTACTTGATATTCACAGTTCCTAGTTCTCCCCAACTACGTGGTAAAACATAGATCAAAACCGCAATATAAAAAACATTCAAAGTCCTAAGCGAATTTACTGCTGCACATCAATTTTCAGAGTCCGAAAACCATTGAGTCTCTCGTCAAACTTACAAGTCCCACTCCTCTAATATTATACTGGCGAGCGATCTGTACCATTCGACGGCCTCTATCAGAATGTCATTTACTCCTCCGTTTTTAGCCTTCAACACCTCGGTATCCGTCCTTCATTCTTATTTTTTTAAACAAAACGACAAAATTCGACAGTCTATTCTCCCTTAGCCATTCCATTCATTTCTTACCAAATCAAGTAGCCACGCCCTCGATAGTCATTCGTTTCCTGACCAATCCCAAATTATCTTATATTTCTATCTAGCCAGCGCCCCCACCTATTCAAGGCCTGAATGCAGTTTATTGACCTTGCCAACCACTACGCCGGCGTTGCTAAGGCTGTATAATGCCATTTGCAGACCCTTTTAACCCAACCCATTTACAGCAAATGTTATTGTCAAAATATATAATATATTGGTATATCACGAAGTAGATGTGATTATTAGTCTATCTGTGGCATAAGCACGCGCAAGTGACTGCGTTAATCGTCAAGATCGCCACCGCTTACGTCAATGCCCGTCGAAAGTGCTACCTGAAGGCGCCCGCTCGACCAGCTGAGGGGAGCAGCTGAGGGCACCATCCCTTCGCCGCGCGGCCTAGACGACCTGACCGCCGCCACCCGCCTCCGCCGCCGCCCGGGAGAAGCGCCCCTTTCCGAGACGCCGCCCCGCTGAATGGGGCAATGGCCACGAAAGTCTCCAGACGGTGATGTGTACTAGAGCTTCGCCGAAAGCGCTCAAATGCCCCTCAGGCGCTACGGAACCAACTTTTGCAGTTAGCTCAAAACAAGCAGGGAAGGAAATATTTCAGGCCGCGCATTGGCCATTAATAAAATTTGTCGTAGATTTTTTTGTGTAATGCATTTTGTCTGTTGTTGATTGTAATAATTTAATTTTAATTTCTCTTGTTTCGCTTACTTTGGTTTGCATTATGGGGAAAACTCATGAGCTTGTGCATGGTAGTAAAAGTCTAGGTTAATCTTTTTTTTAATCATTAAATTCTTTGCGTTAACCTCATTCAGATATGTTCTTTCTTGCTGAAACAACGTCCACTCGCCATCCCATTTCTTTCAGGCCACCTTTCTGCCACCTCAGCTAGCTGGAAGGTAAGGCGATCCACCTTCACTGTCATTCGCGGAGACCGCGAGTGACGTGGCAATACACAAAACTGCAAATTCTAATTTACGACGCATCCAGCTGTCCGAAGAGCAGCAAATTTACAGCGGACTATTATGTTTGTCACGAAATTATAGAAAAACTACTCCTATTTCGAAAAAAAATAGGCATGACCTTATTTGAAGTAGTTTTGATAAATATATTTCATTGAGAAAAACATTGTATTTTCGTAATTCATTTTCATTAAGAAAAACAATTGTATCTTCACAACTGTGGTTGTAGAAAGACGCCGAATTTTTTTAATTTTAAAAATGTTTGCAAAATCAGGCATTTCAATGAACCTGAAACCTGCATCATTCTCTTAAGCTTCCTTTATGCTATCTAAGGTTCCAATTTAATAAAAAAAGTGCCGTTTTTAAGAAAAAAATGGTTTAAAGAAAATTAAAAATGTCTGTCACAAAATTTCGAAAAATATACTTATGTTTTTGAAAAATTGAACGTGATCTTATTTGAAGACCTGTTTTTTACAAACACGATTGAGAAAAAATGTATCTTCATAATTGTAGTTGTAGGAATTTGTCGAACAAATTTTCAATTTTTTTGAATTTTCGAGAAATCAGGGTTCAACCAACTTGAGACCTACGCCATTTTTTTAAAGGATCTTCAGACTATCCAACAACAAAATGTAGTCAAAATTGGTGGGATTTTTTGAAAATTTTCAAAATGTCTCAGGGGCTTCATGCAAAGTACCCCCCCCCAAATTAAAATATCGGGTTGAAATTCAAGGGGCCGCGAGATCAGTCAGATTGATCCAGGGGTATCAATTTTCGAGAAAATCGGCTGAACGGTATACTCGCTAGCGTTGTTCATAGACGGACAGACGTTTTGCTTTCAATTGTTTCAATTGTTGTGTCACACCACGTGTTAGGAATTTCTTTTTAAAATTAAGCAACTGGATTTCATCCACTTTTGCGTTACCAGGGCTCTGTATTAGGAGTTTTTCTGCCGAAAATCCGCCGTTTTTCCGCGTAGCATTTCATAACTTTCGCTATACTGTACGTACGTATTATACGTACGTACCACGTACATAATATACGTACGTACTATTCGTACTACGCTGTACTATACGTACTACTTACTGCGCTGTACAATACGCTGTACTATACGTACTTACTACACGTACGTATAGTATACGTGAAAGTAAAAAATTCGTTGCGAAAGAGAGCCGCAAAAGAAGGTATACTACTGAAATAATATTGGAGACGTTTTATATTAAAATCAAAAATAAATTAAAGTTATTAGATGTATTTTGTTACAATGAATGGAAACATATTTCTATCAGTATTCTATTTAATCTGTAGGATTACGAGGAAAATATTCAAAACTTATCTGTAGTTTATTTTAAATTGGCGTAATATAGATTCGCTCATGCGTCAACCACGTCGGCGCGTGTCCATTGCTCATAATCTTTTTTCGCCTATTCGTCATTCCTTCACTCACTATTAGTTCTAGTGTTATTATTAAGTGCAGTCAGCATCGCCAACTAATTTGTAATTAATTTTAATCATAATTAATTTTAATACACAACACTAGTGGATAATTTTTTTTTACTGTGTTATAATTTATTTTCATTTCTTACACTTACAAGAGGGTGTGGTGTAGCAAGTGTTACGTAATTATTCAGAGGGGAGATTCAAGCACGTGTGCCAAGTGCGTTACTGGGACAGAGGAAGTATTGAAAATACTGCAAATTTTTTGACGTCCCCTATTCACAAATCTGACATTTTTCTAAATACGAAAAAAATAGGAAACAAAGAATACGTTCCGTCTTAAACGGAAACGGAAAATATTTGCTAGCAAGTAAAGGAAAATCCCAACATTTCAGTGAATATTCGAAACTGGTGTTTGCATTAGGATCGTATATTTCCATTTCAATTGATCGTTTTGAATTTATTTTATTTGTTGCGTATTCGCAACAAGTCTCTTAGCTCTTCTTGGGCATTGCGCGTATCTGGAGTAATCCTCTGTTAAGTTGTTGTCACGTCACAGTCAATGTCTTTTATCGCTTCGGCCAGGCGCCGGCGCCGTTAGTAACCGGGGTTCCCAGGTGGTCACCCGTCCAGGAATCCGCGGCGTCTCGGATAGCTTTACTTCACAGTGCATAGTTACGTTATTCTGCTAAGGACGCCGGTAATGTCAATTAATTGAACTGATCCTTGCTGATCTTTTCGGATCACTTGACGGACAAACATTCAAAGTATAATAATTGCTCAATAAAGAAAGTATTGGTAATATAAGCATTAATAATTCCGTGGGGCTTGATGGTATTACCGGTAAACTTTTGAAATTTATAGGGGAACCGACGTTTACATATTTAACTGTTTATTTCCAGAAAATCATTTTAAAATTTTGAAAGGTAATTTTACGCTCATTAATTTTGTTAATTTCATTGAAAGCAATTTGAGGTCCGGGTTCGATTCCCATCGATTCTCATGTAAAATTTGTTCCGACAAAACGAGTTCGGCTTCTTTACAAGGGCTAGTCCAACCTTTGTGAAGTGCCCTAAACCTTACCCCCTTCCTTATTCCTTCCCAATTCTGTCCGCTGGGTAGTGACGCAGGGGCGCGCGGTGTGAATGTGAAGGGAGTACGCGGAGATGCTACCTGGCGGTCCTCTAGACGACATACAGACTACTGACACTAGTAATGGAGGATTACTCCAAAATTAGAAATTATTGATATAATGGAGTTAATTAGTAGTCCTACTCCAAGCACTCAACGCCCCACAAGGGGTTAGGAGACGCGTCGTGAGAAACAGGCGACAAATGTAAAAAAAAACAACTAAGGGCCGAATTCATAGTCGATGCTTAAGGAATAAGGAAATGCTTAAGCAATAAGAAGTTCCTCAAAATGAGTGGCCACTTAAGAAGACTTGTATTTCATAGACGCCTCTTATGTGAACGGAAATGAGTGTTGCTTAAGGTATCGGAAATGTCGCAACATTGCATTTCCGTCAGGTGAACCAGTGTTTAACTGTGGTTTCCTTTTGGTCCCGGTCGTTTCGTTATTCATTGCATTGACTTGTACTCTCCGATTCATTGCCTGTAATCAGGACTGTAACCGTAAATTTTTGTTGTGACTTGTGTGTTTTGCTCAGTGAGCTCTGTATATAGTTGGATCACGAATTTACATTAACCACAGTTTTACGAAGTTTGTAGAGGTGAGTATTTTGGTATTTTATTAGTTCAACATGCGAGAGAATGGCGTGTTAGTAAGAATGTTAATTAATAATGTTTTTGCAGGTTATTTTCACCACTCGGGTTTCTGCTTTGTGCTCCATAATGCCGAAGGGAAAGCATTTTACCCAGAAAGAGATTCAATTTCTTCGAGAACTGGTTCTTAAGTATAAAAACATTGTGGAAAACAGGCAAACTGATAGTGTGAGTTCCGAAAAAAAGAAAGCCACGTGGGAAATTATAAGCAACAGCTTCAACGCTGTATCAGATAATATACCACGAACTGGTGAACAATTAAAAAAATTGTGGAACAACATGAAGACACGAAGGAAAACATAACTTGCAGAAGAGAGAAGAAAATTAATGAAAACTGGTGGTGGACCTATGGAAAAACAAATTAAAGATGACCCTGATTTGGATGCGTGTGAGGAGGACATTAGAATTCCAGGCTGCATTGACAGTGATATGGGCAGGTGATAGCGTGTGGCTCATCTACTGAACCGTATATTGTGGAAGACAATATTTTAATCGAAAATATTTCTAACGATGAACCTGAAATAAATATAATAGAAACGCCAGTAGAACGTGAAAGTGTACAGGCACCACGTACTTCTGGGAACATTACACCAAAAAGCACGAAACACCAAGCATTCAATATTAAAGCAGAGTTAAGAATTGAAAAAGCTTCACACATTTTGAAACTTGAAAAAGAAATTGGGGAATTAAGAAAAACAGAAGAAGAATATAAATGTGAACTAGCAAAGGTTCAGTTGAAATGTGCCAAAAATAAAGAAAAAATCCAGGAAATGAAGATGAATTTGCTTAGGAAGAAAACAGAAAGTGCTGAAAATGAAGAATTGTTTAGGAAAGAGATGAGGGCTTTGGAGTTATCCATTATGAAAAACAAACTCGTCTGAAGAATGTAGTCCTTTCATTATATGTTGTGACCACACTTTGCATTACAATTATTATGGAATGTGCAAAGTGTGGTCACACTTGCTTGTGGTCACTTGGTAGCATATCCACTGTCACCAAGAAGGTGCCCTGCCAATTGTCCTTCACTCAATCTTACTCGCACAGCACTATTCTCAAAAATTCTGCTGTCATGAGCAGAGCCTGGCCAACTCACTACAATATCAAATATTTCATCATTAGGCCCACCAACAATTTGAACATTTAAAGAAAAATAAGTTTTTCTATTGCGAAAAAGTTCAGAATTGGGTCCTCCAGGGCATTTTATGGGAATGTGAGTACCATCAACAAGTCCTATCACTCCTGGAAACCTTGATTTATTGTAGAATTGAAATTTAATATGGTTCAGAATCTCTCGATCTGATGGAAACAGTATAAATTTCTTTATATTTCGTGCCAACGTTTCTGAAACTTCAGAAATGATTCGGCACACTGTAGCTTGACTTACTCTATAAAGATCTGCGCACACAATCTGGAAAAAAAAGTAATTTAATTTATATACATTTATCATATGTACATTTATCTGGAAGATATAAAGAAATCAAATATATTTTGCAAATGCATGGAACGAACCTGAAAGGATGATGTTGCGTAAAATCTTAATGCAATTAACATCTTCATGAGAGGAGGGATCGGCAAGCCTCTCTTTGTAGTATTTCTATCGTCGATGAGAGGAACAAGCTTATTTATAACAGTGCGTTTATGAAAACGGAACCGTCTTCTAAATTGATCGTCGTTGTAAATTTCGAAGGGATTATCAGCGTCTCTGATATATCTCTTCCTTACGCGGACAATATTTTGCGTGTAAAATTCGAAGTACTCCATAAAGTCGTCGCTCGCCATGTCGCGTTGTTCCAAGACTTCACTTAACCAAAGCTGGTTAACTCTTTGGCGAATGAGGAATGCTTAAGGTGGCAGGCGACCTCGCTTATACGAATGAGTAGTCACTCATTCGTCACTCATTTGAAAATAAGCACTGTTTATAAATCGGGAATCTCGTACTTAAGGAACGCTCATTATAAGAAACGACTATGAATTCGGCCCTAAGTCTCAAAAAGTGTTTCCCAAATGTAAATATGAGTATGTAAGTAACAGTATGTCTTAGGCCGATCTTTCATCTAGTTAATTCTCTGACTCTTTCTTTTGCAATAGATGAAGGTATATTTTCTCTCTTAGCAACAGTTCGTCATTAATAATTAAGCATGCACTATCGTTAGTATCATAGAAACGTTACTTTCTCTCTTCTGATTCGGTTTCTTGTCCTTCACATAGTGTAGCGTCGCAATCGTCAACGACGCCAAGTTAGATTTTAATTTGGGAAATATATAGATCAGATAACTCCATTATTTATTACACAAAGGTAAAATAAAGAATATGTATTTGATAAACAAATATTTCCACCATAACACCATGTAGCGTCGCAATCGTCAACGACGCCAAGTTAGATAAACTCCTTGTGGACACGAGAATCTTTTTCAGGTCCTTTCACTTCGACCTCTCCAAGCCTTCTCAATATTTATCTCTCTCGCAACAACTCCTGTTGCTAGGCAGAAACAAAATCATCATAACTACTACGTTACAGACTCCCCCAACCTTTCAAGAGTTTTGTTGGAGAGATATTGATTCAACAAAACTATGTGTTAACATAGTAAGAGTTCGTAGTTAACACAAAAGATTACACAAAATTGTTTACATTATTTACAATAAATTTCGATTTATTTAGTCACCAGATTTCTGTGCTTTTCAAGAATAGTAAAATTCTACTCTGGCAAAGCTCTGCTTAAAAAATCGACATTTGTATGTTTCTTACCCTTCCTATGTATTACTTCAAAATCATAACTTTGGATACTAAGAATCCATCTGGTTATTCTGGAATTAATACACATTTTATTTCTTACATAAACCAAAGGGTTATGATCCGTAACAATTTTGAAGGGAATCATCCCGTCTAAATAATATTTTAATTTAGATATTCCCCAATAAATTGCTAAACACTCCCGTTCAATAACAGCAAAATTTTGCTCAAATTTTGCTCTTCTCCTTTTTCGTCTTCTTGACAAAGAATTACTCCTATACCATAGTTAGGAGCATCTGTCAAAAGGATAAATGGTTTATCAAAATTGGGTGCTTTTAGAACTGGTTTAGTTGTTAACATTTTCTTAATTTCATTGAAAGCATTTTCGCAATTTTCATTCCATATTATTTTTCCTTTCCTTTCTTTTCCTTTTGTCAAAGATGTTAAAGGCATTAACGTTTCTGAAATATTAGGCAGATACTTCCGATAATACGATATCATTCCAATTAACCGTCTATTTCAGTTTTTGACTGAGGTTGTGGAAAATCTAATATCGCCTTTATCTTTGCCTCTAATGGTGACAATTGTCCTTGTCCTACCATGTGTCCATGATATTGTACCTTTTCTTGAGCAAATTTGCACTTACTCGGCTTTACCGTAAGTCCTGTATCTTTAATTATTTGTAAAACCATTGTGATTTGATTGACATGTTCTTCCCAAGTATTAGAAATAACAGCAATATCGTCCAAATAGTGACAAGCAAAAGGAATGTCTTTAAATATCTTTGCCATTAAAGAACAGAAATCAAATGGGGCATTTCTCAACCCAAAAGCCATACGTAGAGGTCTATAAATTCCAAATGGTCTCACAAAGGTAGCATATCTACTTGCCCTTGGAGTCATTTCGATCTGCCAATAACCTTTTGCTAAATCTAAAATTGTAATATATTTAGCTTGAGCTACCTTTTCTATCCTTTCCTCAATATTAGGAATGGGATAAAATTTTGTTTTAGTAATATTATTTAATTTACGATAGTCTACACATGGACGGGGATCTTTCCCTTCCACCTCTACAAGTATCATGGGTGATAAATAATCTGAAGTTCCTTCCTCTATAATATGATCTTCAAGCATGTGATTAATCTCTTTTCTTAAAATTTCTTTTTGTCGTGGGGAAAATCTATATGGTTTGCAGAAAATAGGTTCTTCTTTAGTCAGTTCTATATCATGTAACACTAAATTAGTTTTCCCAGGTTTTTTATTAAATATTTCCCTAAATTGAAGAACCACTGCTGGTATTTCTTTGATCTGTGATTGTGATAAAATACTGTCAAGTTGACTAGCCTTAAGAATTTCATCCACAATCTCAATTGGCTTAGTTTCGTTTATCACATTTTGTACTACTAAAATTTCATTTACTGCCTTCTCCCTCTGAAAATATGGTTTTATCATATTGTGATGATAAACTTTATCTTCAATGTTATTGTTTTTGAAAGATCTAACCAAATAATTAGTGTCTGATATCTGTTTTATTACTTCCCCTGGACCTTTCCATTTTATGGAGAACTTCCCTTCACTAGGATTCATTATTAACACTCTATCCCCAACCTCATACTTTCTTTACTTTTTCTATCATAATGTTTTATTTTTTATTTTCTTTTGTTCTTCATTTTGTTTAGCAATTTCCTGATACTTTCTAAGTGTGTTAATAATTTTAAATACGTACCCTACCACTGTTTCTTCATTTTCTTTTTTGTACCTTCCCACCTATCCTTCAGTATTGACAATGGGGTTCTCAAATTTCTCCCATAAACTAATTCGGCAGGGGTAAAACCGGTTGTTTCATGAACTGTTGTTCTTAACGCAAATAACACACTAGGGATATAATTGTCCCAATCACCTTTCTGCTCTAGACACATTCCATTTAATAATCTTTTCATGGTTCTGTGCGATCTTTCTACACTATTGCTCTGAGGATGATATGGTGAACTATGAATTATTTTAATTCCTAAATCCTCTAAAATTTGTACCGTCAATTCGCTTACGAATGATGTACCCAAATCGCTTTGAATTTCTTCAGGAAATCCTATCCTACTGAAAAAATCCAATAAAGTATGTACAATTGTTTTGGATTTTATGTCGGGAACTGGTATAGCCTCAGGAAATTTCGTTGCAACACATACTGATGTCAGAATATACTTATTTCCAGTCGTAGTAATATTATAGGGCCCGCAAGTATCATTGCAAATGCGTTTACAAACTTCACCAATAGTTGGAACAAGATGGAGCTAACTCCGTCTTTTGTCTCCTCCGTAGCCTATTCTTTGACATGTATCGCATGTTTTGACATAATTTTCTATGTCTTTGTAGCATCCCGGCCAAAAAAATATTGATTTAAATTGCGTTTAGTTTTGGTCACACCTACATGAGCTCCTAAAATTTCATGAGCTAGTTTCATTAAATTTTCTCTCATGGATTTAGGTATTACAATTAATGATCTAACCTGTTTTCCCATATTAGGATTTTCAAATACTAATAAATCTTGTTTCATTTAAAAAAATTTGTGTTTCGATTGATTCAAATTAACTTTTATTTCACGTAAATCTAAATCTTTCTCCTGTTCTTCTATCATAGATTTATGATCTACTTCAAGCAAACTTTCTATTTTCTGCATTTCAGAATCTGATATAAACTGATCATCGTTATTGTCATCAATTACCGCATTTTGTAAAACATATTCTTCCGCTAATTCACCTTCGCTTTCATCTAGTTTGTCTTTAGTAACATTTTCCTGTTTGGTCATGTTTCTAGTTTGTACTTCTCTTAGTATATAAGTATCAAATTTCATATTAACTAATTTGGCAGTTTGATTACCTAATAAATATTTATTGGAGTCAAAATTATTTGATATTACCGCCGCTTTAGTAAATAAAAGTCCAAAAGGTCCTTCCAGTTTGATTTCCGCAATCGGAAGACAAACTAAATGTTCCATTATCGGTGTTTGTACCCATATGTTTTCGCCATTATAACATTCTTGACGTACTTCCTAGGAACTAAGTCAATGTCTGATCCTGTGTCTCTTAATATATTAATATTGTAATCATTGGCTTTTCCTTTAAATAAATAAGTATTTATTTCACTAATTCCCTGATCATTTTGTGATGATTCTACGCATGCTAATTGTTTTGGTTTAACATTAATTCTGGGCAGTGAGGCTCAATATGTCCAAAACCTTTACAACAATAGCATTGGATGTCTTTTCGCTTTTCGAAATCTTCAGTTTTAACTTTACCTTCTTTGTGCACGTAAACCATTTTATCTGGACTGTCTACAATTATTTTACAGTCTTTCTCTCTATTACTACGCCTATTAAACTGTTCTTTCAAATATACATCGCAAAACTTAAAATTATTTCTAACTTGGTCAAAGTTTTCCAAAGCCTTCACTAAATCTTTAGCTTCTTTAAATGTAACCCATTTCTCAATCATTTGTTCTTTGACAATAATAGGAACACACCTCTTGATTTGTTCCGTGACTAGAAGATCTTTTAAGTTATCTAAAGAATTTATCCCTAATCCCTCAGTCCAGCCATCTAAATTAACTTTTAAAATATATGCTAAACCTGCCCATCATTTATCCGGAGTTTTACGTACTGAATAAAATTGTTGTCTTAGTTTTTCAGGTGTTGATTTGAATTTCTCTTTCAACAACTGAACAACCTGATCGTAATTTATATCATCTTTCTGCTCACGAATTAAATATTCTCCTTCTGCTAATGACAATAGAGACATTAAATATCGTCCCCAATGTTTACGATCTAAATTTTCTGCCTTTGCAAATATTTCAAATTTTTTTATATACAATTCAATATTGTGACTCTCTGGTTCAAAAGCTTTTAAATTTCGCATTAAATTAAGTTTATTATTCTTAACATGCTCTGTTTCAGATTCTAGAAACACCTCATTTTGAATTCGTCCATTGGATGCTTTAGCTTGTATCTTAGCTAATTCTACATCTTTATTTGCATTACTTTTAGCCAATTCTACCTCTTTTTCTTTTGCTGCTATTCTTAACATTTCCTCTTTTTCTTTTGCTGCTATTCTTAACATTTCCTCTTTTTCAGCAAATACAAAATTATTATACCATTCCTCTTCATAATCTTCATGGCTTTTTATTGCCAATTCTAGCCTACGAATAGTGAGACTTTCAAAATTTTCAATGCCCAAAGCAATAGCCGCTTTCATTAAAATTTCCTTCGACATCTTTGGTTTATTTAATAAGATAATAATGTTTCTTTGAATAGATTTAAAAACTTTACCCTTGCCAGATTAAAATTTTGAAATCTGCTGACTTACCTTTTTTTTAAGCTTCAAACTTCCTGACAATTTTCACAATTTTATAAATCTTGCAATTAGGTCTTCAATAACAAGTCTTTTAAGTCCCTTTTTCTGTTTGCCGCACGAAAGTCTTCAATAACAAGTCTTTTAAGTCTCTGTTTCTGTTTGCCGCACGAAGGTCTTCAATAACAAGTCTTTTAAGTCTCTGTTTCTGTTTGCCGCACGACACCACACAGCACACCGATAAAATGTTCTGGACTCGTATCACTAATTTCTTCTTCAAATAAAAGTCAAGTTCATCTCATATGCCGTTATACTAGGCACGTCCCGCCGCAGCCACCAATTTTACCACCTGACTGTAGCGTCGCAATCGTCAACGACGCCAAGTTAGATTTTAATTTGGGAAATATGTAGATCAGATAACTCCATCATTATTTATTACACAAAGGTAAAATAAAGAATATGTATTTGATAAACAAATATTTCCACCATACCACCATGTAGCGTCGCAATCGTCAACGACGCCAAGTTAGAGAAACTCCTTGTGGACACGAGAATCTTTTTCAGGTCCTTTCACTTCGACCTCTTCAAGCCTTCTCAATATTTATCTCTCTCGCAACAACTCCTGTTGCTAGGCAGAAACAAAATCATCATAACTACTACGTTACAATAGGTCAAAATTTGTGTTTTGCAGTGGATGTTTTCTAGCTACATGAACTCCTTGAACTTGTACCACGTTTTCAGATTTGATTCGGCCACAGTCATATATTGTATCAAAACATGATTCAAGTTCATTGTTAGGCCTCACAGATGGGATGATCCGACCTGAACTAAAACAGTCTAACTGAATTATTCATGAGATGAAACAGTAATGATTCTCTTTTTCGCCTATCGCCGTTTCTTTTTCCTTGTGTTTCTGCTTGAACACTTTACATTCATGATTTCGCAAGACGATCCCTTTTCTTTAAGATGAGGAAAGACGTTCTATTCTAACACAATAACAGTTTTAAACAGATTACACGAAATTGAGTAACTTGTGTACAATACAACGAAAGAATTGATTGAATTGAATGAAAGAATAAATAAAAGATATTTTAACGTCATTCCTGTATTCTGAGATTTTTCCTACAACCAAGAGTTAATCGTTATGAGCATTCATCATAGTCATTTTCTCATTTACCTTTATCCAGATACTATATTGCTAAAATGATTTTAAAAAAATCGATGAATTGAGACAAAGGTCTATTATTTTCTTTAATGTTTGAAATTATGACGTACAAATAAGTTCTATCTTATTTTTGCTTTCTTTCACTCGTATATCACTAGGAAGTACGGGAAACTATAATGCTGAAGTAACAAGTGCCGAGTTTTCGGTTTGAAGAAAAACTCGTTTTGATGGTCTCTAATATCGAAAAAATTGATTTCCTTGCACTTGTGTGTTCTAAATTACTTTCTTGATTACACAGCGTAGTCACAATTAATTTTTTGTTGCACCCTAATGCGGGAAAAGTGGATATAGTAAAACGTCTGTCCCTCCATTCATTTGTGTGTTTCTCTGCTTTTCGGTCTGTCTCTGATAAATTCTAGCACCGAAACTGTTGACAGGCTTTTTCCAAAATAAATATTTTCCAGTCAGTCTTATTACTTTGAAGACCCCGAGAATTTGAAACATTTGAGGGGGTATACAAAGCCCTTACAACATTTTTGAAAACATCGAAAATTAATTCAGAACGATTTTATTTAAATTGTTGCTAGAGTAATTGAAAGTACGCTAACAAATATTTCACTTGCCCCGTTTTAGTTAAAACTTCAGAATGTTTGAACAACGCAAAAGTGAAACTAGTGGTGGTACAGAATGGCACAGACTTTCCCGTATTAGTTTTCTATTTTCTTGGGTCTTCGCTAGCTATTCGGAATTGCCACATACTCTTTCTTGCCAGCTACCATCTATCATCGCCAAAAGTAGATTCTTTTTGTCATTTTCTTAATTTTTCGGTTTCCTATTGGTAGAACAGAAACATTAATTTTAGAATATTAAAGAACACAAAAACCTAGCCGAAAATGGCAATTTTCTTTTAAAAATTATGTGCCGTTTAAGAGAAAATGGCGTTTTAGCACTACTAAAAGTGGGAATTTTGAAGCTCATTTTCACAGAAAAGTTTTGAGTTTTCAAAATACTTTATTTGAAGCTATTTGAAGCACTTACACTCACAAATTTAATAATCTTTACAAATTGCCGATAATGTGCATATTAAAGATGTGAGAAATCTTTCAAAAAATTTACATTTATATAATTTTTGAAAAAAAATTCAAAATAAACTTAACGCTATACTAAAGAGTATAATTAGCACTATTCGTTACAAAAGTTTCAAAAAAAAATTGCAGCCATATACGAGAAAATGGCGTTTGAGCATTTCTCAAAATGCCGAAATTTGAGCTACTTTTCACAGAAAACGGTAGTGTTTTCGAGAAACTTTACTTGACATTATTTAAAGAATATATACTCGTAAATATAATAATGTGAAAAAATCGCATATAATGTAAATATTAGCGACGTGAGAGACAAGTAAAAAAATTTCTATTTTTGTAATGTTTGAAAAAACCAATCGATAGACCAAAATGGCTTTTATGTCATTGATAGAGTACATTTACCACTATCCCTACCAAAAGTTTAAAGAAAAAATTGGAGCCGTTTTTGAGAAAATCTTGTTTTTGTAATTTTTTAAAATTGCACGAAAACTACCAAAATTTTGAAAAACATTTACCTGACCTTTATTAAAGAACTCAATATGCAGAACAAATTTTATTTGAAGAAAAAATCTCTATCTTCAATTTTGTAGTTGGAGAAAGACGCCGAAAAAAATTCAAACTTTCACAATTTTCGAAAATTCAGAGCTGTACGTGAAAATCGGACCTATGCCATGTTAAAAAGTGTATTTTATTCTATTCATAAAAGAAATTTAAAGAAAAAAATTGTAGCCGTTTTTGAGAAAATTTTGAATATCCCCGGGGGGCTTCATATAAAGTACCCCCAAATTTTAAAGAATCTTTTTCAAAATCTCAAAGCTTCGGATAGAATCAGATCGACCGGGGAATATCCATTTTGGAAGAAATAGTACGTATGGTTTGGGCCCTAGCAGTGTTCACAGACGGACGGACGGACGGACAAACGGACGTTTTCCTTTCAATTGGGTTTTCGGTATGAAGGACCTAGAAAACAGGGTTTCTGGCTACACCACGTGTTAGGGGATTATTTTTCTTAATTTAGCAACTGGTTTTATCCACTTATTCGTTTTCAGGGCCCGGCAATTAATTTTTTTCCGCCGAAAATTGGCCATTTTTGCGCGCAGCATGACATAACTTTCCCTATACTACGTATATCACTCCGTGTATACGTACGTATACGGGAAAGTAAAAAATGTAAGAGCCTCTCCTGTTACTACATTAAGATAGAAATTTTTGTTTACAAATAAATCGCAATGTACTAAATCTCTTGACATCAGCGCTAGTTTGATTAAATTTGTTGGTATTTTAAAAACAACACATTTATTGTTTCAAAATATTTCACATCGTTAATACGAGTATTTCCTTTACAGATTTTTTATAATTTAATGCTTTTGCAAACACAAATATTTCAAATCAATGAACATGCCATAATGAACCATAACAATCGGCGAATATTCATTTTAAAAAAGCCTATGAATACTTTATGTACGAATGTTTACAAACGAAAGACGGACAGGCAGTAGACGGACAGAGAAATAGACGATTTGAAGAAATAATTATTTTGGTTACAAAACAAATCTTACATCAAATCAATTGTAAACGTATTAATTTTATTACAGAATTTATCACTTTTAAACCTAAACACATTACAGATAGTATCCATGGAATCAATTTAGTTTTGTTTTACCGTGATGCCACAAACGGTTCCCAAGATATAATTTATTTGACGATCTTGCTCTCCCCCGTGCAATTGGCATGAAACTTATATACTTTCTTGCTACAGAGTAGAGCCTCCCAGAAGAAGCCAAACACAAATTGCTAGATTTCTTGAATCAATGTATGGAGTAGCAAAAAATACCAACTGAATGTAAGAAAGCAATAATTGTTTCTATTTTCAAAATAGTCTCCAGAACAGTCTCTGAAAACTACCGAGGCATAAGTTTGTTGAACATGGCATACAAAATATCCGTGAAAATAATTGTCAGTAGGCTCAAAAATATCATAAAAAATCTGTTGTTGGAAGAACAAACGAGATTTAGGAAGGAAAGATCTTGCTCAGACAAGACTTTTTCCCTTAAGCAATTGATAGAAAAAAGATGAGAATATAATTTAAAGATCTACATTACTTTTATTGATTACAGAAAAGCATTTTATAGTGTTAGTAGAAATAAACTGTGGAATAGACAGGAGAGAAGAGAAATACCACTCTAAATCTAATTAGAGTTATCCGCATTATGTATGCAGATACACGGATCAACGTGAAACTAAAATGAGGACATCTTTTGGAAGAAACTGATAACAAAGGGCTTAGACAAGGGTGTTGTATTTCACCAATACTTTTTAATATATACCTTGACAACGTTGTAAGGGAATGGAAGCAACGGCTTGTACATTTTAATATTGAAGACAACTTCAAAGGAACAAATTTTATGAAAACCCTTTTCTTCGCAGACGACCAGGTTTGAGTTGTTGATAATAAAGACAATCTGCAGAGAGTCATGTACAGTTGCTGACACATAAAATGGGTAACGGCCAAATTCAGAAGTGCCCGTCTTTCCGCGCATTCTGGCACACTGTACGGACGATAACGCCATCTGGTTCTTTCATAGGTTACTATTACAAAAGAATCAATTGAATATCCCCTCTTTTAACGCAAAACAACTTAAGAACGTGAACGAATATTACGGATCCGAGACAAAGAAATGAAGTGTGCGAAGGCGGCTCCAGGATCGGAAAAATAATTGGGAGTTGGAAGTTCTGGCGAAGTAATAGTGTTCAAATATCAGTGTTAACGAAATTTAGGGTTTTTGCAACAATTAAACTAGGTATTCAGTAATAATTTTGCATCGCTTGTCAAAATTGTTATTTTGCAATATTCACCTCAAAGACAATTTGAGGACCCTTCCTCCGCTATAGCGCACGTTTCGGAATTGTTTATAAAATTGTTAATTGTTGAAAAATTGTTAATTCGCAGTTTTCGGTTCTGGAATATAAGGAAGCCCTTTCCTCTTCAGAACTGCAAAATTGTGGAAATTGTTTATAAATTTACAAATTTTGCGAAATTATTTTATTGTCTTTTCTAAACTGCCTTTGAATGAGATGCAAAATTTCGCAATCCAATCGGCGCTATCGCCTTTCGTTTTCGAGATATGTAATTGTTTCTAAGAAATTAGCATGTCATGACAACTCCCATTTCTTTGGAAGTCAATGGCAGTTCTCTCACAAATCTACCCTTCAAGCCGTTTTCCAAATGCAACGTGCAATGAGCGACACTCTTTTTCTCGTGCGACCCTGACACCAGAATGGTATTTGAAACTACCTTCCCTTCAGAACGCAAGTCGATTGCTTTGCGAGTCAAAATCATGGAAACATGAGTTGTTACAAATGTTCTCTAAATACGTAAATGCCAAGGTCATCTCATGAGAACACACAAATTCTCTGAGCATATGAATGAATCAGTCATTTCAACAGCGGAGCCACTACCTTATAATAGTAATAACATCCACAATTTCTTTAATTTATTGTGTTATTTAAATGCAGCCCGTGTTCAACCCATGCAGAAAAGCAAACATTAATACTATGATTTAAACGAAAAATAACCATTGTTAGGATGATTACGTTCAGAATAATTGAACGACCAGAATCCTACGTTCTCTACCATTTGACTGAAACACGGGATAGAGGAAGGCTGAGAATGTGATAAAAATGAAATAAATATTCCATATATTGATGTCGACATTTTGGCGAAAATGCATATCCTAACTCGTTGTGAGCCGCATTTGATTCTCATAACTAAATTGTGGTTGTCACTTCACGCAAAGCCCGTACATCTTTAAAATCTATTCAAAATACGCTCAAATTTATTTTGTTACCTACATTTTAGTAAAATGCTTTTGCAATTATGATTTATGTTCGATAATTAGTAAATCCTCTCGAAATCGAAAATCTGATTTAATTTTTTGTGATCCTGACCTACACCACCAAAATTCAAACCTTTTTTTAAATAAAATCTATTCTTCAACTTTAGAACTTTCCATTTTATAGTTTATAGTTTTGCAGAATATTTACATTTTTCCGTAATTTGAAAATTTCGAGCAAAGCTATGTTTCATTCGAGTGTTACTATGTATTTGTAGTTCTTGTGTAATATTGTCTCCCCTGTAAATTGAAAAACTAGTGGTTGACATACTTTCTCGATTTCTTTATAACAATTATGTAATATAAAAATTCAAGTTAACCCCGAGCAAAAATTTCACAAAGCCAACTGGATTGCATATATTGTCGCGGCCAATGACGTCTCATCTCTGAATTAAAAATCGCCGCATTGATCCAAAAACGTCGTTTTGGGTGTGTTTAGCACCCGCGAAATCACTCTCCAAACTGAGATTTGAATTTGAGAGCATAGGTTTCGAGATTCCATTATATCCAGCTGGTGATTTATTACAAGTAGTCTCACCAACTATGGGCCACCTCTATAACTCCTAAACGGCTTCCGATATCAAAATACAGTTTTCGCTCAACAATGTGGAGTCTTGGAGCAAGTGAATTGGTGTAGAGATATTATTTGAAATACTTTTAGTTTTGGAGAAATTAAATCAACTTTGATTTTTTTAAATCGAACCATATATTTTTCTTACTAGCAATAGATAAATCATAAAAAGGGGAATGCAATGATGTAACATACTCGTATGTTCATATTTTGATAGTATTTTGTGTAATAAATTATACTTTCTGGCAAGAGATTGTAAATGAAACCTGCACTCTTTGCTGTAGCAGCCGACGCTATTGTCACTTTTGGTGAAGGCCTTCGCGGCCTCTCCTCGAAAAGAGCCGGCGCCGGGAATGCAACCTTCCTGAATGGCAGCAGTTGCAAGAATTGACACAGGAAATCTCGTGCATTTTATTTAAAATCACTTGTCAGAAAGTATAATTTTGTGCTCAAAATACTATTAAAACAATAACTTGTTACGTCATTGCACTCGTCTACTTATGATCTACCTCTCGCTAGTGAGAAAAAAATCATGGTTCCATTTAAAAAATGAAAGATGATTAATTTTCTCAAAAACTACAAATTTTTTGGACAATATACTTACGGCACATTACTTGCCCCATGATTCCGCATTGTTGGGCGAAAACTACATTTCTATATCGGGAACCGTTTAGAAGTTACGGGGGAGGCCCATAGTTGGTGGGACTGCCTGTATGCCAAACTTTGCAAGTGTTGAAGCGTTTTCGTTATCATATAAAAAGAAACTAGTGTTGCAACAGAATGTCACAGAGTTTCTCGTACTAGATCTCTTCTGATTTCTTTAATCTAGACATCACCGACATGGTTTTACATAACCTACTTTCCAGCTGTCATCCATGGCTGACATTTTTTTATTTAATATTTTCTCAATTTTTCAGGCCATTTAAAATAGAAAAATGTGATATTAAGAATATTTCATAAGTTAAACCTAATCCTATATCATAATTTTCAATTAAAAATTTTGATCCGTTTTTGAGAAAATTTTGAAAATGTTCGGAGGCTTCATGTAAACTACCCCCAAAAATTAATGAATGCTTTTCAAAATCGCAGAGCAACGCAGGCCAAATGGACAGGGGTTTCTTCAATTTGGAAAAAACTCCTACGCATGGCTTAGGCGCTAGTGTTGTTCACATACACCGGACAGACGGACTTTTTGGCGTCAATTGGTTTTTCGGTATCAAGGACCCACAACACATGTATTCTGGATAAACCACGTGTTAGAGGATTTTTTTCTTAATGTAGCTCAGGATTTAACCACTTTTTCGTGATCGTGGTAAACCCGCCGTTTTCTCGTGCAGCATTACATAACTTTCCCTACACTACATATATACTCCGTATATACGTACGTATACGGGAAAGTAAAAATAATAAAAAAGGAGGAAAAAAATTACGTAGTGATGAAAATGAAAAGGGTTCACAACAAGAAAACCCAGCCACATACAAAGAGAAAAAACCAAAAAACATCCTGGAAAACGTAGTTGGGAATATAAACTTTGTTGATGCATTCTTTATTGGAGAAAATAAAACAGGAAGAATAATGAGATAAAATGTCAATCACGAAGAACAAAAATAAATTAAAAGGTAAAGACAGTTATATAGAAAATGTTCTCACAAGACAGGAAAGAGTGATCTATGCTGCAGTCTGGCAAGTAGCAATACAAGAAAGAAAAGAGGAGAAAATAATGAAGATCGGCTATAAAAAAAATAGAAATAAATGTAAAATGGGAGTATTGGGACAACACCATGAAAGAAAACTCAAAAAACTGAGAAGAAGTTCATGGACAAAAAGCATCAACGCTAAACAACACACGACTGCATCCAAGACACCATATAGTAAAGAACAATACGTGACAAAAACAAAAAAGAAACAATCAAAGATATGTATTACAATAGCAATGTCAGGACGTTGCTAATTGGGGAGAGAAAAATGGAACTCATTCACCCTTCGTATATTATGTATGTATACGGGAAAGTAAAAATCCACTAATTTACAAAATTATACTTTTGTCTTGACAATGTTATGCATGAAACGGCCAAAATTCGTGATAGCGAACAAGGAATTCTAAAAAAAATAGTAATAGACGTGCGGCATTGAGATAACACGATTTTATTGTAGCAAAATAAATAACACGATTTTAAATCGGGAATATAATGAATTTTAAAATATTGTTATAAAATATTGTTATATTTATATATTATTTTCTTTTTTGCACAAACAAAACTGTTTGTATGTCTTAGAACACAAAAAGGACAATGGAATTGCGGTCTTAATACTTGGGATACCTCGAAGTTACGTACTTCGGAAAGAGAGTCGTTTAGTAATCTTGTAATCGTAAGTCGTAAGAAATCTTGCAGAATTTTAGCGATATATCGACAAGAAATAGGACGTTTTTTTGTGTCTGTGAGTAATTCACTAAAACCCGTCTGGACATTTCCTGTTTGCCTTGATAGGAGTTATATTCCTACTATGTATATTGTTTGTCTCCTTTACTTAGAAAGAAACAAAATAGTAAATGCATGCATTGTCTCACTAACGCTTTTCATAGAGAATGTGAATAAAGATGATGGAATTGCTGGTGATCAGCAGTTACAATTATTCTTAGTGTGTCAATACTTCCAATTTGCAATCTCTACTTTGAAATTAACAAGTTTTCCAGAAGGTAGTTCTGATGAATATTTATGGGACGTCTTTTAGTTGTGTGTTGAAATTTCCTAGCTTTAAAGTAAAATAAAATAAATTTCAAAATTAAATTTGTTGAAAAATTTTTTAAGATGGAAATGTTTTTGGACATTGATTTCAGATGTATGCAGAAATATATTTTGTGTCTACTATTTTTTAAAAGACAACAAAGATAATACAGATTTTGAGAAAAAAATGAATAGAAATTTTTTTGATATCCAGAAAATATTTTTACCAAAAATTAACGCAAAAATGACTGCTTCCACTTATACACCGGGCGACAATATTAGTGATATCTCTCTGCTTGATTCGATATTATAGTTCAGAAAAGAGTTGAATAAAATCATCTTTCTTTAGAGGGATTATCGATGTTCTCTCATAAGCCTCAAGCTACCACTGACTTGCCAATTTTCCTGGGGAAGCACTTTCGACTCCGGGTGAAATCAGATAAGGGGTTACAGAGCGTTGCCAAAAAAAATCAATATTTTCACACACGCCAAAGCAAACTGAACTATTCGTATTTCCTATTCATTCTTCTATTCATTCATTCTCAGAATAGCAATGCCACATAAGAGCTAATTATCTCATTAGTGAAAGACCTGTCTATTTCAGAGACGCTAAAATTTTGCTTTTTAGAAATAAAAATTGTAATTCTAGCAGTATCGCAGTTTGAAATTACAGCTACTCGCTATTTTTCCAGCTTTACTGGAATTATGTAAATTCCCATTTCTGAGGTAAAAAGGCTAACTTATCTAGTCCTACTCCAAAATAGCACGATTTTCTCGTATTTGTTAGTCTCTTAATACGTTTGATCCGAGTTAGCTTTTCATTTCTTTGTTTTTTTCACCCTCTTCACAGCAACTATCTCTTGGTGCCTGTAACATATTTTTACTTTTTCATACTTACTTCGTTACAAGAGAAAGTTTTGTAATCGTATGCCGGTGAATTTTCGATAGAAAAACTCTTTATTGCCAGGTCCTGTTAACGAAAAACTGAGTAAATCGTGTTTGTTTACGAGAATATAGCAAATTATTTCCTCTAACACGTTGTGTAAGGGAACGTCCATAAATTACGAAATGGTAAAGAGGGAGAGGGGGTCTGAGCCTGTGTTACGCTGCGTTACATGGTGGTAAGGGGATATTAATTGTTACGTAACATTATTTTTTTGCATTTTTCAATATTTGCTGAAATGATTCCTTTTTTGAGTCCTTTTTTAAAATATTAAAGTATTAACATATATAACAATAAAAATTAATTTCGACGGCAAAACGTCTGTTTGTCTGTCCGTTAGTCCATCTTGGTTAATGTTGGCGTCTAAACTGTACTTCCGATTTTCTTCAAAATTGATATTCCTCGATCGTTTTAAATGATTTCGAGGCCCTCTGAGTTTGCCAGAAACATTTTGATTTTGGAAGTTCTTTGTAAATGTTTTAAAATTTTCTTATAATGACTCCAAAAATGTTGACTAAACTTTGGCCTCGAATAGCGTAAAGAACGCCTAAGTGAAGAATATTAAATTAAAATGAAGTTCATTTCATTTTACTCAGTGAATATAGCACTATCCATGCAAAACGATTTAAGAAGACAATATTGATGCAGTTTTGAGAAAATCTTAAATTTAATATTGTTTAATGTTGCTCATATTTCAACCAAGATTGTGCAAAAACAAGTAAAATATTCAGAAAAGTTTACATGATATTTTATAAAGAACTGATTGTCAAGAACTAATTTCACTTGAAGAAAAAGTCGCGTCAACTAAATCACTACAATATTTAAAGAATTATTTTCAAATTGCAGGATTTCGAGTGGGGCCAGATCAATAATGCAATGTTTTTTAGCAAACATTCTACGAATAGTTTAGGCACTAGTGTGTTCACAGAACGACAAGTGGACCGATGGACGGACGTTTCGAGAAAAAACAGTTTTCGTATCAGATGACCCCAAAACGTGCACTTCCATTGAAATCTCGAAATTGATTGTAATATTCTGAGCGAATGAATAGGAACGATGAGAGACGTCTAATAGAGGAAATCTCAAATTCATTTTCGTATTTTAAAATTATTTCTCGTCTGCAAATTTATAATCAGTTCATTTTTGAACATTAATCAAATGGTATACAGTACAACAAAAAATCAGAAATAAATCACTACTATTACATTTTTTTGTAGGTTTCATAAGTTGTTTTTTTTTCGTGTGCGCCTGCCTGTGCGTTGACTTACTAGTAGATTAATTGGAAGGTGATTCGTGTGCTGGCACAATCTCTTCTAATATATTTGGCTTCTTGTGGTGATAAGGTCATCCAGTGGAATTATGACAACGTCTCTGTATAAAGTCCTGTTTCTCACGAACTATGTTTTAGTTTTGAATCTACGAAAAATATTCAATATACGAGTAGTTATTACTTCTCTGTGGTGTCATATTAATCTATTCGCGTTCCATTGTATAATTTTATGACTTAGCAGCGATTCTATTTGTTATAATTTCTGTTTTAGAATGTTTTGATATCTTCGGAAGGAATTTTCAATTTCTTGGCATATGTCTATTTGAGCAGAAGTGAGACTATGGAAGTGGGGTGTATCGGATTATTGAATATGTGATCAGGTGGGCAATAAATGATATTTTTCTGTGAATGAGTGTTCTTCTTTAAGTTAGAGAATTTTCTGAGTTTAAAATGGTATTGATTGAGTGGAAGGAGAAGTCGTCACTATACATTTTATATGTGAATTATTTTCAATGCATGTGTAGAACTTCATTTAATTTCAATATTCGTAAGATTTTTCACAAATGTTGATGATATTCTGATATTTGTCTCATTTTTCGTTTACTTTTCATAGCGTTAAAATCAGGTCGCTATATTTCGTTCATTAAACTCCAAAATATCCAAGCTATCATTTCAAATTCAATAAAACTCAATTCAATAATATAATAATACCAACTTCACATGATTCTCTACAAACGATTAAAAAGAGATGTGAAAATGCCGTGTCCGAAATGATACATGAAAATGACTGACGATGAATGACTACATTAAAAACAGGATTTTAAGGAGGATCATACCAAGCGCTCAATGCCCCAGAAGGGTTTGTAGACGCGTTACAAACGCAAAACAAATTAAAAAAGAAACTTATTCATCCTAAATATGGACATTATTGGTTTAAATAACAGTATTAATGTTTGCTTTTCTGAGACACGGGCTGTATCTAAAAAACAATAAATTAAAGAATTTGTGGATGTTATTACTATTATAAGGTAGTAGCTTCGCTGTTGAAATGACTGATTCTTTCATATGCTCTGAGAATTTGTGCGTTCCCATAAGACAGGCCTGTCCAAAACCGTGCTCCGGTGCACTTTTGCTGCGCCCGTGCCCCACGCAGCGCGCCGGCGCAAGTTAGTCACGGGGGGAGTGGGGCATTCCTTCAGTCTGTGCGATAAGAAAACGGACAACCTGCTGCTGGCTAGCTGCTGCGCTTTATCTCAATGGCGACATCGAAGAGTATTGACATTTTGTTTCATAGTGGTTCTATAGGACTTATATTCTGACTATCCATCTAAAAGACAGAAAGATTTCGAACGGCGAACTCTTTGGAGTATTATGAATATTTTCTACAAAATGAGTTCTCAAAACTACATAAGAAAGCAGCCAAAGTAATTTCCATGTTTGGGTCCACGTATGTATATGAGAGCTTCTTTTCCTAAGCAGTTAACAAAATCGAAGTTTCGAGGGTGTTTGAGCGACGAGAGGCTTCGCAATTCCTTGCGTTTGATGACGACAAGGAATTTGGTGACCCACAGCGAACGAATTGTTAACAAAACATCCACAATTAAAATTGTTACAACGAAATTGCTTTTATTTGCTTTAACTGAACATACTTATCCAGGATATTTCGTTTTGCTCCTTAATTATGTTTCAAACTAGAAAATAGAAAGGAAACTTACTTACTGGAAAAAAATTAAATTAAAATCCCATTTGATTTTACATGAACTAGGCACGAATTAAAACGTTGTCGTGTTTGATCTGTTCGAAACGAACTAGTGTGGCCGCTCCACGAGAAAAGTTTTAAGGGTAGGGCTGAACCGGGGACTCCCGTCGGGCGGTGGCGTAAACAACCGGACCAAAGCGCGCTTCGTCATCTGTCGAAGCGCACTTGGTGCTCCGGAGCATGAGCGGAGCAGAAATCTTGGACAGGTCTGCCAAAAGATGACCTTCTTGGCATTTACGTATTTAGGGAACATTTGTAACAACTCATGTTTCCATGATTTTGACTCGCAAAGCAATCGACTTGCGTTCTGAAGGGAAGGTAGTTTCAAATACCATTCTGGTGTCAGGGTCGCACGAGAAAAAGAGTGTCGCTCATTGAACGTTGCATTTGGAAAACGGCTTGAAGGGTAGATTTGTGAGAGAACTGCCATTGACTTCCAAAGAAATGGGAGTTGTCATGACATGCTAATTTCTTAGAAACAATTACATATCTCGAAAACGAAAGGCGATAGCGCCGATTGGATTGCGAAATTTTGCATCTCATTCAAAGGCAGTTTAGAAAAGACAATAAAATAATTTCGCAAAATTTGTAAATTTATAAACAATTTCCAAATTTTGCAGTTCTGAAGAGGAAAGGGGTCCCTTATATTCCAGAACCGAAAACTGCGAATTAACAATTTTTCAACAATTAACAATTTTATAAACAATTCCGAAACGTGCGCTATACGGAGGAAGGGTCCTCAAATTGTCTTTGATGTGAATATTGCAAAATAACAATTTTGATAAGCGATGCAAAATTATTACTGAATACCTAGTTTAATTGTTGCAAAGACCCTAAATTTCGTAAACACTGATATTTGAACACTATTACTTCGCCAGAACTTCCAACTCCCAATTATTTTTCCGATCCTGGAGCCGCCTTCGCACACTGCATTTCTTTGTCTCGGATCCGTAATATTCGTTCTCGTTCTTGAGTTGTTTTGTGTTAAAAGAGGGGATATTCAATTGATTTTTTTGCAAGTAAATCAGAATTAAAAATTTCCAAATTTCCTTTTCAAATCCACTAATTCTATTGCATGTGCTGAACTTTTTATGTCGTATTGTATGATATTATCTTTATTGATATATTTCTTGTAGACGATCGAATGGCTTGCATGACGACGCGATGGAGACTATCCTCACCCCCCTGTGCCTTCTACGGCAATACTTTCAATCATTCGGATAAACACGCGTATCATAGAGAACGTTCAAACTAGAGATCATGATTGCGGGAAATCTAGCCTATCAGCTTCTCAGTCGTTGGCAGTTGGTTCCAAATGTTCTTGTAATAGTTAACTATGAAAGAACCAGATGGCGTTATCGTCCGTACAGTGTGCCAGAATGCACGGAAAGACGGGCACTTCTGAATTTGGCCGTTACCCATTTTATGTGTCGGCAACTGTACAAATTGTACAAAATAGAAAAGCTCTACAACAGCGTGTCAAGATCTCCTACTGGTGACAGTGGTACGCCTCGCGGCACTGTGCCGTGCCACAAGCTTCTCTGCGCCACTAGCGTCGGGAGAGGAAACTATTATTAACCCCGTCGTATTACAATAGTGATGGATTTGTCTCTTGCAGCGGGATTATGAACTACGTAGAGAAGCGATTTCGTCGTGGCACACGTGCCACGGACTCCCGTTCGTGGCATCGACCTTGACAACACTGCTCTACTATTTGCATAGATCTTCCAGCAAAACCAAGTCCATGGCTTTCCCAGGTTCTCATTCCGTAAGATGTGGGCTTGTTTTAGAAGATAAGGTATTTGAACAAGTAAATACTTTTAAAGGGTCCCCCCGATAAGATGGTAAAAAGTTCCCCTCAACCAAATTACATATGAGTGGTTACACTATAATTCTAACATAAAAATAATATTTTTGAAAGGTTCTTAGCCTCCGTCCTACCACCCACACCCCTATACAGCCAAAAACGTGTTTTTTTAATTTCAATTTTTTTTCGACAACTGGACACTATTTTATCAGACAGAAAAAAATATGATAAATAAGAACACAACTTGGACTATCAGAAAAAGATTTTTCAATATTTTCTCAAGCCCAAATTCGAACACAAAAAAATATTTTCGAAAAAAAATATCACGAAATATTTTTTAGTGTGTCTTAGAAGCCTAGAACAGGCTCGAAAAAATGTCAAATGTTTCTCTTCACACACAAATTGTTGTGTATTTTTTTCAGATTTTTCCGATTACTGGGCTGCAGTTAAAAAAATAAAAACCATTTTCCCGCCTTTAAAGCACCTGGACTTTCAATATACTTTGAAACTGACTGCAACGGTTCTCTGCATTTATTTTAGTGTTTATTATACATTTGTATACATTGCTGTATCACCCAATGAAGTTTTGATTTTGGAATTTACTTACGAAGTATCATTTTTAAAGCTTTCTAATCGTTTGCATAAGTAATCGTATGCTACGGAAAGATGATAGTTTTGGCAATTTCTAAGAAACAATCGACACAAGACCTTGTAAGTGTGATACTGGTGGATAAAGAATTACACCCCATCCTACATCAAACACATTTTAGAAGAAAAAATAGAAGTTTGCAGATTATGACATACAAAAAAAGATTATTGCAACACACATTATAATGGTAAATAACTCGGAAGCGATGCTTCCTAGGCCTTTTAAACCAGGTTTGCTTGTCTCATGGGGACACGCCCTTTTTTTTGAGAACAAGTAAATTCTAACACACATGTTTTGGGTGACGGGTAGATGACAAATGGGGAAATGATAAAGGACATTTCGTGTGCAGGATAGATGGGGGACAATGGGGAAGTGAAGGGGAATATATTAGGCCCCGATTATGTAGTTGGGATGTATTTTTCAAAATATCACTTTCATGATCATCCCATTTTACAATTTTCCATATTAGTTCTTTTGGGTGCGCCTTTTCCGTAGCACAGATGGACAGAAAAGAGAAGCCAATATCAATGTAAAATTAAATTGAAGGAAAATACTGAAATTATCTTTCACGATAAAATTAACGGGACTATTTTATTTTCTGCGAAATTTTATCTCAACGCTCAGCAATATTGGAATGAATTCTCTCCGGGTCTATAATGCCGTAAACTACTTTTCGGGGGATGAGCGTTTGCAGTTGGGTGATACATTAAATCAATTTTCAATTTTCGTACAATTATTATTTACAAAGTGCAGAGTTTTCGCACGTGTACAGATTGTACGAGTGTCTCCATATTTATACGTATACAAGAACAAATACTTAGGTAAAGGAAAAGACAACTTTTTCTCTAGTCTGAAACAATCTACAGACGTGAGACCACAGGCTTCCGCAACCAATGCGTTACTATTTATCTGTCCGGGAGGCGCCGCGTTCTAGGCTCAGTTGTCAACGTTTTAGCTGCTATTCTGTGGCCTTCCTCCTCAAGCAAGGTCGCACGTGCTTAGGACGCGGCAACTGCCGAACTGCCAAGTGGTGTACTACAAATGTCTTAGTTTTTTTTAAAAACTATGACCCAGCTATTAAAAAAATATGAAAAAAATTCACAAGCATTCTGAGATGAAGTTTGAAGATTATTTTCGTGCCAGTGTCTGTGTTCTAAGACAAGTAAAACAGTTCTTGTAAATCTGGTTTTAACCTCTTCCCCTCCATTTTTCCACATGTCCCCCAATTATCCCTCAAATATGACGGAATTATTATTAATTAAACTGCCAAACACTATTATCTTTCCTTAGCGTATGATATTCTCATACAAAGGATTAGAAAGCTTTAAAAATGATACTTCGTAAGTATATTCCAAAATCAAAACTTCATTGGGTGATACAGCAATGTATACAAATGTATAATAAACACTAAAATAAATGCAGAGAACCGTTGCAGTCAGTTTCAAAGTATATTGAAAGTCCAGGTGCTTTAAAAGCGGGAAAATGGTTTTTATTTTTTTAACTGCAGCCCAGTAATCGGAAAAATCTGAAAAAATACACAACAATTTATGTGTGAAGAGAAACCTTCGACGTTTTTTTTTCGAGCCTGTTCCAGACTTCTAAGACACACTAAAAAATATTTCGTGATATTTTTTTTCGAAAATATTTTTTTGTGTTCGAATTTGGGCCTGAGAAAATATTGAAAAATATTTTTCTGATAGTCCAAGTTGTGTTCTTATTTATCATATTTTTTTCTGTCTGATAAAATAGTGTTCAGTTGTCGAAAAAAAATGAAATTAAAAAAACACGTTTTTGGCTGTATAGGGGTGTGGGTGGCAGGACGGAGGCTAAGAAACCTTTCAAAAATATTATTTTTATGTTAGAATTATAGTGTAACCACTCATATGTAATTTGGTTGAGGGGAACTTTTTACTATCTTATCGGGGGGGACCCTTTCTAGGATGTGAATTATCATACCTCGGAGAAGTTGATATTGAAAGCAATATTGAGACATTAAACCTTATGTGAGGCACGATTAAAAGGATCCTTAGAAGTACGAAAATACACAATCCTAAAATTTTACAAAGTTATGGCCTTGTGGCCTATATGGAAGTGAAAACTGGGTTATGAATTCCAAATCCTATATCAGAGTACAGGCTGCTGAAATGATATTTTTAAACTCGATCCTAGGAGATAGTTAATGCCTTATTTTACGTGGCGAGACTCGGGACATGAGACCCGCTCTTCCATCTGACTACGCAAATTTCGCTACGCTCCTTTCACCATTTAGCGGAGAAAGAAGGTATCTCGTGCGCCGAAACAGGCCATTTGAATTTAGCTCAGAGGCTTCTTTTAGGCTTGAGGATCTTTTACATGCAGTAAGTCTATTACATAGGACAGCCGGCTTCATTTCTCCTCCGAAGAAAAACATACGAAGGATTTTTTCTTCCTTAAAAATCCACGGCTTCGATCGGGTTTGAACCCGCAATCTTGGTAGCAACAACCCGATACGCTGACCGGTATGCCATCGAATCCGCAAATGACAAGAAGAGATCGATTAAAAACGAGACCATTTGGGAGAACCTTGGAATTTACAATCTAAACGAAAAAATCGAAGAATATTGAGAGAAATGGAAAGACAATATACTAAGGATGCAAAATAATCGTTTACCTAAGAAACTACTTTTTCACACATCTGGAGGGAAAAGAAGCATTTGTAGACCCAAAAGTAGCTGGAGTTATCGTGTCCCAACATACCAAGAGGTTTAATGTCTGAGGAAGAAAAAGAACAATAGAAATAATAATAATAATAATAATAATAATAATATTAATAATAATAATAATATTAATAATAACTCCACCTAGGGAGTACACGACCTGGGAGTTGGTGGTGGAGCTTGAGTACCCTCATGAGCCTGAGAGCTATGTTAGTGGTAGCCTAGCTACTAGTAGGTCCTCCCTTACTGAATAGGTTGAAGGAGAGGGGTACGACGAAGAAGTACTCCATTTTGAGGAGAGTGGGTAGTAAGTAGAGAGGGAAGGGTCATGAACCTTTGGACTTCCAGTTGTCGGCCCATAGAGGGTACAGGAGAGAAACTGGGTTGGCACACCAGGCCACTGATTAGAGTGGAGGCCCGAACCTTGCATTAGCCAGCGAAGGAGGCTGCCTTCAGCAGTCAGTGAAAACCCCGTAGGATTTAGTAATGCCAACTGGCGATCGGAGGGACCCCTTGCTGGGCCCTGCGGGGGGATGCCCCGAGGCCACTGTGGGTCGCAGTAACGGATGGCAGGAAACAATCCGAGGGTTAAGTGTGATCTGTGAACTCGAACGTACGTCCTGCGAATCTTCAATTCAAACCAATGAGAAAAATGGATAGAACAAGAAATGTAATGAATCTTAACGTGCCTTGTTCTACCAATGTCCCATAGCTTCTTAGAAACCGAGCTAATGTCACCTTGTCGACGTCTGGCCATCCCACGGATGTTAGTCCCAGGGACCCAGAGCCGGCAATAGCTCGAAGCCAAAGTCAGAGATGGACCCGGGATGAATTAAAGGAGGTGATGTGGTGCTTTTACTATACAAAAGCGAAAAATGGGGGCTCAGAAATAGAAGTTTTCAAGGTATGGACAGAGCGGAACCCAGATCTGAGACCTACCCTAGACTCAAAGAAACTTGCCAGTCAACGACGATACATACTCAGCAGTAGAAAATTCACAGCAGAACAACTTGCTGACATTGAGAGAAATGCGGAGTATGTACTTCGCTCGAACAATCCACATCACGAACATGTAGAACTTGAAAATGATGATCCCGTGGAAGTATCATCTCTTTCCAGTGAAACACACGTCAGTGGTGAAAATTCATCTGGCAATGAATTACACGATAAGGACATAATGCGAAATATCTTTCGGCGCGAGATAGAGAGAGTTAGTCAACTTCCGTTTGAATCTCGCGAACCGTTGAGGAGAATATAGGAAAATGCCAAAGCTAAAAGAGTGATAGAAACAGTGAATTCTGTCTTAAATGAGGTTGTACAGACCTCAAGTAGGGATCTAGATATTACTGAACTCAATCACATCATATATGCAACTGGATATCTAGTATCTCAGATAATTTTGGGGCCAGCCAAGAACACCGACGGCCGACAGCAAAACAGAGTAAACAGCTCTGTACCCCCATGGATGAATAGAATTGAGAAACGGATAGCCGACACCCGGCGCGAAATATCACTCTTAGCTGAGGCATCTTCTAAATCAACGCACACCTCGAAAGTTCATCGAAAAATATTCAATGTTGAACAAAAATACCAAATTGATAATGACACCAGCAGGCTAATGGTAGTTGAAAAGCTAAAAGAGAAAATTCAAGCATGGGCTCAAAGAATTAGACGTTACAAACCTGGAATAGATTTTCGTGTACAGAACCGGTTGTTTGAGACAGACGCGAAGAGATTCTATCGCAATCTGACTCAAAAACTGAATGGCAAAGCTGTTACTCCTTCAAAAGATGACGTCGAACCATTTTGGGCAGGAATCTAGGAGGAGAGCAGATCCTCCAACAAAGACGCATCTTTGCTTCAATCTGAAGTTGATGCTGCCGATGAACTTGTAGAAACAGTGGAAGATGTTCTCCAATTCTCGGAAGATGACCTCTTCCAAGCTATTAAGAACATGGGAAACTGGAAGTCCCCCGGTATTGATAAGATCCAGATTTATTGGATTAAGAAATTAATAGCAATACATTCTCATCTAGCAAAGGCTGTTAATAAAATTTTAGAAAACCCAAAGGAACTCCCGGAATGGCTCACACGCGGCATCACATATTTGCTACCCAAATCGGTTGATTGATTGATTGATTAAGGTTTAGAGGGCGCTTCAACTGCCAAGGTCATTGGCGCCCATGTCGAAGTATTTTAAAAAAGGGAATAGGTTCAGTATGTGTTACAGATGGAGCCTACCCTCTAATTAAAATCATATACATAAGGAGAGACTTGAATTCTACATCGAGTATTCAAGTAGTAGGACAGAAAGAATATATAACAAACACGTAAAATTCATAGTAGAACTAAAAGTTGGCTGTAAAGGGGCCAAAAATAAAACAACAAAAAGTAAAACACTATTCTATTCTCTCAAATAAGATTATATATTCCGCTTTCCCTCAAGAAGCAAAAACTTTTGAGAGCGCGGAATCGTCATCCCCGAGCACCTCCCTTAGCGAGTTGCCCAGGCCATGTCTTCGTCGGTTGCCTAAATATTTCCTGCAGTTCAGGAGGACGTGTTCCACAGACAGAGCCGTCCCGCATGAGTCACATACGGGAGGAGTTTCTCCTCGAAGGAGGAAACCGTGGGAAAAATGGCAGTGTCCAATTCGAAGACGAGTTAAAATTACTTCCTCACGCCTAGAGGAGCGAGATGAGGAACGCCAGGGAATTACAGAATTCTTTATCCCACTTAGTTTAAAATTGGTATTGTGCCACTCTGTTTGCCACGCTCTAAACAGAGATCGTTTCAAGTAAGCCTTAACATCGGACAATGGCACAGCAGGAACGTCGATACGAGTATTACGAGTAGCAGACTTCGCCGCCAGGTCGGCCAGCTCATTCCCTGTGATTCCCACATGGCCTGGAACCCAACTAAGAACCAGGTCATAGTTGCGGGACATGAGACTATGAATCAGGTTTTGAACTGATTTTGTCAGGTAGTCTGACGAAGGCCGGGAGACAGCCTGAAGAGAACTGAGAGAATCAGAACAGAGAACTACTCGCTGCAGCGTCGTTGACTCGATGTACATTAGGGCTTTGAGTATTGCATACATTTCAGCTGTGAATGTACTGCACTGTGAATGAAGACGATATGATTTGGTGGCCCAGATGCAATGAAAACTACACGCCACTGCGTCATTGTGCGAGGACCCGTCCGTGTACAAGAATAGATGATCCGGATAGGCTTCCCTCATATCCTGAAACTGCTTCTGGTAAACCAGAGGACTAGTATTTTGTTTGGGAAGATTGGAGAGTCTGAGGTCAATATTGGGGGGAAGGAGTTTCCAGGGGGGAATCAGGTCATTTGGGGGTTTCACAGGAGTGGGAAGATCGACATTAAGTCCCCGCAAAAGATTTCGCAATCGAATGCCTGGGGGCTGGGGTAGCGATGTTCGAAGAATATAAGAAGATTCATATTTTGGGCGAGTGATTATTCGGCGACAAGGATGATTAAAGAGACCTGACACTTTAGCACCATAAGACGCTAATAGAATATCTCGCCTTATTTTTAAGGATGGCTCCCCAGCGTCAGCTAGAATGCACTCGATTCGGCTGGTGCGATACGCGCCTGTTGAGAGGCGAATACCTGCGTGGTGTATGCTGTTGATAGGTCGAAGGGTGGAAGGAGCTGCAGAACCATACACTTCACTACCGTAATCCAATGCTGAGCGAATGAGTGCTCTGTATAACCGCAGTAGGGTAATGCGGTCGGCTCCCCATGAAGTGCCACTAAGCATTCGAAGAAGATTGAGGGGGGAGACGCATCTGGTTTGCAATGTGCGGATATGAGAGCGCCACGTGAGGGACTTGTCAAAAGTCAGCCCCAGAAAACCTGGCAGAGTCAGTGAATGGAAGCTGATTTCCTCCCAAGTACAGGATTGGATCGCTATGCAAATGGTATATTCTGCAGAAGTGCAGTCCAGTGCATTTAGTAGGTGAGAACTTGAAACCTGTCGACATGCTCCATTCATGCAGCTTGTTGAGCACCAGTTGGAGTTGCCTCTGGATCACACTTATGCTGCTGGATGAACAAAAAATGGCAAAATCATCTACAAACAGCGATGCCTTCACAGGTTCCCTCACGACCGACGCTATACTATTGATGGCTATGGCAAACAGAGTGACACTTAGTACCGAGCCTTGGGGGATGCCGTTTTCAAGGGGGTGACTGTTAGACAGTTTGTCACCGATGCGAACTCTGAAAGATCTGTCCGATAAGAAATTTTGGAGGAATAAGGGGAGCTTCCCCCTGAATCCCCACGAGTGCAAGGTTCGCAGAATGCCATACCTCCAAGTGGTGTCATATGCCTTTTCTATATCGAATAGTACGGCGACAAGGTGTTGTCTCAGAACGAACGAGGTTGAAATTTCCGTTGCAAAAGCGACGAGATGGTCAAGGGTAGACCGGTGTTTCCTGAAACCGCACTGAATTGGTGCCAGTAGGTTTCTGCACTCCAAGGTCCAGACCAAGCGCTGGTTTACCATCCGTTCCAGCACTTTGCAAACGCAGCTGGTGAGAGAGAGAGGTCGGTAGCTCGATGACAGCGACCGATCCTTTCCCTCCTTCAGAGCTGGGATAACTATGGCTTCTCGCCATACAGCAGGGATGGTGTGCTCTTCCCAGATGCGATTATAAAGGCGGAGGAGAAATTGCATCGCCACATCAGGAAGATGTTGTAACATTAGGTTGTGTATTTCATCAGGACCTGGGGCAGTTCGTCTGGCCAATGCAAGAGCAGAGCGCAATTCCGATATGGAGAAAGGTGTGTTGTAATCTTCACACGCTCTGCAGAAGAAATCCAACGGACGGCTCTCCATCCTTTCTTTGATCAAAAGAAAGTCAGGAGCGTAGTTCGCCGAACTTGACATGGCTTCATAGTGCGCGGCGAGTTCCTCTACAATCATATCTGGGGATGTAATAATTTCTCCGTTTTTCAGGAGACCTGGCACCGTATTTGGTAAAGAGTGTCCTCTTATCTGTCGAATTTTCCTCCATACCAGGCGTGGTGGCGTGTGACAATTGAGAGACGAAACGTACGCTCTCCACGATGCATTTTTGCTCTCTAAGATAGTTCTTCTAGCCTTTGCCCTGCATCTTTTATACTCGATTAAGTTATCCACTGTTGGATAGTGTCTGAGGCGTGCCAGTGCCTTTTTTCGAGCACTGACCGCTCTCGAGCAGTTCTCATTCCACCACGGAACGAAAGGATGTCGCGGTTTAGCACTTGCCTTCGGAATTGCGATGGAAGCGGCAGCGAGTACAGCGCTATTAAAATGTTCTGTCATTTCATCCACATTTCCGAAGGGACCGTCTGATAGGTTAACATTATTCTGGAATGTCGACCAGTCAGCTCGTCGCACGATCCATTGAGGGGGCCGTGCACAACTACGGCGAAGATGATCAATGTGGACAATCGTGGGGTAATGGTCGCTTCCATAAAGATCTTCTAATATGGTCCACCGCATAGCAGTAGCAAGTGAGGAGCTGCAAAGGGCTACATCAATAGCCGTGCTAGAATTCGTAGCTACGGCAAAATGAGTTGGTTCCCCAGTGTTGAGAATAGCCAAATTCATGGTGTCGATGACTGATTCCAAAATAGCACCTCTTTGACACGTACGAGAGGAACCCCAAAGAGGGCTGTGGGCGTTTACATCACCCACAACCAAGAAAGGTGTGGGCAATTGGTTTATTAGACTTAGAAGGTCATCAGCCGACACCGTTTGTCTTGGGGGAATATAGATATTACATACGGTGAGTGAGAGGGACGGCAGATATACCCGCACACAAACTGTTTGAAGGTCAGTGTGAACAGGGATTTCCGCAGAATGCAGCGAATCCTGGACCAAAGTAGTAACTCCGCCGTGAGCGCGAAGGCCGTCATCGACATCAACCCTATAAGGAGTGAAACCGCGAAAGTGTATGGACCGTGATGGAGAAAGATGCGTTTCCTGTAAGCAGAAAATTGATGGTGTATAACGGGACAATAAGAGTTTTAATTCGTCCCGTCGGAGAGAAAATCCGTTCAGATTCCAGGATAGGAGAGCCGTTGTTTAAAAAGTTAAGAGGATTTCTTCTTTTCCTTTTTTCGCCTCTGCCGCCCGAAGGAACGAGTGTCCACCCCGGCTGAAGTTTCCTCCGAGGCAGACTCATCCTGACCACTGCTCGACAGGCTGAGAGATCGCTCAGAGCGAGTTTCAGGAGTCGGGGTAGGTGGTCGGAGTTTGGAGGATCTATCGTTTTTCTTGTCCAGGCCAGCAGGCCGTGTGACATCAGCCTTCTTGCGCGGCTGAGAAGTGGATTCTTGTTCTGTCTTTGTCTTTGTTGTCTTCTTGGGTGGTGTCTTGAATTTTGTGGGGATTATTATTTTCCCACCTTGCAGAGGCGATGTCTCCTCAGGGAAGTCCACTGGGGATACCTGGCAACAAAAGTTCGCTACTGGGGGAGTAGCACGAGAGGACTGAATGCTCGTCGCTTTGACAGTGTTCGCTAGAGTGCTAGAAAAAGAACGCCTGAGATCCACAGGGTTCTTAACCAGGTATCGGCGTTTCGCTTCCGGAAAAGATACCTTCTCCGTCACCCTAATCCTTTGAATCTCCCTCTCTCTCAGATATGTGGGGCACTTGTTGGAGTTGGCCGCATGGTCTCCTTCACAATTTACACAGCGGGCTGGTGATGAACAAGGGTTGGGATCGTGCGCGGAATTACCGCACTTTGCGCAAGCAGGGCTTACGGCCATGCACCTTTGTTGTGTATGACCGAACCTCTGACACTTAAAGCAGCGCAGGGGGTTCGGCACATACTGCCGCACGCGAAGGTTATAATAACCACAGCTAACATACTCTGGGAGAGAAGGGAGATTAAACGTCAGGATCAAGGTAGAAGTGGGGATCTCATTCCCATTCTCCTTCCTCCTGATCCTGTACACCTCCGTTACACCGTAGCTCTTGAAAAAGGAAAGAAGTTCATCCTCGTTTTCAGTCGCAAAGTCTTCATGGTTGACCACTCCCTTACATAGGTTAAGTGTAGGGTGAGTGGTCACTTCCACTTGGAGGCCGGCAATCTGTTCAGTTTTTAAAATCTTTTCTATTTGTTCGTCGGTGCGTGCTTCAAAGAGAATTGTACCATTTCTTTGTCGCACGACCGCTTGAAGCTTTCCAAAACTCTCCTCAATTGCTCGCGCAAGGCGGACCGCACTAACACTTTTGAAAGTTTTTTCAGTTTCCGAGCAAGACATCAACAGAAACCGAGGCTTTCTTGGTTTATCTTCTTCCCGGAGGAAGAAGCTATTTAGATCAACTGTTCTGTCACATCTCCTCTTCCTTGCAGAAGAGGGCAGGGGGGGTTGTTGAGTATCCATGAGATGGATATAAATTCATCTCCGTGCTCCCCACCCACCATGGAGTCCAACAAGGGGACACCCCACTGGGGTGCCAGGGCTGACACGAAGATATAGTAGGGGAATGTCACAGCGCTGCACCGCCGTGGATCCCCCCGCTCACCCTGGAGTTCAGTGCAAGACCTAGTCCGAGCCGATTGATCGGGAGTGGGTTAGCTCCCGACCGCCCGTCTAGAAGAGTCCGAGGCCAAAGCGAGTGTATTGACACCTACAAGGAATGTTCCCCAAAAATACGTAGACGTACCCCTTAGTGCAAGCCAAAAAAACATAGCACCAGGACTAGTTGGGAAACAAACAGGTCTCTCAACTGCCAGGACACACATTCCCTCCGACACGGGTCGCCATGCACGGCAAACACATGGGTGGGCGTTCAGCATACAGAGAAGGCCAGTGAGGAAGAAAAAGGAGTGAAAAGAATATACGTGACATGAAATGAAAAGCAAGACGATGAAAAAAATGGAGAAAGGAACACTTGAGAGCCTTCTCTGCATCCCCCCGTCAGGACGTGGACCAACCCACCTCGACGGGCCCAAATCGGGAGACAGCTCTTTGGCGAAGAACTACAGGCCAATTACTTGTCTGCCAGTACTGTACACAGTTATCACTGCAGCCATAGCTGACAAAATGTACAGACATCTAGATAAGAATCATCTAATGCCAGCTGAACAAAATGGATGTCGTAAAGGCCCTTATGGCTGTAAGGAAATCTTGCTACTGAATAAAGTCATTTTGAATGATGAAAAGAAACGCAAACGTAATTTGAGCATGGCTTGGATTGACTACCAGAAGGCCTTTGACAGTGTACCACACGATTGGATTTTGAAGACCCTGGAGATCAGAGGGACCCCTTCCTGGGCCCATGCGGGGGGATGCCCTGAGGCCACTATGGGTCGCAGTAACGGAAGGCAGGAAACAACCCTAAGGTTAAGTGTGATCTGTAAACTCGAATTTTCTACCTGCGAATCTTCACTTGAAACCAATGAGCAAAATGGATTGAACAAGCAATGTAATGAATCTTAACGTGCCTTGTTCTACCAATGTCCCATACCTGCTCAGAAATCGAGCTAATGTCACCTTGACGACATCTGGCCATCCCACGGATGTTAGTCCCAGGGACCCAGAGCCGGCAGTTGCTCGACGCCATCGTAAGAGATGGACACGGGATGAATTAAAGGAGGTGATGTGGTGCTTTTATTATGCAAAAGCGAAAAATGGGGGCTCAGAAATAGAAGTTTTTAAGATATGGAGAGAGCGGAACCCAGATATGAGACCTACCCTAGACTCAAAGAAGCTTGCCAGTAAAAGACGATACATACTCAGCAGTAGAAAATTCACAGCAGAACAACTTGCAGACATCCAGAGAAACGCGGAGTATGTTCATCGGTCAAACTATCCACATGACGAACATTTAGAACCATCTAATATCCCTGAAAACGATGATCCCCTTCAAGGTTCATCTCTTCCAAATGAAACATCCGTCAGTGGTGAAAATTCATCTGGCCATGAGTCACACGATAAGTACATGATGCGGGACCTCCTCCGACGCGAGATAGAACGAATTCGTCTACTTCCATTCGAATCTCGTGCACCGTTGAGGAGAATTTACGAAAATTCTAAAGCTAAGAGAATGATAGAAACAGCAAATTGTCTTAAATGAGGTTGTACAGACCTCAAGTAGAGATCTAGATATTACTGAAATCAATCACATCGTGTATGCAACTGGATATCTAGTATCTCAGATAATTTTGGGGCCAGCCAAGAACACCGATGGCCGACAGCCAGACAGAGTAAAAAGCTCCGTACCTCCATGGATGAAAAGAATTATGAAACGGATAGCCAACACACGGCGTGAAAGCCTAGCCGAGGCATCTTCTAAGTCAAACCACACGTGTCAAGTTCAACAAAAAATACTCCATGTTGAACAAAAATACCTAACTGACAATGACAGAACAAGGATAGTGGGAGCTGAAAAGCTAAAGAGAAAATCCAAGCATAGGCTCAACGAATAAGATGGTACAAACGTAGAGAAGATTTCCTGTACAGAACCGGTTGTTTGAAACAGACGCGAAGAGCTTCTATCGCAGTCTGACTCAAAAACCAAATGGCAATGCTGCCCCTCCTTCAAAAGATGACGTCGAAACATTTTGGGCAGGAATCTGGGAGGAAACCAGATCCTACAACAAAGACGCATCGTGGTTCCAATCTGAAGTTGATGCTGCCAATGGACTCGTGGAAACAATGGAACATGTTCAAGGATTCTCGAAAGAGAACCTATGCCAAACAATTAAGAATATGGGAAACTGGAAATCCCCTGGGGTTGATAAGATCCAGATTTATTGGATTAAGAAATTAACAGCACTACATTCTCATCTAGCAAAGGCTGTTAATAAAATTTTAGAAAACCCTAAGGAACTCCCCGAAAGGCTCACTCGCGGCATCACGTTTTTGCTACCCAAAGGAGGAGACAGCTCTTTGGCGAAGAACTAAAGGCCAATTACTTCCCTGCCAGTAATGTACAAACTTATAATTGCAGCCATAGCTGACAAAATGTATAGGCACCTAGAGAAGAACCATCTGTTGCCAGTTGAGCAGAAAGGATGTCGCAAAGGTTTCTATGGCTGTAAGGAAATCTTGCTTCTGAATAAAGTCATTTTGAATGATATAAAGAAACGAAAACGTAATTTAAGCATGGCTTGGATTGACTACCAGAAGGCCTTTGACAGTGTACCACACGATTGGATTTTGAAGACCCTGGAGATCTATGGATTTCATCCTAGACTTGCTGAGTTTTGCAAGTCTAGTATGAAGTCGTGGAGCACCAGGTTACTAATCCACAGAGGAAAGGGAGTAGTAGAAACAAGAAGTAATCCGATTAACAGGGGAATTTTTCAAGGAGATCCACTATCCCCTCTGCTGTTTTGCATTAGTTTGATTCCTCTATCGAGGAATCAAACTAATGCAAAACAGCAGAGGGGATAGTGGATCTGACTTTGGTTACAAGCTCCATGGTGACGAAAGGCCTATATCACATTTATTTTACATGGATGATCTTAAAATGTTTGCTAAGAATGAAGCGATTCTCTCCCAAATGCTGTTTGGTCTTCACAAGTGTGCAAAAGCCAAGTTGAAAAGAGGCAAAATGACCAAGTCAGAGGACATTGAAGTTGATAGACACACGGTGATTCAAGACTTTGAGCTAGGTAAAACTTACACATATCTGGACATTGAAGAATGTGAGACCATCTCGAACGACACAATGAAAGAGAGAATTCGCAGGGAGTATTATAGAAGAGTGAGACTTGTCCTGCTATCCGCTCTAAACTCAAGGAATAAAATATCAGCAATAGGTAGTTTGGCGGTGCCTGTAGCCGAATACAGTTTCGGACTAGTAGACTGGACTGAGCAGGAAATTCGCATCATGGATCGAAAAACCAGAAAACTGCTTACAATGCATCATGTCGCTCACTCTCGAGCTAATGTACATAGACTTGATGTGTCACGTAAGGAAGGAGGAAGAGGCCTGAGACAAATTGAAGCCTCCTGGCACAATACAATAACCGGGATGGGAAAGTATGTAGTCAGCTATCAATATGACCCACTAATGAGGCAGGTCATGAAATTAGACCGAAGAATGGGAAACAGAGACATTGTAAGTGTAGCAAGAAGCATTGCGAACAAGACTATGCAAGACTCCCAGAATGACAAAGACACTGAACTTCTGATGCTACTAACATGAAATTTGACACACAAAAAATGTTAAAGAAATCGTGGAGAGACAAACCACTCCACGGACAATATTTGAAACGAATGGACAAGGTGCAGATCAATAAAGATCAATCATTTATGTGGCTTAAAAGGGGAAGAACGAAGCCAGAATCAGAAGCACTTGTAATAGCTGCCCAAGATCAGGCCTTGAGAACACGACATTATGATAAAGCGGTTCTTAAAATTTCCCAAGATGATAAATGCCGCATTTGTCAAGAACACCTAGCAACCATTGATCATATTGTCTCAGCTTGTCCAATCCTAGCAAAGACCGAATACCTGAAAAGACACGACAGGGTGTGTAGCTGCCTCCACTGGCAGATCTGTACCGCCCTCGAAGTTTCGAACACATGCCCCAAGTGGTACGAACACTCACCAAAACCGGTGACGTCTGTTGGATTGTGTACGATATTGTACGACCAACAAATTCAAACTGATCGCACGATAGCGGCAAACAAACCGAATATAGTCATCCGGGATTTGGAGAACAAATAGTGTTGCTGTATTTTCCGATCAAACCGTCGTTACCAAGGAGGCAGAGAAACGTCTTAAATACAAGAGTTTGGAAATCGAGACCAGCCGAATGTGGGGAGTAAAAGCACAGGTCGTCCCGATAGTTATCGGAGCTCTGGGATTTGTTCCGCAAAATTTGTGTAAGAACTTGTCTAAACTCCCAGGTAATTCAAAAGACTGGGAAGTGCAAGAAATTGCTTTATTTAGAACAGCCCACATTTTGCGCAAAGTATTGTAGAGGCACCGACAGTCCCTAGATCTACTCCTTAGGTAGCTGGTTGCAACCTGGAGTAGATTTTATATTCAGCCGACACATTAACATCTTTAGTCGTGATTTAGAGAGAAATAATAATAATAATAATAATAATAATAATAATAATAATAAAAATAATAATAATGGGCTCAAGGGGTGTGAAGTGTCCTAAGACATCCTACAACTTCTCTCACCCAACTCCACTCTCAACCTTCATGCGGTGAGCCCTGTTAAGTCGAATGTGTCCCAAGGTTGTGGTAACCAGCCCTTTCGGCGGGACTCTCGACGAACCGATGAGAGACGGGGGTTCTGATAGGGCTGCTAGAAAGTAATTCTAGAATAAGGCCTATCAGAATGGTACAGGTTAACCAACTGGGCTTGTACCTAGGGAGTCGGCGGAGGAACCAATTAAGTGGTCAACGGCGGCTCTCATGGCTGTGTTAGTAAGACTACAGTTGGTCCTGGCAGAAGGAATAAAATGCACCCATTGGAGATTTGAAGATGGAGTCTCGTGCTAGAAGAAAAACCTCGGAAAACATGCCGCTGCCCGAGGAGCGTCGGGGCGCCCCTGGAGCCACCGCCGGGGGTGACAGTGTGCGAGCCGGTGGTGATCAGGTGCTGAACAGGCGGGCCCTGGTCGGGTTACCCGAAGAGCGACTGCCTGGAAGGAGCGAAACTACAACTAATGCCTCCCCTGCTGAAGGTGCTGCGCAGGTACTAGAGCCAGCGCTCACCCAAGCAGGACTGCCGACACAGCGCAGGAAATGGTCAACGGCCGTTAACGAAACAATAATGCGCATATATTATCGGGTCACAAAAATTGAAACAGATGTGACCGGATACAGGGAGAAGTTATACAAAGAGTTCATGCGGTATTTCCCTGACTTTTCCGTAACTGAACAGAGAGTAGCTGATCAGTACCGTGTGATATTACGTAACAAGTTGATCCCTGAGATACGTCTTCAGACTATAAAAATGGAAGTTACACGTGAGCTGACAATTAATGAAGAGGAAGATTTGGAACCCAGATCGCAGATTCACCCAGAGATTCTCAAAAACGCCCCAACAACCTGGGATGAAAGACTGACAAAGACACCAAAAAATGCAATGAAAGAAGTTATGTTTCAATTCGAGGGAACCAGTCCCGTCATGAGACCGGTGATACCTAAGATATACACTTCAAGACGAATGGAACGAATTCTGGATACCATGAACCGCGAGGTTTTGCCAGAAGAAGTTGCAATAGCGCAGGATCTGCAAACTCTCCATTTTCTCATCTACTGTGCTGCAATAACAGTGGTTAAAGTGTTGGGAGTAGATTGTGAACAATCGACAAGGAGACAGCGAAGAGGTCGGCTGATGCCACCTTGGGAGAGACGTCTTGTTGGAAACATTGAAAGACTGAGATGTGATATTGCTCGTATGACTAGTTATGCTGACGGTATTCGATCAACAAAACTGGAAAAGATAGTGAAATGTATTATGGACAGAACAAGCACTCACTCTCACCACGATGAGCCTAATACGACAGTACAACAGAGTATTGATACGCTGAAACAGAAGCTATCAGTCCTAACAAACAGGCTGTCTAGATACAGAACAAGCAGAAGTAGGAAGAGAGATAATGTTTTGTTTGAAAGATCTGAAAAGAACTTTTATCGAAAACTGAGGAAAAAAGAGGAAGAAAATTACGAGGGATTGTACTCAACACAGCAGCAAGTGAGTGATTTTTGGAGTAATCAGTTGTCCAATCCGATGCAATGCGACCTGAAGGCGAGTTGGATTGGCGAAGAAAAGAAACGCTGTGAGAACTTTACTGCTATGTAACACCAAGAATTTACCAATGAAGAGGTTAGTGAAGTAATCAAAAATTTGCTTAACTGGAAAGCACCAGGACCAGATAAAATTCATAATTTCTGGTATAAAAGGTTCTGGTGCACCCACCAAAAACTAACTGAGCTGATTAACGATGTTCTACAGCACCCAGATAAGATGCCAGAATTTCTTTCTCAGGGTGTTACGTATTTAATACCAAAAGACTTCCAAAATCAAGAAGATCCAACAAAATATCGCCCTATCTCGTGCTTGCCAACGATGTATAAAATCATCACATAGTTACTTTCACAACGCATATACTCTCACTGTAGTAACAATAATATCATTGCAGTGCAGCAGAAAGGCTGTAGCAAAGGGTCCATGGGGTGTAAAGAACAATTGACAATTGATTCAGTGCTATGTGGTCAGGCCTATCTAAAACACCGCAATCTGCATATGGCATATATTGATTAAAAGAAAGCCTTTGATTCAGTTCCACATACTTGGCTGATAGAAATTCTTGAGATCTACGACATCAATTCAACTGTTATCTCGTTCTTGAAGCATGTGATGTTGAAATGGCTAACAAAAGTCATCCTGAGTACACCCGTTAACTATATCGAAACGGAAATGATTAAAGTACGAAGAGGTATTTTCCAGGGAGACTCACTTAGCCCTCTCTGGTTTGTCCTCTGCATGAATCCCTTGTCAAATCTGTTGAATTCCATAAACTATGGCTTTGGAATTAAAGTAGGAACAACTGTGATGTACCGCTTAAATCATCTTTTGTATACGGATGACCTGAAGTTGTTTGGGTCTACGAAAATTCAACTTGAACATCTTCTGAGAATTGTAGAATCATTTTCGAGAGATATCGGGATGAAGTTTGGCTTGGACAAATGTAGAACAGTAAATATTGTGAAAGGAAAACTGCAGGAAAGAGCCTTTGAACTTGAAGACAGACAGATGATACTGGCAATATCTGGTGAGGAAACATACAGATATCTGGGAATGAGACAACTAAATCGTATTGACCAAAGTAAAATGAAGGAAGAACTTTCTGAAGAATTTTACCGAAGGATTCGGAAGGTGTTGAAAACAAAACTGAATGGAAGGAATATTATCAAGGCTATAAACACCTATGCTGTTCCTGTCTTGAACTACTCCTTTGGCATTATTAAATGGAGCAAAACCGATATTGATAGCTTACAACGTAAGGTTAGAGTTTTAATGACAAAAGCGCGCATGCATCACCCGAAGTCTTCAGTTGAACGCACTACATTGCCGAGAAATATGGGTGGGAGAGGACTGGTGGATATTGGCAATCGGCTTTGTCAGCAAGTGACAACTATGAGAAAGTTTTTCATTTCTGCAGCAAATACATCACGTCTGCATAAAGCAATTTGTGAAGCAGATACATTTACACCTTTAGAGTTGTCACGACAAGAGGTTGCTGACTTCACATGTCGTGATCGTGAGAAGCTGAATTCATGGATGGCGAAATCTCTTCATGGAAGACACCCTCATGAGATGAGTCAAGCGCATGTCGACATGAAAGCGTCGAACTTCTGGCTCATATCAGGACAAATCTTCCCAGAAACTGAAGGTTTCATGCTGGCCATTCAGGACCAAGTGATCCCAACAAGAAGTTACCTAAAGCTAATTGTCAAAGATGGAAATGTGGAGAATGAGTACTGTCGGTATGGTTGCCCAACTGTTGAATCAGTCCAACATGTTACTTCGGGATGCACACATTTCTGTGGAACAGAATATAAGCAACGGCATGACGCAGTGGCCAAGATTTTACACCAAACGTTGGCTGAGAAATTTCAACTTCTCCCTGAAGCTAAAGTGCCCTATTTTAAGTACCAACCTGTAAGTGTGCTGGAAAACGAAGAATGGCGTTTATATTGGGATAGAACTATTTTAACAGATCGGACGGTAGTGAACAACAGACCAGATCTGACTGTCTTTAACAAGAGAGAGAAATATGTCGCGCTGATAGATATCTCTATCCCAAATACTAGCAACCTGCAAAGTAAATACGCCGAAAAAATTAATAAGTACTCAGAACTCATTGAATACAGGAAGAAACAATGGTATGTTGAAAAAGTTGAAGTTATTCCAGTAATCCTCTCAAGCACAGGTGTCATCCCTAGAAATTTGATGCGGAGCCTTCAACATCTGGGAGTGATAGTAGACATATACAAACTTATGCAGAAGGCAGTGGTGATTGCAACGACAGGAATAGTGCGGAAATTTCTGGGAAATTATGCGGTGTGAATTAGTGTTTCATGTTTCATAAATGTTGTATATTGATTGTGCTTTGATTTTGTAAATCTGTACAATTAATAATATTAATTACCAAAAAATGAGGTAAATAAAGAAAATAATAATAATAATAATAATAATAATAATAATAATAATAATAATAATAAAAGGTTAGTATGAAGTCGTAGTGTTCCAGGTTACTAATATACAGCAGAAAGAAAGCAGTAGAAACCGAAGAATTCAGATTAATAGGCCCGACCGTTCTAGGTAAATTCAATTATTTTTTATAAAATATGTTTTTACACGATTTAGTTTTTAACATATTGTAAGTAATTGAAATTGGCGAAATCACAAAATTCTAAATTCAAAAACAAAGAAGTTGCAAGTACATAACGAGCTGTGGGAGCCTAAATGAAGCCTCTGGGCGAAACCCTGATTTTTCAAAAATTGCAAAAGTTCACAATTTTTCTGCCGTCTTTCTACAACAAAAATACGAAAGACAGAGATATTTCCCTTAATGAAATATGCTCCTTAAAGAAAGATTTTGAAATTAGGTCGTATAAAACATTTCGAAAATATGAGTACTTTTCGCGTAATTTTGCGAGAAAGTACGTGCTGAATGAGCACCATTAGTTTATTCTTTGTGACTGTGTAGTCATTGTCGATGGCTATTATCCGATACTATGACATTGAAGTGAAGTGACATTTTTATTGACATTTCTCGACCAATTTTACGATATATTGTGAACGCAATTCATAATTATTTGCCGCTGAATGAAAATCCATGAAGGACTTTGACAGCAGTTCTTCGCATGTCGTTACCAATGAACTAACATATTTGTCTTTTGTTTTGAAGAGGTTGCAAAAAAGTTATTTTAAAAAAATATTATTTATTTGTTAAACTACGAAATTGTTCCCATTTTTCTCTGTACAGAATTTTAGAGGATGTTGTAATGCGATATACTGTATTGAAACAATAATCCATTTTAAAATGTCCTGCCCTTGCACACAAACTGCTTATATAAAAAATTATTGGGCGATTGTTTCGACGTAACCCGTTCCGAATGTATGTTAAATATGGGCGCCTGGAAAAAGTTAGGTTTATTATTATTGAAATTAAAGCTTCAACTGCTATCTAAAATAAATATCCGGCTAGCTGGGCCGATGGGTTTCGTAAGAAATAATCGCTATTACCTACTGATAGCCGATTATTCGATCTGCCATCTATACAGAGTGGCGAGGAATCTGAAAAATTATGTTTAGATACTTATTAACTGGAATTGGCCAAATGAAAATCATCTTTTCTATTTCAAAAGAAACTTCTGTTTATTCAATTTATTCAAGTATTCTGAGTTTATTCAATTTGCCAGGCTAAGATTATTACTTAAAAATAATAACAATACAGAATGTTCTTTTGGTCATGACCTTTCTGAACCTCGTACAGCAGTACCTGTCTTCGCGCGCGCTTTTTCGATAACGCCCACAGAACCAGTTTCTCTTCATCCGGTGACGAGAATTCCAAATTCCAGCTTCTTTTCTTCTGCTCTTCACAACTGCCGTCGAGTCACCAACCCTCGCCGCCTCAAATATCTGACCGTTCTATTTCAATTTACTGCGAAAATTCCCAGTTCTTCCCGACTACGTGACGCAAAATATTAAAGTTCAACCAACTATTGCTTATTAACAAATATTCCGAGTCCTGTTGCAAACGTATTCATATGAGTTCGAAGTTTAAGTTCCATTCGTCGCACTCAAAAATTCTCAGTCTTACAGGTTCTAATTTCCACACATCACAAAAATTCAGAGTCCGAGAACTATTCACTCTAAAGAGAAATTTACAAGTCCCAATCTCATAACATTAATTATCCACGAGCGACCCGCACAGCACCACGGCATATGTCCGAATGTAAAAATAATCTTTCTCTTCAGCCCTTCAAAACTCGGTCTATCTCCTCTACTGTTTTTTACCAGCAAAAAAAAAATGACGCACTTCCGTCGTGAATAGACTGTCACTCTCCCCCTGGCCAATCCCTCAATTGATTACCAAATCGACTAGCTACGCCCTAGACTGTCATTGATTTTTAAACCAATCTCTTCACCGCTTACACTATCGGGTAGCCGCACCCCTCAGGTTCAAGGCCCGAATGAAGTTTATTGACCTTGACAACCACTCAACCGACCGTTGCTAGGGCGCCATATTCCTATTTGTTTACCCTTGGAAATTCACCCCATTTACGACAGATATTAGTGCATAAAAATATGTGACGTGTTGGTATGTCACAGTACGAGCTATGATATGAGCTATATATGAGCCTGTAAAGTATTATCAGGTCATATTAGTACAATGTCTCTTTCGTCATGTTAATCCACTAAGCAAACAGATACATTAGTGGCAAGTTAATTATGACGCACTTTGCATCCTGATTGTGGCCTTGTGTCTGCATTAATAACGATATTGTAGTACTTAATTGAAACAGAAGGAATAGTTTGCTAAGCTATTTTAAAATCTTTATTGAAGAGATTGTTTTCGTTTAATAATGTTTGTAAGTCGTCAACTATGGTGGTATTTTAATTGAGGACAACGATTTCATTGTATTCATTGTTGAAAAAATTTCTTTAGCATTTTCGAAGTAATCATTCTATTTGAGGATACCTAAAATATGAATAAAATGGCCGAAAAAAATTCTCATGTATTTGTCTAGAAACAACGGGTCGTGTTTCCAGAATTATTTAAAAATTTACTACGAATCTAATTCTGAAATGAAAGAGCGACAACACCATTCATTCTGCATATAGCAAGAGTCCGAGTAATCTGCATGTGTCCGTCTAACCGTTTCTCAAGTTAGAGCTTTTCCACCTTTTACTTTTTCGTTTACGTACGTATATAAGGAGTAACGTACTCAGTACAGCGATCTCGAAGGATCGCGGTTTCAAGTCCCGCCTCGAGCATGGTTGTATTTGTGTTCGTCCTTTCACTTCCTGTCATCACCATGTCATGTCATCTTCAGTTATATAACGTTAAACCCAACAGTGGTCGCTAATGACCTTCATGTTAATGCGACCTTAAATAGCCCCCCAAAAAACAAACATTGCCGAGCCATGATAACGAAAAATTGGATAAAGCCAGTTGTTAAATTAAGAAAAAAAAATCCTCTATCACTTGGTGTAGGCAGAATCCCTGTTTTGAGGGTCCTTGATACCGAAAAACCAATTGAAAGAAAAACGTCCGTCAGCCTGTCCGTCCGTCTGTGAATACCATTTCCGCCTGAACCATTTTGAACTGAAAAATCCACTGTCGATCTGCCTCGAGTCGAAGCTTTAAGATTTTTAAAAATATTTTTTAAAATTTCGGAGTACTTTACTTGAAGCCCCTGGGATGTTTTTAAAATTTTATCAAAAACGGCTCCAATATTTTTATTTAAATCTCTTATAAGAATAAAGTACACTTACAAAAGTGGCATAGATTTTCACGGCTAACCCCTAATTTCCGAAAATTGCCGAAGATTGAATTTTTTTCATTCTTCATTTTAAAAAATAGTAGTTTTCGGGCAATGTGTGCAATATGTGCAATTTAAAAAAAAGAACAAAAACATGATTTTCGCGAAAACGACTCGAAATTTTTTCTTTAAATTTTTGTTATGGATAGTGGTAAGTGCACACCATACAAGATGACATCAATGCCATATTGCTATATTCTTTTTTTTACTTTCTCGCCTTACGAATACTTCGTAAGAAGAGAAAGTTATGTAATCGTGCGGCGGAAAACGGAGAATTTTCGCCAGAAAATCTCTTATAGCAGGGGTCTGGTGACAGAAAAGTGGATAAAACCTGTTCCTAAATTTAGAAAAAAATCCTCTATCTCGTGGAGTAGTCAAAATCCATGATTTGTTGCTTCCTCATACTTCAAAATCGATTGACGGCATTCCGTCCGTCTGTCCGTCTGTGGTCAACGCAAGCGCCTAAACCGTTCGGTCGATTTTCTTCAAAATTGATATTCCCCGATGGTTTTGACTCGTCTCAAGGCCTCTTGAATTTGAAACCGATATCTTAGTATTTGAGGATACTTTACATGAAGCCCATTTTGAGATTTTATGAATTAAAAAAATGGCTCCAAATTTTTTGATTATATTTTGTTGTTGAATAGTGCGAAGAACGTTGAAGGGAATGACGTAGACATCATTTTCGTTTATAGGCCCTATTTTTCGAAAATTGCAAAAAACTGTTTAAAAACTCCAAAATTGAAGATAGAGATTTTCGCTTCAGACATAGTCGGTTGTAGAAAATCAGCACTTCAAATAAGGTCATGTAGCATTTTTGGGAAAAACGAATAGTTTTTGCGTAAATTGCGATTAAAATTGACAAAAAAAACTTTTCTCAAAAACCGCTCCAAATTTTTTCTTTAAATTTTCTGCACGTGTGTAAGAAGGGAAAGTAAATATATAAATAAACTAATGGTGGTATAGAATGGCACATACTTTCTCGCAGTAGTTATTTTCCAAATGCCGATCATCCGATAAATTATGTGGGGTTAACCGTTCACCGCTGCCTTTCTTGGTCATGTTTTTTGAAAGACATGTTTTTCGCATGTTGACAATTACCTTCTTCCTAATGATAGAACTGACTCAAGATCGTTTTGACTTAAATATTAGGAGTTGTTCCGCAAGTCGATCCCGTAGCGCGGTTGGTTAATGCACCTTCGGGTTGAGATCTTCAATAAGGAAGGTACCGAGTTCAATCCCCCTTGGGGAATTTCAATTTGATGAATGTGATGTTTCAGGAAAAAAACACTGAAGAGTGTAGATACTTTATTGAAAATCATTTGAAGTACTTCTACTCACTAATAGATTCAATGTAAATAAATAGACAGGACTTGTCTGTGTTTTCCCTAACTGCGTCTTTTAAACTATTTCTCAACTCTGTTATTCGATTTCTGAAGCGTATGACATGTCAAATCAACCGTTGTCTAGTGTATATCTGTATGAACCAATTTAAAATTATGAGCATTTTAAATGTAATTGTAATATAATATATCCAGAAGGCATGCGATGAACTTACATATCCCTAACGGTTCCAAAAATGGTTATTACTTTCTAGCTTTACGAATACTTCGTAATGCGGTTTATCGCTGCCTTTCTTGGTCATGTTTGAAAGACACGTTTTTCGCATGTTGAAAATTACCGGCTCTTAATAATAAATGCGATAGAATTACTTATAGACTAAAATATAAGTAATTGCGATAAATGTCCTGGAAATGTCTGAATATATTTGTTCAAATAATTAACTTTTAACAATTTTTTACTTCTCTTGTATTTGTAAAGCGTTTTGCCATCGTATCAATTGTTTCTTAATCATGCATTTACCATTTTATAGGTCGGTTCTATTCTTTCATGGTTCTGTTCGACAGAGACGGTGTTGGTGTTGCGACAGAGACGGTGTGGTGTGAGTGCCGGTTCGTTGAATTAGAGTTTCGGTTGTCGGATTTTGGTACCGAAAAAGTTTGCTGGTATAATACACTTTTTCTGGTTTATGAAGTAGTGGAATAGCAAAAAGGACCTTATAGAAGCAGAGCGAGAAAGTATGTGCGTTGGAAGCACCACTAGTTTCTTCTAAAATTACCAAAGTGTAATATTTTTGCTTGTTTCACACGTCGTTAGTATTTACATTATAGGCTATTCGTTCACATTTTTATATTTATGCGTAAATGTGCTTTAAATTTACTGCGCTTCGGACAGCTGGATGCGTCGTACATTAGAATGTGTAATTTTGTATATTATTTCTTTCTTCGTTTCTTACATTCGAACTTTTGTTTTGTTTGCACATTTGTCAAGACCAAACTTCATGCAAATGTCATTGCTGAAGTCATTAAATACAGACAGTATTTGGGAGAGAATCGCCTTTTTCTTCGCAAACACTTTAAAAGCATCCATGTGAAACAAATGTGATACCGGCCTTTCTTTACCATGCAGCTTGTAACCTCAGTCAGCTTGCGACAACTGTCTAGATAGTAGGATTAAACTAATGCAAAACAGCAGAGGGGATAGTGAAACTCCTTGAAAAATACCCCTCAAAAAGCGTCATTCCGACTACTCTGATACCAATGGCGAAATATCAATTTTCCAGAAAGTCGGCTGAACGGTTTAGCTTCCGGCGTTGTTCGCAGACGGACAGACAGACGTTTCGCCGTCATTCGATTTTTTGGCATCAAGGACCCACAAAACATGAATTCTGACTACACCACGTGTTAGAGGATTTTGTTTTCTAAATTTATCAACTGTATTTATCCACTTTTTCGTTACAAGGGCTCTGTATTAAGAATTTTCTGTCGAAAATAAGTGGTCAGACCCAAAGACTTGACACGTGTTCCTCTATGCATGTCGACGCGCTAAATCCGAATCCGAAGTCAAAATTTCGTCACCATCCTCCAGTTGTTCTTAAATGATGAAAAACACATGTAAATACTAGAGTTTGGTGTCTTGGAGCATTATAATCTACAGATGACAAATGTTGGACCCAAGACTTGACATATGTTTCTATAAGGATGTAGATGCTTTGAATCCGAAACCGAAGTTCTGGCGCAATTTTGTTTGCGCCAGAATTTTCCAGTTTTTTAATCACGAAAAACCACCATAAAATTTACAATTTACAATTTCTGGTTTTCTCCTACATTCAAAATTTGTTGTAATTGTGGGAAGTACTTCGCGATTTTTTCTGAAGATTTAATTAGAAACTTTTTAAGTTGTGTATAAATTAACATAAATATTCTATGACAAAAAATCCGGTTTTAATCCTAATACAAGTGTTTTCTTCATTCAGTGGTGAAATAATCGGCAAATTTGGGTTGCTGATGTCTCGTATAAGTCTGATACGAATATCCAATTATTTTAACAATTTCAATTCAGTTATTTGAATCATTAGCAAGTCAACTGCTATGAGGTACGCATGTGTACCACGGCTTCTTTGTCTTAAGTGCTTTGATGCACATATTTATACTTCACACAGACCACCAGAAAATCTTTTGTGGTACTCATTGATACCTCATGTATGGAAGTTTAACACACTGAATTTAGATAGTGGATATGAAGGAAACTATGAGTATGGTTAACATTTAAAAATTCAATTTTCATAAATACATTGATTTACATTAAATTTGTGTTTTAGAATAGTTCTTATTTTCTTAATGGAAAATTAATTTGAATATTTTAACAGGTTTCTAAACACTTTACACAAGGTAGTAAAAACTTGCGTTTTGCTATCTATTTGTGGCAACATTGTCTTTGTATGATCTTGATTGCCACTGTATGATATTTGATCATATTGTTATGGCTGTGTCTTATCACTGTGTCTAGTAGTTATAACAGATCATTTTGGTTTACTTGGATTTGATAAGTGTTGAAAAGTTTTGTCTTTTATAGCGTTTGTATTTTTTTGTCATGAGTGCTTTACGTGATGAAATTTTAGAGGAATTGGAACTTTCTTCCGGGTTGAACAGCGATGATTCATGAATAGACTTTTCCTGGGATGATTCAATTTATGATCCAGAATATGTACAAAATCACGCAAAACCTGTGAAAACATTGTGCAATATGTGCCAGAAATGATACTACCCAAAATGTTTTTTCAAGGATTGCTACCTTTTGAACATGATATGAACGGATAAAAGATGTTCAAGAAAAACTAACACTCGTATTATAAGGTTTTCCAAAATAAAATAAAACTGTGGTACATATTTCTACCTAAAATTGTACATTTTTTCTTTGTGCAACGCGATCTCTCTTGATATCAGCTCTACGAGGTACACATATGTACCTAGGGTCATATAATAGGGTCAAAGGACAAAAAATGCAAAATTTGCCATTCTTATATCCTTCACATTAATTTAATTTCATAATTTCAGAAAAGTATGAGAAGAAATACTACAGTATTTCTGTTATTTATCATACATATGTCTGTTCATATTTTACATACATTAAATTATATTCCATTTAGTCCATATTATCTAGATCAGACTTTTTGTAAATTGAATAATAATTCACTTTAATGGGTATTCATTTAACTAGCATGAGTTTCGATGATTATTTACCTCATCTTCAGGCTAGAATACAAAAATTATTGAAAAATTCATTTTAAGAAAAATAATGTTCAACAATTTTGATGTTTTCTTCAAAATAATGATAACTCAGTATAATCATATTGAGCTTACCTTATATTCTTTATAAAAACCTTCATTTCCAAGTCAAATCACATTGTTATTTAATAAATTGTATTGCTAAAGAAGGGACCCATGGTATCATCAACAAGTGATTCTGTTTTTAGGATATGACCAATTTTACCAATTTCACCCATATAAAAATTATTGAGTAGTGAATCATAGAAATTAGTAAAAACATTAAATTCAATTTGAGTATTCAAACAATTATTAGTTTTTATAAATAAAGTCATAGAAAATTGTTTTTGCTATATTACTAATACATCAACATTTATAAAATCAACCTTATGACCCAATTCAAAGCAATGTGTAGAAATAGAAGTTGTGTGAAAGCAATATTTCCAATTTTTCAGCAAATTTTGTATAACTTAATGATAATTATTTGGTGAAGATTTATTTCTAATAGAAAATTTTGAACTATCTGAGAAATTTTCTTCTACTTTGGCTAAGTAATCGTTTTTAAAAATAACTGCATATGCTCCACTCTTATCACATGGTATATATTAATTTCAGGATTTTGTTTTAAAAATCTTTCAGTGTAATGCAAATTATATAAGATTGTGCGTTCATGTTTACTGTATTTTAATGGATAGTTAATAAATTGTGACAACTTGTTAGACACAAAGCATGGTGTATTATTACACAAAGCATGGTGAGTTAACTCAGGTAGTTTAAACAAGTTAGTTTCTAAATCTTTAATAAAATCAAAAACAATTCTTTTTTATCACGTTTTTCCACAGGAAAACTAAATTTTCTACCAAGTTTAACTGTCTCAATCATTTTCTCAGGTATTTTTATATTAGTCAAATTGTAAAATTGTTTATAAGCCGGATTATTATTGTTTTCTACAGGATTTTTAACAGCAAGGAGATCATTAAATTTCTTATATTTGTTACCTAAATCCAAATAATAAAATCTGTTAGTCTGTAATCAACGCTAGCGGATGAACAGTTCAGCCGATTTTCTCTAAAATTGATATTCTCCAATTGATCTGGCTGATGTCGCGGACCTTTAACTTTTAAACCGAAATTTTAATTTTGGGGCACTTAACTTGCCCTTGGAACATTTTCAAAATTTTCATAAAAATTATTCCATATTTTATTAAATTTTGTTTTTGGCATGTGTGAAGAACGTTGCAGAACAGGACAAGAATTGTGCATGTCGTGTGTTCGTTGAAAACCCCGTTTTCTGAATGTTGCAAAGGTTCAATTTTGTTTCGGAGTCTTCCTATAACTAAAATATTAAAGATAGACGTTTTTCCATTAACGAAATCTTTTTCCTTAGAGATAGGTTTTGATATATGTTCATATACAATTTTTCGAAAATTTGAGTACTTTTCGTATAAATTTGCATGAAAATTGGGGGAAGAAAGTAAGTGCTGCTTTAGCACCACTAGTTCCGTGATGGCTAACGTGTAGTTTTCAAGCCACTATGGGATATGGCGGTTCCGTATAATCTCCGAAAATTTATGGATTGACGACTGAGCAGCTGAGTTAATTGGATGATATAGTTAGTCTGAACTGATGACCATTCATTGATATGAGGGAGGAAGTGTACTGATGTTATCAATAGCTGATTGAAATTAGATCCAGTTAGCTTTGGTAATAATCAACTTCTAGTCAGTGCGGGTAATAGAGAATGGGTGAAAATCAGAGAGTTGAATAAGAACCGGGTAATGATACCTATCGTGAAGATCATTACTGGAGAACCACATATACGGTTTGAAAAGTCATTGGATGAAAGTGTTAAATCAATAACACTGTCTTTTGGATATCTAGTAGAAAAATTGGTTTCATTGTCCGTATTATGAAGAATAATATCATTCTTGTCAAGCCATTTCTCAATGATTCTACCTCTACAATCTGTACTAGAATACCCCCACAATATGTTGTAGCTATTAAAATCTCTCAGGAAGATAAATGATTTTGGGAGTTGCTTAAGAATGTCAAATTCAGTGATGTTTGTCTTGGCTATTAGATAAATATAAGTTACAAATTGTAACAGTGAAATTAACTTCAATTCTAATTGCAGTCGCTTCCAATTGCGTTTGAAGAGGAACATTACGTATGAAAATTCTGATTTAGTACAAATTGCAACGCCACCACTGGCAATGTTGGAATTATTTCTATTACAAACTGTAGATCTGTATCCAATGAGCCACAATTTAGAAATTTAAGATTTTTTCTTAAAAGCAGATTATTTTTGGATTGAATTTGTTAATGAGAAGCTTGATAAAGAGTTTTCTTGTAAAAAACATTACAATTCCATTATATAATGTCCAGTATAAATATTAAAGAATTAGTTTATTATATATTATCTTAAGCAAGAATGGCAAGAAGGGAGAGGGTTAGATCACTGCTCTTCTGAATCGTGTTCACTAACATAAACTTCTTCATTCATATCTGCATCAAGTTTTTTTGATAATTCTCGAGTATCTATCTTTCACACCACGGTTTGGTAAGGTTTGTTGAACAGCTCTAAACATTGCTGTTAAAGCTGTAATATCATCTGCAAATTCTCGGACAATTGTTACAGTAAGTTATTTCCTTTCGTTCTGTCGAAGAAACTTTGGAGTTATTGTAGATTTAGTAGGTAATGAACATTGGGAAATTCTAAGATTATTTTAGTATTGGACCACGACTGAACGTCAACATTTTGCGAAGGGGTTTTAGCTTTTTTCTTATTACGGGAGAGTTGTTACTTCATTTTTTCTTGACTTTCAGTATTTTTATCATCCACGACAGAGGTTTCCGAGATACTAAATGGGAGTTTATTCTCACTATCTGATAGGTTGCTAGTCAGTTCTGTATTCGAGCTTACAGTTGATAACGGTCTCTTTCATCTGGTGGGGTAGCAGGAAAAGTCAACGATCATTGAGTTTTCTTTTGAGGTAACTAGGTTACTCGTGGCCGGTTCAAGGCGAGGAGTGGTGGTTAAACTGGGAAGCTATTAAGGGCAAGGATAAGGCTAAAATTTTCGTTTACCTTATTACTTTCGGGAAGTGTAGGTTCAAATACTTTGTGAGAAACATCATTAGAATTATCAATAATCTCATTATTTGATTCTGTGATTTCTATTTCCGTATTAGTTATTTGATAGTTACATGGATTTGTGAAGTTTTAGCCATGTAACTCTGATTTTTACACAAAAAATGGAAACATCAGTTGTATCTAATAAGTCACGTTATCTATAAATACTTGAAATGATTCAGTTAATTTATGTTCATCATCTGGTGAAACAAATGTTTGGCGGCGAAAACTAAGATATGGCTCAAGTTGGGGGTTTTTAAATACAGCACGAAGGAAGGTTAACGGTTATACTGTTCTATCATCGAATGTTGATAATTTTTCTTCAATCACTTGATGCGGGGTACTTGGACAAACATTTGATAAATTAATTCATTTGTTCCTAGAAATTAATAGTCTTATTGGGAAAATTTGATTAGACACAACGATGCTCTAGATTATGATTGTAGACTAAATCATCTGCAATTTCTTTGCTCGATACACACAGCCTGTTGTTTGATATTTTCAAAGAAAACGTAATATGAGAGGGTAAACCTTAGTAAATAACCTTTCAATAAATTCTGCAATCAGCACACTATTTGCCGTGTCTACAGTAATAGCATTTTCTCTCTTGGAAAAAGAGAGATTGCGTAGTAATTTTAACGCAATTAATAGTAATCTTACTGTTCTGGTGTCCTAAAGTTTGACGAACTTCAGAGGGCTCCATGATTTTCACTTAGTAAACACAATACCACTTCACTTAACAATAATTCCACTTCGACCACGATTTACCTAGCACTGACAACCACCGACTCAGTGAACTCACGCAAAATGTGATTTTGCTTGGAGTCGACCACAGCGATGACCACCGGGCCTGACCACTGCAATGGTCAGGACGTGACTGGTTAGAGAGCTTATGCCTTTACAAATTGTACATTGAGATTTTGTATACTAGGTAAATTAAGGTTTCATTCCATTCTTTTCGCACATATCTACTGGACCAGCAGAAGCCATTACAGCCCATCGTATGATATATCATCCGCTAACTTTTGGTCAACTCAAATTGGATTCTTTTGCAATACTTTGTGAATTTTATTTCTTCAGTAGACATAGACATCCTAAACAAAACATATACGTTTTTTTTCTTTCTTGAATGCCGGATGCCGATTTAGCCGCGATCGTTAAAGCATTGTATTGGCCAGAGTATATACATGACTTGGGTCGCACAGTGGAAAATTTTCGCCAAAACCTGGCCAAAAGTTGAAAACTCGAATTTCGGAAAACACGCGTTTGCTTTGTAGGGATAGAAAATAGATTAAATTCTGCTTTAAATACCGTTAAAATGAATACTGTAACTTTATTAGGTGCATGACACTGTTAACACAAACCTGCCCTTATTTTGTGTCTCCCGCGCCGCGCTTGAGAGCCTGCCACGTGGCTTCCGTTTCAGCACCAATAACTTCCGTGCACAGAAACGAAACGGTGTTAGACAACATGGACAGTGTTCCTGGAGGTATGTAGTATACGTTTGCATATAAAATTATTATAAATGTGTAATTTGTTTGCTTACAATGACTGACTGAAAGTGTTGGATTTTTAGTGTTAAATTTTTAAAACATTAATCTTCGTTTAGTGTAAAAGTTATACTTCTCACGAGATCCCGCCGTGTTTTTTGTTGTATATAATACTTTAATATGTCAAGAAGTTATCTGCAAAAAATTAGCTGCGAATATCTGCGGATTTAGTTTTTATGAGAAATAATGTAAAATGAGAACGGAAATTTTAACGCGACTAATATTTCATTGACACAATACAATAACCTCATACAAACTTTCTCACTGATGTTATTGGAGTTTTGTGGAGGTTATTCTATTGTTGTCTAAATACGGCGTAGATTATACGTCAATTGTTGTAAGATTTTATTTAAATTCTTAATGAAAGTTGTCATGATTGTTGATTCGTAATAAAAGTAGTCAATTTTGATCCACGTTTCCAAGATTATTCAGTTTGCTATTCTGCCCATTGGTCAATTATCTGAAGAGGCTCAAGAAGCAAGAAATAAAGATTTCAAAAGTTACCGGGAAAGATATTCAAGAAAATGTTCTCGCGAGAAAACAATGGAAGATGTCTTCCATTGGTTACTGGTATCATTAGATCCCCTGATTACCAGCCAAACATACTTCCCAAAAGCATACAAGCGGACTCTCGCCTGATGCCATCAAACTTCTCGATTGTCCTCTGCCTGAATCATTAGGAGAAGATGAAGATATGGATTGTTCTGATGATTTCTTTTGGTAATTTTGTAACTCTTGGTGTAAGAGTAACATGTTTGTTCCCTCTTCTTAGATATTGTGTTTGAACAATTTTTGTACATATGTTTTTTAGTTTTTAATATCTCTAACGTTTTCTTTTCCGTTTATGTGTCCTGTGAACTTTACGTTCATTTTCCGTGCGAAACAAAAGTGAATATTAACAAATATTCCAAGCATTTCATTTTTTATTTTTATTATTTTAATATATTCTTACATATATTTGTTAACTTATAATTGTGTATTAAGAATTTAATAAACTAATTGTTGTAGTTGTCAATTGGAATGAACAATTCTGTAAACAAATATAAATGTATGTAAAATAATTTCATAATAAGCCGCCATTTTGAATTTTTGCAATCTGGCATTAGATCCTCATTTCTAAATATTAACTAAGTATTCATACCAAATTTGGTATGAATTGATCGATATTTAGACTTATGGCCAGGTTTTCCATCATTTTTTCCACTGTGGGTCGGTTCGAATCTTCATCTAAAACCATGCTTAGCGATGAACCAGGCGTTTCGGAATCAATTGTGAAGAAACTTGTGAACGACGGTCAGGGAAGCCAAGCAAGGCTCGACAGCGATGACTCTCGAGCGAGCGTAAGCAAGAATGACAGCGGCGTCACTGTCAAGAGGTTAGCGAGAGAATGAAGCGGGAGTAATAATTTGCAAGAGCAAATCAATTGTCGTTGCAGGAGGCCCTTGAGTTCAACTGAGCTCCCCCTCGAGAGTCGGTTTATTCATATGAAAAGAAGGAATTGCTTATGAGAAGTAGAAGTACCTATTCGCAGTCGTAATTGTTCGGAAGTTACTGACTCATTTTTTATTCACATCACCCATTATTTGTCATCTCTGACTGGCTTTTGTCTTTTGTTCATTATTCTCTGGTTCTTGTCATAATCATTTTACAAATTTGTTTTCACCCCCACGGAATTTGCTCACGTGTCCTTTCGTTATTTCAACTTATCACATATCCCAATGATCAAGTAACACCAGGAGAGATGGCTCAGTGCAACAACTGATGTCACTGAGTCCCTCTGACTGGGAGGTCTTAGGTTCGAGTTCCGACGGGACGGTAGGATTTTCAACCTTGCTGTTCAGCTTTGTCGAATCCAGTCGCTGTGTGGGGGAGGATTCTAACGGCCGGCTGCTCTGATCGGTAGTTTTCCGTGATTTATCCGATCAACACCAGGCGAATACCGGAGCAGTGCCCTACCAAACGCCACGGACAGCGCGCGATCTTTCCTTCCTCTTCCTTGTCCTATCCTCACCCCTACACACACACATACTAACATGCCCTACAATACATGCCGGGAGACAAGTCGGGAGCTTAGAACGTGTTTACCTCGCTGGTGGGAGATACCTGGTTGAGGGGAAAATCACTGTTAGTCGCCGGTAGGTCGGCGCCGGATCTCGCCATCCAGCGGGGATAAGATCACCGTCACCTCCGGAAGAAAACACACGCACTATACTTACGGTACTAATGACCTTCTCGGTTGACGCGCCCGGAATCAATCGCAACAATCATCGCGCGACTCTTGCAGGAGGAGAAGGGGCGCCGGGAGGCGGAGCAGGTGTGGGCGCGGCTGATGCTGCCCGACGCCGCCAACTTCCCGCGCAGCGAGCGCGAGGGCGTGGCCCGCGTGTGCGCGCGCCGCTAACGCCTTCCTCTCGCCCGCCGTCTCCGCGCGCGCCGCCCTGCGCCACGCCAACTGCAGCGTCCTCGCCTTCCCCATCGACCTCCCGGACGCCGCCGCCTCCTTCGCCCTGGCGCGCAACTGCACCTTCTTCAAGTTCATCAATTACAAGTGAGCAAGCGCACCAGCTGCCCTCACGCGCGTCCACCCACATGTACCTTTCACCTGGTGCGCAACTGATCCTTTTTCAAGTTCAACTACAAGTAAGCATGCGCACCACCTGGTCCACCCCAATATCCACCTTCGTTCTAGCGCGCAAGTACACCTTCTTCAAGTTCGTTAACTACAAGTAAGCAAGCGCACCAACTGGCCCCACGCACGTCCACCCACGTGTACCTTTTACCTGGCGCGTAACTGATTCTTTTTCAAGTTCACCAAGTACAAGTAAGCCTGCGCACCAGCTGACCCGAAGCACGTCCATCCACGTCTATCTTTCACCTGGCGCGCAACTTCTTATTCTGCAAGTTAATCAACTACAAGCAAGCGCATCAACTGCGCCCGCACCCACGTCCCGACCTCGTTTGTCCGCACCGCCCTTATCCGTTTTGTCTGCAGCAGTCGTTCCACCTTCGCTCTCGCAAATGTTCCTGCTCCAAGTGCATCAGTTTTAAGTCAGGATCCGCACTTGCCAGACTGCACACGTTGTGCTCTTACCGACAGCAAATGCCCTCTCTCAACCGTTCCGCGCAACCGTTTTCTGTCTGCACCAGTCTCTCCACCATCGTCCACCTTCCCCCCAGGCGCGCAACTGTTCCGTGCCTTCTTCATGTTCATCAATTACAAATACACAACTGCAATAACTGCCCCCGCAATCACGTCCTTCCCTCAACCTCTATTGGGACCTTTTGTGTCTGCAGCAACCACAGCACCTACATCTGCATTCGTCCTGGTACGCAAATGCTTGTCAGCAACAACTCACTCCTGACCCTGCTCCCTCTGTATTCCTGTTGACTCCTACATCCCACCCTCACTTCCTTGCTCGCACATAACATCCACTATTGTTGACATCTACGTTCGTACTAGCGAGAAAAGGCGTTTTCCTGAAACTTTATGAACAACTTAAGTCATCCTTTGCACTTTGCAGACTGTGCTCCATCTTTGCTCTTAATGACAGGTACTGGCCACCCTCACTCTTACGCCCACACTTGAATTCCGCTCTTTGTTCACTCGTACGTTAGTATTAGCTAGAGATATCCCCGTACTTCAAGTTCATTAACTACAAGTTCTTCCTACCATTTTTACCATTAACGAAAGGTAAGATTTTTTCCTGAAACTATTAAAATGTAGTGTCCTATCATTGTAGACTGCTACAAACGTGGAGAGGAAGTTATGTAATGCTAAGCGAAAAAACGGCGAATTTTCGATAGTAAAACTCTTATTATAGGGCTCTGGTAAGAAAAAAGTAGATAAATCTAGTTACTAAATTTAGAAAAAATCTAACACATGGTGTAGTCAGAATCCCTGTTTCGTGGCACCTTGATCGATTAACGGCAAAACGTCTGTCCGTCCGTCTGTGTATCTGTGAACAACGATAGCGGCTAAACCATTCAGCAGATTTTCTCCAAAATTAATATTCCCTGATCAATTTGGCTGATGTCGTGGACCCCTAAATTTGAAACCGTTATTTTAATTTTGGGGAGTACTTTACATGAAGCCACCAGGGCATTTTCAAAAAATGGCGCCAACAATTTTGATTCAAGTTTTCTTGTTAGATAGTCTAAAGGACAAACGTGGCGCAGGTCTCATGTTGGTTAAAAAACTCTGATTTTTCAAAAATTGAAAAAATTCAAAATTTATTCGAGTTCTTCCTGCAACAATTGTTAAGATTAATTTTTTTTTAATGAAATACGTTCATCATAACAGATCTTCAAACAAGGTCGTGTTATATTTTACAAATATTTGTGTATTTTTTGAGTAATTTGGCAACAAAAATAGGCGACCCCTCCCAATTTACTGCGCTCCCTGAACGTAAAATCAGTACTGATGCTAAGGAGTTGTATGCTACGTAAGTTAGAATTTATATTATTTCATATTTCTTTGTTTGTTTCTTCTTCAAAATTCGCGTACTTTTTGCGGAATTGTACTTGTAAATATGGGCGAGAAAGTACGTACGAACATACGGACAGGGATGAATTGTTGGAGAGTGATTGGCGAATGGAGATGGGTGTTTAGTGGGATGAAATGGAAAGATGATAACATAGGGAAATGTACAGATGTATGGAAATATTGATGGATAGAGACGCATTTGAAGGCATATATGGATGTATGAATGAAATGTATTGGATGGATGTTTGGAGAGGAGTAAATGAATATGCGATGTATATGTGGATTGAAAGGAATTAAGTAACGGACTATTTAATTTGATGTTTCACCAATGATGCACACATTTTGCACATTGAAACTTTCTCAGCAGTCTTGTCAGATATGCAATTTTTTAGTCATATTACACTAGCTACATTGTGTTCTATAATTTGTTTAATAAATCACCAACAGATTTCAGTGTTGTAATTGGTCCTACAAAATTCTCTATGAGGTTGGTGGGACGTGGTACGACCCCCAAGCAAAACAAGTTTCACTCGCATGATTCCCAAGGCCTTCATCACCGTCCCAACTAGAGCAAGTGTTGAATACCACTGGTATAAATTTCCAAGAAGTTAATGTTGTGCCCGTGAAAATTTCTTGTCGAGGTTGGTTTGGCAATATCAAATTCCCACGTATTCCACTCACGGTGACATTTACATTTTTGCAAATTGCGGTCAAAGACTTCTCCGGGGAGCAAAAAAATGACAGATCACACATTTTTAATATAAAATTTCCATATATGCAGTTGTTAAGCTTAGCGTTTAGATCCTCTAATAACTTTGTTAGAGCCAAATGAAATTTGCATAACCTTGAGCGTGTTTGTGCATTGTAACGATACGTAATGACCGTGCCACATGTGCTGGCGGGATCATTCAAAGGGGCCACCAAGGGCATCACACATTACCACTGTGCTGCGGTGTAGAATTGCAGATAAGTTTAGGACAATAAAACGCATTGTTCCACCTTACAAAGGAAATTTGTTAAACATATTAAGCAATGAAAATTATTAAAAATTTTAATGACAGTGCTAAAACATAATAATTCACCGTGAGACAAGGGCACACAAGGACGTAAATATGAAAATGCAGAGGGATATGACATATAATGGTGGAAGTTGGAATAAATTGGAAATCGGGAACTGTAGCTCTTAATTGAGGTAATGAAACGCCAAGGAATACAACTGCGTTATCTAAGTAACTTGAATCCCTTGACATCTCAGCACTTCAGCTAAATTGACTATCTTCTGGACGCCTTATTAATAAATTGGTATTTCACATGTTAATTTAGTATATATATTTGTTTGTGTATTGTATAAATAAAATATTTCCTGTTTGAAATGCTTAGAACATCTTTCTATTCTGATCGGCTGCTCCTGGCGACTCTTGTAACAATATTTACTCTACTAAATATACTTATTATTTCAACCAACTTCCCTCGAAGCCACTCCATCAGGGTAAATTTTTATTTATGTTTATGGGTCCGATAGTCCACCTATACAGGTGCTCGGTAAAAAAAAACGTATGATTTGGAAGTTCTCCTCATAGCTATTTTAAAAATAACCATACTCACTTCTTTTTATCATGCTGCCATTGTATTATGCTATCTTACATTAATTACACAATGTTCCAGTTGGGAACAAAACATCACTTTCAAAAGCAAACAGACAAAACAAACACAAATGATTAGTAGACAATCTCTTACTATTGTGACATGTCATCAGCTTATAATTACCTCCCCTTTTGCATGCTTACCCATTTTCCTTTTTAATTATTAATTCTAAAATCATGAAAATTTAATGATTACAGTACTTTAATAATTTGAAAAAAATGTCCCAGTTTATTTACTTCCCTCTGGCGGAGACTCTGCCTTCTTGAATGAGGTTACTACACATAACATTTTCATTCCGTTGGGTTGAAAATAATGGCTTTGTCGTAGATGGCGCTGAGGAACTTTTTATATGTTTATTACGCCAACGTCCCAAAATTTAGTAAAAATTCGAGCACACAACGACAAATAAACGAGGATATTTTAACCCGTAACTGGTGATGTGGTGGCTGTTTGTACCCCAGCCTTTGAAAGATACCTTACCTACCCGAAGCGGATGCGCGAAAGAGCCTATGCTTCTGGGTACCTGTCAGGAAGTCAGTTGTTCTATGAACTCGACGGTGGTCACATTGTTGAAGATAAGTAGAAACTTGTTATTTATTTTTTTCTGGCGTATGGGGTATAGTCAATCCCCACCATACCGTAATTATTTATCCCGTGTTTATAAATATAATTTCACAAAACTGTAGATGCTTTGAGCAATATTATTAGAAGAGATGATCCAGGATTTTAGGAATGGGTCAAGGTCAATTTAGAATCGAAAGAGAGCGAATTCAGGGGTGAAGAGGGGAGACCGTGGAGACCCGTGTAGCGTACGAAAATTGTATAGTGAATGAGGGACTGTGGAAAGTGACTTAAAATTGAGGTCGTGTTGTATTAGTCATAAGATGTGATTAGTTGGTCTTCCTTAAGTGGAATCCAACTAGCATGGGAGTTTTCAAAAGATTAAATTTTGCCACTCAATTAGCCAGACTTCTTTTACATGAGATGGCTGGCTTGATGCATGAAGGCGAATCAAGGATCGAAACCAGAGTAACGTCTCAATCGACAGTCAAAGACACGTCGTCATCGACTGCCCGTCGAATGCTTCTTCTTAAAAATGAAAGTATTTCTCAACAACAGCAATTACGTTTAATGAAGGGACGTCCGTCTTACTGTTTCACAACTTACAGCCACCTCTTTAAACACAGAAGTTATAACTATTAATGTCCTTAGCAAATCATGCATACATTTGCATAAAATCCACAACCTTTGGAACCGAGAAGTCCTTGATCTTCACGATCTCACGAAGTATTCTGCTTATTTATCCAAGGTCTTCTAACACTTTACCCCTTCGCTAGCTAGAGACAAATTACAACAATAACCTACTACGTTACAGAACTTCCTCTACCTTTTAGAGTTTTGTTGAAGAGGCAAATCGATGCAACAAAACAAAGCAATAAATAAATTCACTTGCAATATACTTCTTAAAATATTTACAACGGGCTTCTGTAGTAGAAATAAACAATATATTTTTAATCTGGAATTTTTTTCTCTGAATTACTTCAAAATTGTTATTCTGTACAACATAAATTGAATCATTTTTAAAAACAAATACTTTGACAGAAACCTTTACTTCTGTCTCTGGTCTATTCGATTCTTATGTGTCATAAAACCAGAAACTTTTAAAATTTGTTGATTCCATTCTTAATACCAATTCGACCGCCATTTTAACATCAAATATCTTATTAAAGCATTAAATTTCTCCCGTACCGCACTTTCTAAACAAACCTCCCGGTCAAATTTTGAATAATTCGCAATATCTTTTCCTGGTGATTATTTTCACCCATTAAATGATCCCTTTTAAAAAATTTCATAGTTTTGTTTCCTAGAACATAGTTATTCTAATTTAATTAATTCGGCACTATGGCCGCTTTGGAATATACAACTCCATAAGTTCCTTCTAATTTAATTTTCGTAATTGGTAGACAATTAACTTTTTCATTACTGGAGTTGTGATGAATATCATTTCCTCGGTAAAACATTTTTGAAAGACATATTTTCTGGAAACTCTATCTGGTATCAATGTCGGCTACGGTGTCACTTCAATATTTTCCGTGTCAGCTTTTACAGATTTTATATACACTATTTTTGGTTAATTTCAATGAATATTGGACAATGAGATTTAATATATCCAAAAACTTTTCAATAAAAACAATGGACTTCTTTCTGTGTGTCAGAATTGACATTTTTAACATAACCATCATTTTTCACACGAATCTTTTCATCCGAACTACCCGGACTACCAACAAATGTTTTACTATCTTAGCCATTATTGATACTTACTAAACTGTTCTTTTATATAACCATCACACCTTTTTAATATAAAATCATTACGTAGATCGTCAAATCCCTAATGCCTTAACTAGAGCTCTCAATTCTTTAAAAGTTCCACATTTTTCTGTCATCTGTTCTTTGACAACAATGAGAACACATCTTGTTGTTCTGTAACTGAAAGGTATTTTAAATTATCTAAAGAATCTATTTCAAGTCCAGTAATTTAATCTTCTAATTAACTTTAAAAGGTATGCTAAATCTCTCCAAGGTTTAAGGTGTTTGGCATACAGAATAAAATTACTGTCTTAACCTCTCAGGTGCTGAGTTAAATTTCTTTTTCAGTACCTGCACTATTTTGTCATAATATCATTATCTTTAGCTTCCAGAATTAAATATTCTACTTCAGCTGATAACAATAAAGTCTCTAAATATCGCTCCCTATGCTTCCGATCCAAATTTTCTGCACTTGAAAAGATTTCAATTTTGTTTACATATATTTTTATATAATCTGGTTGAAATGTTTTAAAATTTTGCATTAAATGAAGTTTTACTTTTCTAATATATTCCGCTTTAGATTGTGTATTCCCCTAATGTTGATCTTGGATTCTCAGTGCTTTAGCTTGCACTTTAGCTCATTCTACTTCTTTATTAGCATTAATGTTTGCCAATTCTAATTAGTTTTCTCCAGGTCTCCTAATATTAACTTTTCTCATTCCTCTTTCTTTGCTAATCGTAGCATTTCCCAATCTTCTTTCTTTGCAAATCTGTCCCGTTCTTCTTTTTCATTTTCCACAAAATTTAATAAATCGTTCTTCCTAAAAAATTCAAATGATTGTTGATTGCTAATTCTAATCTTTGTCATGTTAGCCTTTCGAAGTTTTGCACAGTTAAAGCACTAGCTGATTTGTTTAAACATAGTTGGTGTGTTTTATTAAATTTACTTAAGAAATATAATAACTTTTCCAGATTAAAAATGCTTGAAACATGACAACTAACTTTCAAGTTTTAATTTTGTTCTAAACAAATTTATATTTCTTTCAAAATTTAGTTTTCTTTTTAACATCTTTATAGTTTTTAAGGGGCTCTGAAAGGACATATCTTTCCCACGTAATTTCACGAATTTTGTTGTATTCCTTTTTTCAGTAACTATTCATTATAACTGCATTAAAAATTGAAGTAAAACTTAGGTCAATGATCACATATTAACACAAAAGTGTTTAAAAATAATTTATGCGTTTTTTAGAAAATAATTAATAATTGCTTTACTTTTGCACATTTTTGTAATATTGTTATTTAAAAATCTTCACCTAAACAAGTAATTGCAAAGTCCCTGTTTTAAAATATGGAGAAGAGTATATTTGAAGATCTGTAAAAAATTCATTCGATTGTATCCAGTAGATTTGTAGAAAAAATATCATTTGGAATGTAAACTTAAGGAAAACAACAAACGAAGATTCTATTGCATTTCAGCACCGTAACTTCGTCATCAGAGTCTTCTTCCTAAGTTTCTTCAATCTTCCTTCTTAGTTTCTTCTTTCAGTTGCCTTTTCTTCTATTTCTTTCGGGGCTTTATTTGAAGCATTTATGAATTGCTCCAGAGAAACCGTACCACACTTGGGTCATAAAAGAACGCTAAATGTCTGTCAAAATTAAATCTTTTGGACAGACAGAGCTGGTCAGATCCCATAATCAATTATCTAGGGAGCGCGTTAGATAATTGAAAATTAGTGAGGCCCTTGTGAATTAGCGGCAAATATGGGCATCAAAATGTGTTAGAAACGTCTGGAGAGTATGGTATATTATATCATATGGTACCAATTAAAACGTTTCCAGCAATTTCAGGTTACGCCGAAGATGAGCCAATGGAACTCCCGGGCATTACAAAGAAGTTCCGGGCAATACAAACTAACAAACATAATCTTAAAGCTCTCTGCTGTCCGGATAAAGGCCGCATCGAGGGCAGTGTTGCCAACGTTTCGAGTATCATATCGTTGTCTTTGTCAGTGCGCCAGGATTGTGGGCGCTAGGTGTGACTGAAAGTTTGTCTGAATGGTTGGTTGGTTAGTCGGCCAATGAAGCAGTTGGCACACTCCAGCCACGAACAAGACCACGTAATGATGGTCGCAACGTCAACAGCGCTGCCCTTAATCCGGCGTCATCCGGAAATCCGAGAGCATAGACATGGTTAGCCACGTCTACGATTGCATTAGACGTAATTACAGTTCTTCTGTGCATGAATATCTTTTATATAACATCGAAGGCGTTCACGACCGGAGTCAATATTAGTGAAACTTTCCGGGCTGATCGGCCGTGGTCTAATTGGCGTTGAAACGCTGCTTGTCCACAACTGCGGTGGACATCCTCCGCGGCGATGGGATCTCTGGATAAGTGTCCGTCCAAGGATGTCCACTGCAGCTGTGGACAAACCGTTTGACCTTTCAGCGCGAATTAGACCACAGCCCTTCATCCCAGAAACTTTCACTGTTTCCTTAGTGCCGACCTGAATGACCGACGTGGATAAGAGCCTGTATCGACTCAGCGCTTCGGTCCGAAGGGTCGCGAGTTCGAGTTCCGCCTGGGGCATGGTTGTTTGTTCCTCGTCTTTCAGTGTATGTGTTGTTGCCTCGCGTTCTGCTGACTCAGATCAGAGGATATCGCAAATGTGTTGGTGTCTAATGTATGGTCGAATACGCGTCCCATCAGGACGTAAAGGATAACCGGCTGGCTGGAAGCCCTAGGACAAAAAAAATGATTTTGTTCGTTGCCCCGCTGTTGCTCGACAGTCTGCAGCGCATGGCCAACTTCGGCATCCTGAGTCGCGTGCAACGCCAGGCGCTGTTCGAGCGGACGGGCAGACGCCGCGCCGGCGTTCGTGCCCGTCACCGCGCAGGACGCCGCGCCCATGTTGGCAGCCCTGGCCGCAGGCGGCGCCACCGCGCTGGTGCTGCTGCTGTTGGAGCGACTGGCGGTCTTCTTCAGGGCGCGCTTGGCCGCGCGAGAGGCCGCAAGGGCTCGTAGGGCCATCTCGCGCCACGCGCCTCCCTCGCCTTCGCCCGCGCTCACGCCCCCCGGTGGTCTTCGTTCCCTCAAGGTCGCGCGCGGCGAATTGGCCATGGCAACGTAAATTGGAGGGGGCAGAAATACGAGCATGTATCAATGGTTCAGTGGTCACGCGGTAAAAGTTCTTAAGTCAATTTTTGGTGAAATTGGGTTAAGTACTGACTCTACAAGTATCCCTGTTTTATTTTAGTAAAACGACCGAATTCAAATGTCGCCTGCTTAACAACAAAAAAGGGTTGGGAAATACAGCTCAATCGGCTTAATGCAGCTTACGGCTCAATAATCTAACCCTTATCTTTGCTAAACTAAGATTTTTGGCTTAAAAACTTTTACCCCGTGACCACATGATTTTTTAGCGTTGATTTAATTAGCGCAAATAAGCAGTAAAAAATCTATGTGATATATGGAGAAGTATAATCTGCACAAGCTTTCTTAAGCTCCAGAATGCGAACCCCATCATTTTACTATTATGAATAAAAGTGCCTCGAATGGCTCATGGAGTGAGAGTTTCTGTGAGACGGGAGGGGGTTCGAATCTAGGAAAGAATGAAATCTGTAGCTTTCTATAATATAAATCGTCTTAGTTTCTATAGCTGTGTGACGAAAGAAAAGGTTAGACAGACCAAATGAGCTAGGTACAGTGTTGGCAATATGTCATGTTCACCGCATGTCTCCTTTAGCCGGTGAGAATAATGAATAAAATCATAGGCCAGGTCTGGAAACATCTCTAGCTGGCAAAAGGCTGATATTAAATACCACATACATGCACATACGTGAATAAAGTTACCGGCGAACATTCTGGAAATCATCTGGAAACTATTTGCTCTCGAGAAATAGAAAATTTATTTGCATCAGTAAACGGGATACACACTTGATTCTTTAGAATTGCTAACAAAATAGTAACCCATACTCGTAGGCTCTTCTCCTACTAGAACTAGCAGAAAGAGAGCTTAACAAAACGTGCGCATAATGAAGCTACTTCATGTCCAGAAACAAGCCAAAAGACCCTCACAACATTTGTTCCATGGATCAAGGAAAACTGACCAAAAAATAGAATCAAGATAGCTATTAAAAAAGTGAATGGTGTTTGTGATGTTGGACTTGTGGACAGAGGTGGCACAATGCACACGCACTTTTACCTCCTCGATAGACCAGCGATAGAGGAAACTGTACTCGAACTTGCTAGTGATTCGATTTATGAGAGCTTAGTTAAACGTTCAATGGTTGTTATTGTATTTATTTGTATTATTGTTATTATTTTAATTTTATTTTTCTGTGTACATTTTTTTCAGGTGCAATTCCACAAAATTATTAAAATCAAAGCGGTAGCTGATTACACTTCTCATCACAAATCACGTTTTCGTGTTGTTCTTGAGTTTCATGAAATTGCTATTTTATGCTATTCGTCTGTATTTGAGGCGATTCGATTTCACACGTCAAGCAATATTTTACACGATAGTTTTCTTTCCCAGTGCCAATCGTGTTGATAGGCTTGTGGCGTACCACTGTCGTACGAAGACAATATTGACATCACTAGCGTATTGTGGCATCGTGGTAGCGAGATGAAGACACAGGTACGAGCTCTATTTACAATCTGTTTATTTACAAGATTTTGACATTATGTACAGCTTTGGGGTTACGTTCGCAGTCTATCTCCGTTACACTCATGCACACACACACACCCATCCGCTGGCTAGTGCATCCTCCGCCCAGTAACTTTAGACACTAGGCATGCAGTGCTACGCACTCGCAGTGTCACGAGAAACACACATCCGCCTTCTGGGCGAGCAGTTGCGTCTGCACGCGAGGTACTCTCAAAAGTGAAGTCGCTGCCTTCTGGCACATCTGCTCACATTTTTTGGCGGTCACATGATCGCATTGCAGCCTCCCTGAGGGTGGCCGCCCGGCCGACATATGCCCATTCGCAGGGGGTCATTTTCTTATTGATGACCAGTATAGTCTCAATATCCGCATTTTTTGAGTAATTTTGATTGTTTTAGAGTAGCATTTAACAGATTTTTTAATGTAACAGTCCACCACCCGAGGTCATTTAGCGTTCTCCCTGCTAATGCGCTCTCTGGGCATTACAATATCTTTTAAATATAAGTGACAAAATTAAAATTATCCAAAAAAAGCGGAAATTGACACTAAACTGATCATCAATATGAAAAGAAATGTTTATTTGAACAAAACAATGTTAGATAATGCATTAATTTACATTTGTATTGTATTTTTTTAAAAGACTTAATACGCCTGTCACTAGTAATGTACTTCAGCTTCCGGGTCAATGATCCCCATCTTCATCAGGTTTTTGTCCAGTTTCCCTGATCCATTGAGCAAATGCTGACATGGCCCCTTGTTTTGCTTCTGTACATAAATATAGCTTCACTATATACACGTTTTGTTGAGCTTTTGTTTTCTTGTAATAGAGGGAGTAGAGCTAGGGGTGAGTAACTATTTTGTTAGCAATGCGAAAAATTAAATATGAGGCTCGTTTTCCAATGCAAGGAAGTTTTCTATGACTCGAGAACGAAAATATCTATTTTTGAATGTTACTAACCTCGCGATTTTTTATTTTTAAACTTTTATTCATATTTCAACTATAGTTAAAATGTTGGGAAGGGATAGTGAAGCTCAAGAAAGAGTGCGCAAATCTTCTCTTCCATATGTTACACACAGTTTTTACGACTTTTTACTACATAAATCAAATATTTATCATTATGTTGATGTTGAAAATGATTTTTCAAAAGAATTCAAGTTGTCCAAAATATATGTTTGAGGTTTTCTTACATAAGGATTTCTCAGTATCGGATTGAAGCTGATTGGATACTCATTAGAGAGTGAATTTTCCATCTCTGACCCCTAATTCATTATGTTTTTATTCCTTATTTGTATACAATTCAATGCGAAAAGACTCATGTTATTCGACATGCTCAAAAAACACGAAGAGTTCACCATCCTGTCAAATATGAGGCTTCTCTTATTTATCTTTGTACGAAATCTTTGTTAGATTTTGTAATCAACTTCTTTGTAGTTTAATGATAAACTTTTCAATATTTCTTGATGAATTATTAACATTCATTCGCCTATGTTGAAGTTAATTTGCTTTAACTTCGCCGTACTTCATTCATTCATTGATGCAATTTTACTTCATTTTGTAGTTTTTTCTTGCACATTATTTGTTCTAGGAATATTTAATTATATTTGTTTTGTATTTTTCTTATTTTATGTTTCATAAATTATTTTCTTTATGTAATATAGATTAATCCACAAATGTGTTTGGACTGAGACGTGTTCGTGCACTGATGAATATATGAATTAAGTTTATAATAAAGATATCATTATTATTTCATTATACTTTAAATAGCTCACTCAAATTAATCTAATAATTGTTCACTTTAACTGTGTAATCTATTCATCGTTATTATTTTTTTCTTTTGAGAGCCATTCATACATTACAATTAATTTAAAGATTTTCACCAACACCAAAAACTTCCTCGCCCGAAATCGAACTTTGCGATTGTTATCAAGAGCAGCACGTCTTTGGCGCCTCACGCGTAACCACTCAAAGAACAAATCGTATATTGAAATCGAGAGGGTTGACCTGTTTCCCAGCTGTTCGTTGCCGCACGTGCTTTGATGCAACTTGTGCGACCAAATCATTAGTGTTTTCTCTTTCAGTTAGTATACCAGTTATGTTGAGTGTTATACTTCATACTATGATTATCATCCTCTCGGCATTCCATTAATTGCCTGTTCGGATGTTCATCCTAATTTCTTCTTGAACTGGTCTTTCTGAGTTTTCAAAGCTCTTCGATCACGTGTATGTTTGTCGGGCAAATTAAGTCAGCCTATTCAAATTCACATCTGAAAACATGCGAGGCCATAAATAGAAATGAAACTTAGTTTGCAAGCCATGCGTGAGGTATGGATTGCAAAGAGCTGAAAGAAGGAAGGAGGGAAGGAAGAAAAAATGAAATGAAAATAAAAATAAAAATGCATTACACTTGTGACGCACTGCCTTTAATTTTCAAAAATCTCAAATACATGCTTATGAATGATACAAATATTGTTTTTCATAAAATTAATAATTCTGATTGTAAATTAAACGATGTAATAGAAGAATAAATAAGTGAATATAAAATAAAATAATAAATATGGATATTTTACAGTGTCTTCATAAAAACGGTTCGTAACGGCCGCGCAGTGAAAAGCAAATTTACATTCTTTTGATTAAGGATAATTGCATTCGTTCCCACGTAAGTGTCATGCAAGCGACTTCACGCATATCCTAACCATACCCTCAATTCAAATGACATTTAATACCTCTTAGTATATAAAAACAATACATTTTTATGACCTCAAACAAAGGCAAGAGAATTGAAGTATGGTGATAATTGATTTCGAAATATTCTTCTTTGCTGAATCATGAGAAAAATACTTGCCTCACTTCTCTAAAAGATAAGAGCACCATGCAAGGGAATGAAATGAACACAAAAAGAATTGGCATCTATGTTGCTTATCACTGCTCAGTGCCGCCCACTCCCTTACAAATCTCTTTATCAAAATATTGTACTTTTATGCAATCAAAGTAGTTTTACACTTGTTTGTACTGTTCAGTATGAAATGTGCAGTTACAATTATCTTTTGTATCCGCATACATTGGGAATTTAAATTAATACACTCTGTTAAATGCCAAAAGGCCTCTAATGTCCCACAATCTCGCAACTTCCCAATTGCAGATTTAGAATGCATAATTGTTTACTTATATCTCCGTAAATGTTGCTTCAGGAAAAACTTAATGCAGTTTGTTTGGTATTTATTGTATAAAACACTAACACTGTTCACATTTTCCTCAGGTGTTTGACGTCTCTGTAGAGTACCGCTAGAAAATTTTAGACTGCTCAAGGTCAACTTCGAAGTTTCCCCACTGTTCACCCTCCTGTCGTCTATACTTTCACTCTTATTATGTAAACCATTAGCAGTCGTTTGCACTCCGAGATTGGATGGTCTTCACCGGATAGCGTCGCACAGAATATCCAAATGCTCGAGCGCTACAACATACCCGAGCGCCACAACAACACGCTCGAGCACTGAAGCCAGAGGAACGGGAAATGCGTCGGAAGCGGAGGAGACGGTGACGGTCATCGACTAGCAGAGTTTACTTCTGGCTTTGAGCCGCCTGAATTTTCGACCCATAGTATGATTGTATGTGTCGAATACAGTTGCTGCGGTAGGACCGACACGACGATCTTTCATTTCACTTTATGCCCATTTCATCAGTTCTTCTTTTTCGTGTTACCCAAGTAAGTTTTGAGGTAGAAAGATCCAAACAGATACACGAAGAAAAGGCCGTTCATTATTATTGATGTAGTCATTAGGACATTATACTTAGTACATCCTTCATAGAAGACGCCTCCAAAAGCGTGTATGAGGACTACGATGAACTGCACCTGCAAGTTCCAAAAATACGTTTGAGCAAACGCTTTTCGTCAGATATCATGCCTAAATGCTCTTTGAAAGTCATTTTTGCATTTTGATTCTTGTCTTTAAGTTGGAAATAATATGTTTTGCGTAAATATAACTATGTAAACATAAATCAAGAAAATGAACTTGTCGATGGCTGAGAACCAGACTAAGTCTATTTTACTACATTTTTCAGGTAAGCCATTTAAAGTGTTGCATGTAGTGGGCAAGAATGGAATGGACTAGTATGAAATGAGTTTGTTACATGCTAATTGAGTGAAATATTTACAATTTTGTTTGATGCTCACATGTAGTCTGAAAGATACAACACAATGAACAGAAATTTCATTTTGTTACAAAATTTAACTTAAAACAATCTGGTTCTCAGTCATCGATACATAGAGTGACAGATCTTACTAGTTGCAGCTGTGTGAGGTATTTCTTCCACCAAACATTATATCCTTGTATAGAAAGTAGATAGTACGTATACATCACAATATGAACCAAACCATTGGCAATTGCCGTACAAGTACCAACACCACCTGGAAGGTTTAGACATAATTAAGTCAGTACAATGTTGCAAGTTGTATTATGATTTATTCATTTATCACGTATCTTTGGGTGTTTGTAAGTAAACAAATACTTCATATTAACACAGTGTGGAATGAAACAACTAAGTATTAGCTTTAAACAACTTTCATTATACTTGCAGTTTAAAAGAACGAAGGGATGAGAGGGGGAGGGGAGAGGTTTCATTAACCACATCCCGATTGGAAATGTTTATTTTTTAATCGACATTGTCTATTACGCATTCATCTCCTTGCTTGATTGCATATTCAGACATTGTTTTGTGATTATAACCCGAACTGATATGTGAAATTTGGTAATTTGACCACATTTTTCAAAGGAATTAAAAATGTTTAAAAGGACAAATGAATAAATTAGTGTTGAAAGAGCCAACGATGGTTACGAACGATTTTAGGGTCGTCAAAATCAGTGTAGTGTAATTAGAAACAACGTTACAAATCAGAGAAAATCTTATTTTTATTAAACGTTTGGTATAAAAAATATTTTAGGAGGAAAGAAAAGCTCTATGAAGCCTGCAGAGACGCTAGTAAAACATGGAGAAAAAGTTTATTTATGTTTTCCGCAGCTGGACGTTGGGTAACATAAGCGCAACTGTCTCCTAGGGTCGAAGTGGAAGAGTACGTGATGAAAATTTTTAAATGCTGACATTTATTGCAATTCTCTTCCAAAAATTCCGAAATTTTTGTATATCTTGTAATCGCTTACTCCCTTGACGTAAGTGCATAACAACAAAGTTCTCTCAACAAACCAACACTCGATTTGTAGGAAAGTATGAGTTTATAATGTAAGCGTCATACTGAAAATATGAAAAATGGATCTTGATACTGAAAATATGAAAAATGGAAAAACTTCATCTTCGCCTCAGCAAAGCTCAAGTAAACATGAATGAGATCAAAATACAAGAAAAAGAATAGAAGAAAAAGAAGTCGCTAGCCAGTAATAATATACATTTTTATTTTTTATTTATTGATTGATTTATTTATCGTCAAAAACAGCTAAAAAAGAGTGACGTACTACGGGGGGGAGCGTATTATATTCACGTTTTCTTAAATGCTGGGATCCCTACCGTAACCCAATACGAGTTGAATTCTCACTACAGATGTAAATGACTTTTTTGTAAAAATGGATAACAAAAATTCACTTCAATGTAATACAACATATTTGCAAAGACAAATCAGCTATACAGATTTGAGCTATTATCCGTCTTCGTGCCCTTGGTGAAGGAATCGATATCCTGTCGTGACAATGTGAACGATAATCTGAATAGGAGAGGGGAGGCTAGTGTGGACTGGGGGCTACTGTGGACAAATGTGGTTATTCCAAATGTAACACACGTAATCTGTCGAAATTATTTCTTAGATGTTGGCCTCACAGCCCTCTTTAAGTCAGTCACGTTTGTCCAGTAGAACTTCAGAGATCGTTGAGTAATGGTGGAAAATGTGTTTTGTGATTGAAATCGAAAACGTTGCGACAGCATTACAAAAGTAGATACAGAGTTTTGATCTGAAAATATTAATTTTAAAAGAACTTCTTATAAAAACTTGATATTTTAGTTATCTTCTGCACACAGTAAAGTATTTTTCAGTGAAGTACAGTGATAGTGATACAAAATCGTCAAAATGGAGAGTGGGGGTTAATGTGGAAATTGGTTTTAGGACTGTCAGGATTAACTACATTGTACTTAACGGAAAACTTTAGTTTTGTTCAGTATGTGTCTAAATACAGAGTGTTTTTTTTATCGTTCGCCGAAGATTCCGGCCGCGTCGCCCGGGCAGTCGAGGGCTCATTCGCCCGGCAAACCGCTGACTCAACTCCCGTGCTATCCGAGAATTATCGCTGCGTCGCTTAACGTACCTTCAAGAAGATGCTGAAAGTGGTGTCCTTCGGCTCGAATGCATTCTTGGCAACTCCGAAACACATTCTGATTTGCACTTTGAAGTAAGTCTCGAGGAATTGCTGTGATTTTCTCTTCAATAGAGCTTCACAAACAACCACTTCACGACATAACGATCGGAGTGTGGTGTGCGTTGAGTTCCACAAGAATTATCGGACTTATTTTTTTCAACAGCACCGTTACTGCTGACGTTTACATAATCACATATTGGCATTATTCTTCGAACAATTGACACCAGAACAAAGGCACTAAGGTTACGTTCAAAAGGATTCGGCAACTGCTCACACTGCTGTTCGATCCATGAACTTTTTAAATAATGTTTATTGTGACAATCGTATAATTAGTCGTGGGTTATGACCTCCTAGATCACCTGATCTATCTCCTTGTGATTTTTTCCTCTGGGGGTACTTGAAAGATCAGGTGTATGCAGAAAACCCGCATTCGGAGGAAGAGCTCCGGCGCTCTATTGAAGAGAAAATCGCAGCAATTCCTCGAGACTTACTTAAAAGGGCAAATCAGAATGTGTTTCGGAGGTGCCAAGAATGCATTCGAGCCGAAGGACACCACTTTCAGCATCTTCTTTAAGATACGTTACGCGGCGCAGTCATAGTTCTCGGATAGCACGGGAGTTGAGTCAGTGGTTTGCCGGGCGAATGAGCCCTCGACTGCCCGGGCGACGCGGCCGGAATCTTCGGCGAACGATAAAAAAAACACCCGGTATAATCACACTGTGCAAAGATTTTTAATTAAATTATCAACTCTATATCTATTTAGGAGAACTTGATATACGATCCATTCAAGTTGCAGATACAATATCATTGTTTCAATGCAGCCCTGAAGTTAAATATAATTTTTTCTGAAAATTATTAAATAAATAATAATATGATCTGTTTCTTTTGTAGACAATAATTGCTAAATAAGTAAATACTATCTTCTTAATTAGGTACCTTTCTTCTCACTCATTTCATATGGTCAGAATGTATGTTAGAAAAACCCACAGATGCAATATCAGTCAGGAAATAGAGAAGAATCCTTTACATTTCATACTAAATCTTTCAGAACTCGTTCTAATAAGTTAATATTTCAAAGTATATTAAAAATACAAATGAAAAACAACTGTTTTTTTGTGTGACCACGTTAGCCTCACACGTTGTCGTCATTAGCCTGCAAAGGGAGGGGGGCTAGAGTGAACAAATATATGTACTTAAAAATATATTTAAAATGTATTTAGGTGGAAAATATAAACATTGCTCACACAGAAAGTAAAGATGAAATACTAAGGTATGCAACAGGAGCAAAGTATACTTTAAATTGAAGAAAGAATTTAAGTGAGTTTTCTGAATAAAACATGTCCACTCCAGACCCCCACTCCTCTAACAATATTTCTCAGAGAACTCTTAGAAGATCTGCAGAAGTAATCTCACCAATTACCAGGGATTAAAAACAGACTAAAAATAAAAGTTTCAGTATGCTTATGAATAATGAGCAACTTAAAATAAATGTTAATAGAGAAACAGAATATTGCGAATTAAAAAGATGACGAGTGAAGCAAACCAACAATGGCATACTAACGAAAAGAAACACTCAAAAGCATACAGGAATCATGGACATACACCTGCATCCAATATGTGACACGGCAGAAATTAAAACTGAACTTGAAAGAGAAGGGTTCGAAATAAAATCAGCAGAAAATAAACTAAAGATACTCAAGGAAAGTAATCAATAAAAACAATACACTGCTATCATTTATTGAACTTCATACAGCATTAAAGACAAAGAAAATCCATGGAAACAACCGCGCCACTAACATGAAAATTAGCAAAAGAATGCACAGAATCAGGAAATTAATCCATCATAATAAATGCCAATCTAAAGGCCAAAACATTTTGCCGGAGAAAAACTACTGTGATAAAGTGTGCAGGAAATCATCTGACAACATGACCAAAATCAAAAAATTCACCAGCCAAATGTGTGAACTGGATAGGAAACCATTCCGGAAATTATAGAAAATGAATTATTGCCAAGGAATTGCAACACAGAAAACACCAGAAACGAGAAAAAAAATAAGATCTTTGGCACAGTTAACTCAGATCATGACGCAAAGGCAGGGAGTACAGAGCTATAAATCATTATGGCGATTTTTTCTATCCACAGTAAAGAGGTATTGCAGCAATAGTCACATCTGCCATACAAGATCTTAGAATTAGTGCAATATTCGTCCCGCCAAAAAACTTGAAATTTGAACAGTACAAAGCAATCCTGCAGCATAATGGGAAAAGATGAATAGTGTGAGGTGACATGAATGCTAAATACATTGACAGAGGAGCAAGGCTAATCACTACTAACAGAAGTGAACAAAAACAATCAGAGACACTTAAGGTAATGGTTATTCAATAGGGAAGCCAACTTATTGGCGCAGTGTCAGAGACAAAATACCAGACTAATTGAGTTTATCCATTTCGAGCCACCACCTCCATTGCAAAATCGATACCTGGCCACCAAATGTAAGGGAGGGCTGTTTACTCCATTAGCACGATTCCTCGTACTCGTGTAGGCTTTGAGAACTTGTAGACGTAGAGATGTGGAAATAACTAGACAACCCTAAAAGTAAGCAATTTCTAGCAATTGTAAGCTCATGTTGGAGAATGTACAATAGTAAAGTAGGATCGCTGCATTTTTGATACAACCAACCAGACTTCATGTAAAGGATAATTTCGGAAAGTATGGGATCTATGACTGTGTCACCACATACTTGCGTAAGCACGAGAGGTGTCTCTGGCACATTCAAAAATGAAATTAATCGCATATTAGTTTTCAGTAGCCAGGCAAGGATCGATTGTTTGCGGTAGCGGATTCCACGATATGTAATCAGCGTTTGCTGCATCGTTAGTCGGAATTGCAATATATTTTAAACTGAGAAAATCCTTGCCCAACGGTGCAGTCGAAACGCAGAAGCAGACGCAATGTGTTCTTTCAGACCCCAAAACATCAACAATTGCCCATGGTAAGTGTATTAACTGTCGACCAAACATGTTACGATGGAATATGTTTATACTAAAGATGAATGCCAGTGATTCCCTATCAATTTGCTAATAATTCTTCTCAGCAGTCGATAATGTCTTTGATGCGAGTGAGTGCGATTGGGCGACGCCAGCCATCGCGCGTGATGCAGTTCCGATGCCGCAGCTGGTGGCGTCTAAACGAGAACCAAAGGTAAGAATGGCTGGTAGTGAACCAATGTATATTTAGATGTAATAGGAGAACGTAACGACTCATAGCGTTCTAGTAAGCACATGTTTAGACTCACTTAATGTCCTTATGTAATAGTGCTGCAATGTCGCCATATTCAAGATGTACTATCTGTAATAATTAACCCAATCTCAAGAAGCTTCGCATCTCCTGAACATTTAAGATGTGGGAGCCTTCATGGCTATGTCAACCTTCTCTTCCGATGGCTTAATAAAAATTGCATTGATCATGGGACTCAAGTACTGCAGTGAAGACTGCGATATGCTGCATATTCCTTTTGTCGGAATCCTTTCTCTTGAAATCTAGTGAGCAACGATAGTAGGTGGTTGTCAATGTTCCTCCTGTGTTCGGCCAACCTATAATGTCGTGCAAGTAGTAGCTCACTCTTTGTAAATCCTGTGCGGCACGTTCGATGGAATGTGGAAATAATCTGACGGAAAAGAGACTTCAAAAGGCAGTCAGTTGTACTTAAGTAAGCATTGTGCGATTTGACGTATTGCTTCGCAGCCTTTTCTAGCTCCTATCTGAAAATTACGGACGGACCGACGTACAGACGCACAGTCAAACGCGCTGTCAGACGGACGTGCAGACGGAGGAACAGACGGGCCGGTTAACAGATGGACAAAGAGGCGGACGGACAGAGGAGCGAACAGACGGACAGACGAATGGACGGACTAACGGACTGACTAACGGACAGACTAACAGGCAGACTAACGAACAAACTGTCTGACAGACCGACATACAGAGGACGAAAGGATGGCCAGCCAGAAGGACGGACAGTTGAACGGTTATTATTTTTGCCAAAAACATTATTTGGTACCAAGAATTCACAAAACGTGGATTCTTGGATTCTGACTAAACAGTGTATTAAAGAAAGTAATTTACTAACAATATGAGCAACAAGTATTAACTCTTTTGCATCAAGGTTCCAGAAAACAAGTTATTTTGTCGAAACATCGGTGTTTCTCACTGATTCATTGTCTAGTTATTTTGCTTCATAATAGATTATGCCAGAAAGTTATATGTTGAATTGCGGTTTGCCGTTTTGTCAAGAAAAATTAATAACGAAACACAATATTTCTGTTTTTTATTAATTAGCGAGTGCAAATTGCAAAATGCCTACCTTCACTCCTCAATTATTTGCAAACACAATATTTCAATTAGAGATAATTAGCTAAACCCTTGCGGTTACATCGCACAGAAGGAAGTCCTGTAGAAGAGTTACGACAGAAAATACTGCATATCCATGTACCTACTACGTATGTATTACCAAGATTATTACACTGTGTACTTGGATATTGTTTTGGTCTCTAACAAGAAAGTCTACCATCAACCTTACCTTGATATAGTGACTGATTTTTTTAAACGTCATTACCGACATTAAAAATATATAAACTGAATGACACCACAAACAAAATATTGAAATACAATTTCTAAATGATAATCAGAACTACTTCACCACTATGAATTTTTCTGTACATATCACAAGAACGATAGACAACGTACATGTCAGAAAGTACATTGAATACTTACAATCGATGGTCACAAACAATCGTTTTAACAATCTCACAACATGATGTTCTCTATGCAAGACCAAGTTGCGCATGACGCCATCTTGCAGTTTCCATTCTAGCCGAGCATTTCAAAATTCATGCAAATTTTGTAGACTTTTATTAATAAAGGAAAACTGCGATCTATTCAATACATAGTGACCTCCACTTTAATTTGTTCGGTACCTCACTCGTTGAAAATCATTCACTGGGAGCCGATTAGGAGGGACATCAAAATCGTTATCTTTAGAGTTTTAATATAAATGATACTGGGTGTAATGTTAAAAAGCCTTCGTTAAGTCTTGCGATTAGTATGTGTCCAATTATTCAAGGAATTTAATACTCACCTCCAAGGTGGTTGAATTTACAGTGCGCCCAAACCACCAAACACATGACTACATGATGGTATATGTGTAAGAAAGTCACTTGATTGAACTTCTTACGTAGAACGAAAAAGATGGTGTCTAAAAGGTCAAACACTTTGTTGCTAAAATACATCTTGGCACCCTCAAATATCTGAAACAAGTAGATTAATTTACTATTAGGCTCATGTAACATACATAAAAATACAGATATGTGAGGAAATCGTCTTAAATGCTTCGTACAAAAGATATGTTGTCTCACGTCTCTATGTCTCACCTCTCTACGTCTCTACCTCTTTACGTCCCACGTCTCTACGCTAACGGCGACCTTGGTTAGACGCCCGCTCTTTGTGAAGAAAGTACCGTTTGAGTAGAAAATCTTTTCTTCCCCATCCTCTCGAATCGCCCTTAAGAAGATAGTAAATTTACAACACATTAGGCTGGACAAGGAACGCGTCACTCGCGAGTGACCCTGCTATGTGTTAAACGCATCGACGGCATACAATTGTGTTCCCCATCACATTGTTGTTTGGCAACACCGCAAAGGTTCATTCAACAGATATAAACGTTTGTTATCGCTCAGATTTATATTCTTGAAGTTTTTCTAGCTTCCTAAGTTAGTGCATTTTATACTTTGTGTCGATAAAAATTTGATTATATCTACTTTTCTAAATTTCATTGAGTTGCTAAACTGACTACATAGTGTTAGTTTGTGCTCATACTTTACGGAGAATATAAAATTGTGCAGTTATATGATTCAATGTTTTCGAGATGTTGATATTTCAGTGCCGTCCTCATATGAGGACGCTGGGACTTTATGTTATACAATTTTGTCGTGAAGTGAAAAACTTGTAAAAGAGTTGGAATTTGCATTTCATGTTGTTGTTTTTTCAAGGAATTATCGTGCCGCTAGATGTCACATGATTGATTATGCGACTGCTTGATCGTGCACTGCTTGGTCATGCGACATCTGCTTGATCATGCGACATCTAACGGCACGACCGAGAAAGACTCGAAATGCCGCGATAGTTTTCATCGTGAAAACGAGCCTTGAGAGGCAGCTTTATAATAATCGCACTATAAAAGTTCCAAGAATCTGCAAGAAAGGAAGTATCAGTTTCGTCTTGTCCAGCAAGCGTGCTGCCTAACGTAAGATTCCACGGAAAAAGACTCATTATCACGAGGATTGCTTATGCACAATATCAGCAGCAATCATGCGTAAGCAAACCTCGCAAATATTGTGCTAAATGCAGTATTACTCTCCGTGTGGAATGTTTTGGTCTATTCCACTTCAGAAAGTAAAGTAGATTTTTCTGAAATTACTTTTGTACCATAATATTAGCTGACTACAAGATCATTTTCGAAAATATGTTTGTAGCAGAAGTCTGTTCCATTATTACCATCAAGTTCTTTTTCGAAAATATTCTTCTAGTGTAATCGTATTTGCTTTGTTGATACATTACAATAACTTATGTAATTATGTTGTTTAATTATTTTATTTTAATTTTGTTTTAAATTTCAAAAAGTAGTTACTAAAATTCGAATCCAGTGGGCATAAACATTTGTTATGAAGACTTATTTTTATTATTGCGGAAACTTCATACCAAGTCCCAGCGTCCTCAAATGAGGACAGTCCTCCACATCTACCCAAATTAATAATTTGAATTAATTTCGATAAAATTAAATAACTAGCACTCAATTATGATGATTTATTGAATTTCATTAAAAAACTGCAGTAAAAATAATTTGGGACTTAATGGGTTAATATTACTTTCCATGACCACGCATTTTGTCAATTGTTTTGCTTCAATTCTAAGTTATGAATTCGAAAAACTTTATTTACGTTCTTCCCCAGTGTCCTAAACTTTCGGTATTACATTCATAATTTTCCCTAAATTCTCCTTTACAGCCTCTTAATTTTTTGTCTATTATAATTTTTCGGTTATAATCTTGAAAAAACATTAATTTGGTTTCAAATGACGTCACAAATTGTAACACTCGCTTGTTCACTGGAAGTTTTTTCGTCGACTGTGCATTTTCTAATAATTGCTAAAACAATGCAATCCGTGGTCCGACTTTGCTGAAATAAGCTTTAAAATTCTTCTTTAAATTTGCGCTATCGAACGTTGATGCACGAATCCATTTTTCTTCTGGCGTTTCTGTAGTCGAAAAGTACTATTTACACACGACTCTGTCGTCACTTGTTTATTCTATACTATGTTTAGCATAAATTGTCCCTGTTTTGTATACTCAGTCCAGCTACACTAAGTCTTTTTCACTAAACTGTTTCTAAATAATACTGAAATGATCCCAGATCATTACAATAGATTATATATATGCAATATATTATATATACAATATATTATATATACAATATATTTTATATACAATATATTATATAAACAATATATGTTATATATATATATATATATATATATATATATATATATATATATTGAAACGAGTCGTGGATAGACTCTGTACAAGATTTGTAAAAAATAGAAAGAAGAAAGAAAGAAAGGGGACAGGGATTCTTGTCCGGGAATGGGCTCCGGCAAATCACGCGCACACTGGAAATGGTGATTAACAAGAACTTTTTATTACAGAAATAATTGTTTTACAAATTTGGTTGCCTTTCGCGCTTATACTAGCATTCATTCCGTTTTTCCCTTGTGTTTAACTATAATCCCTTTTGCTATTCTCCACCCTCCCGGGGCTTCACTTCCTATAATGACTCCAATATTGGAGGGGGGGCCTCAACACGAAATCACTGTTCTCCCCAGGTTACTTACCCTCCCTCCCCAACCTTCCAGCCGCCTTTACTATACTGCGATTTTTGTAGGAAGAGCTCTCAAGATAACTCAAATCCCATCTTCGCGATGGAATATGTCACGGCATTTCGTATCATTCACAGTCGTTCCGCTAGATTTCGCACGATCGCGACCGTATGAAGCAGTGCTTGCGATCATGCGACTTCTACCGGCAAGACCGAGAAAAGACGCGAAATGCCGTGACATATTCCATCCCGAAGATGGGATTTGAGTTATCTTGAGAGCTCTTCCTACAAAAATCGCAGTATAGTGATACTCCAACCTGACTTGCGTTACTGCCTGCTCGCTCCTCCACCGTCGAGCCGGCGCCGAGCGCCGCACCATTCGCGTCCGGGCCTCTTCGTGCCGCGTGGGGGCCGGCGCGGGGTAGGGGGTCTTGCGATACCGCCCCAGTCGCTTATTCCATGCGCGGCCGGCCGACGTGTCTGGTCCGCCGTCTCGCCCTTCGAGTATGTTCGTTGTACTCGGCTGCGCTCGGAAGACCGGAGGACTCTCCGTTGCCGTTAGCCGCTCCCCATCCCACTCGTGGCCGCGGTGGTGCTTCTAAACGTTCCTACAACGTTTCGACTGCATCCGCATGTGGACTTCAACCCAGGCAGCAATAGTCGTCGACCGTTCACCCATTTCGCCCCCAATGAAGTCGAACGCTGGCGTACACCGTTCCACCGCTCCGCACAGTTCCGTCCACTCCACGTGGAGATCATTCATTGCTGATGACACTCCACCACGATCCCATGTCCGTCTCGTCTAGTTTCGTTTCCCAACAAACACTTCCACTCTCATCACTCACTTCCCTTGACACCACGCCTTCCCAGTTCCACGGCACCGCGTTCACTTTCACCACTCTCTCCAGTTAACAGTCCGCCACACTCCGCACGTCCGCCTCTCATGACATTCTCTCCGCTACTCTGCACGTCCGCACCCCAGGACATTCTCTCCGCTCCTGTCCCGCGCCTCGTGGTCTTCGGCTTCTCGCCGCGAACCGACTCCGCCGTTATCACGTAAGTGATAACAATTCGTTTCAATATATATATATTCTGACGCAACACGATACCTCCTCAACCACTACGGGATCACGCAGAATGAATGCTCGTTAACGATCTTTGATTAATTCAGGAAAGCAGGATCGTTGAGGTGTGAGAGAGTTTTAACCCAAGACATGTAAATCAATGTGAAAGAAATAGTGTATGTATTCTGAAAACACAGACTGGTACAAATACATACAAATTAAAAAAATGGAGAATCAACATTCACGTAGAAATATTGTTTAATCTGATAGCAATCTGATTCACTTTGTCAAACTTTGAATAATACTCTTTTGCTTCAATTTATTCTGTTTGAATTTAATGATTTATTCAAACCCGGGACCACCGTGTACGGTTATGTATACCAAATTAAACATTTACCGTTGCAACAAACAAAGAAATAAAATTAATCTGGATCGCACTCAATTCCATAGCTATTCACTCTCACTTATTTTAAATTAAAAGACATAACATAAATTAATTTATCCAGACATGGACCTCTGCTTCAAATACAATGACACATAGAACATTGATTTCAGCATCAAATAATTTACAAATTTTCAAGTTATTTTCCCCTTTCAAATACAATATCGAAATGTGTTGTAAACGAGTACAAGGCCTGTCGCAAATTTAGTTGCGAATAATGCTCTCTGCGCTAACACGAATTCAATGAACAAGAAATGAAATAATTTTTTCCATTCTGAAGCCCTTCGTTTAACATTTACGACACCCTTCCATGTTCGATCGCTGCCTATATGACTTTCAGCTTCACGGAAGTAGACCAATAAATATGAATCCAAGTATAATGTCTCGACATAGGTACAAGCATATAGGTTTTCTACTTAAATAAGAATGTATTCATTAAAATGAAATTATTTAAGATCTAATTGGGAGAAGGAAAGCAAACTTACCACAGATTCTAATTCTCCTTCATCCGGGTAATCGTTGAGGAGACACCACGGTGAAAACTTCTCCATTTTTGAAACTGCCACATACTGTATAAAAAAATATCGTTAAACTGAGATCATGTCACCTGCAGAGAATAGAACAAATTGCAGATATTGAAGTTCAGACATTTCTATGACTCGTGGTGCTAAACAGTACACACTTTCTCGCCCCCTAGTAATGGTTACGTAACATTAGTGTTACCGCAATTTCTCTCCGAATTAACACATCTCAGCCATCATTTTTTGTAAAACTCATTACAAATTGTAGAACATTTGGTGCAGGTTCCTCGGTCTGTTGTTAGCAGACTAACATGGCCTTCTGCGACAACACATACATGAAACACAAAGGACAAACAACCATGCCCACGGCGAGACTCGAACCCGCGACCTTTCAGACCAAGGTGCTGAGTCGGCACACGGTCTAGGCACTTCGGCTATCCATGTAGGCGACAACATTATAAATGCGTTTCATGGAGCTAAATTATGTCCCAACAATGAGACGTAACTCACACAACTACAGCTGCCGCCTCTCGGGGCGGAAATGCCATTGTCGCATTTCAATCACTGTTTCCTAAACACTAGCAATTTTTTCTTTTATATTACATTTAAATCGTATCTTTAAGAGAGAAAACCTAATGTGCTAATCTTCAGTTAAGATTTTCGGATTCCTTAAAAGAATATACATCAATACATTGAGAATTCAAATATATTACTCTCAACACGAACAAAAAATATGGACTATCAAATAGATTTTAAATCATTTCTAAGAGATTTATTTGTAAACCTATAACAAAAACTCGAATGTAAGAAACGAAAAAAAACATGAAATAATATACAAATTCTAACTTACGTAGCATTCAATTGCCTTCCAAATACTTCTCAAATTACCTTCAAGAAACGCAGGAAATTCGAAGCGGGCGACTAAGTCAAATTACCCAAAAAATACTCACTAAGTTTGACGTCAAATTACACGAAAAATTGAACATGTCCTAATTTGAAGATCAATTTTTAATGAACACATTTTATTCTTAAAAAAATGTATCTCACAATTTTAGTTGTAGAAAGACGCCGAAAAAAATTTTCAATTTTTGAAAAATGAGAGATTTGAACTAAAATGAGACCAGCGCAATTCTCTTGAACGGCTTTCACACTACACACAAGAAAATTTAATCAAAACATTCTAGTAACATTTTTTTAATTTTGAAAATGTCTCAGGGGCTTCATGTGAAGAACCCCAAAATTAAAATATTAATTTTGAATTCAAGGAGTGGTGACTTCATCCAGATCAAATTGTGAATATCAGTTCTGGAGAATATAGGCTGAACAGTTTAACCGCAAGCGTCGTGAACAGATCGAGGGACTGACGTTTTGCCGTCAACCGATTTTTCGGTGGTGAAGGCCATACAATTTATCGCATTATGAATGCATAAAAATGCAGTTACAATTCCTTTTTGTAATTTAAATATTATATCTGAAACACAATAGAAACGTTTGCAACTTTTAATTATTTTAAAGCAAAAATCTCATCACAAATTGTATATTTGTCGGTCGTCTTATTTTACATATTCAACTAAATATTAGATACTGCTCCACTGTATATAGTATATAGTTGAAGCTCCCGTTTTATTAAGCGTAGAGAAATTGTAACTTTAAGGTTACATTAATATTAATTAATATGAATATTCATCAACTTATTCATTTCATTAATATTAATATTAAACCTCTTCATTGTTCCATCCACATCGTTCAATAATGAAAAGAATTTTAAGAATTTCAAACTGCTGTATTGCGGCGTTACCAATGTATTGCAATATGACATCTCGTCAAACGAAGCGCGAGCAATTAAAATTTGCAATAACAAAGAAACTATTCATACTTTTAAAATCAATGTTCATGATCGTTTTTATATAATTGACTTTTTAGAGTTTATTTTATTTAATAAAAAATCTATAAATATTGTAGTTTGAATGTTAATTCTTTGCAATTGCGCCGATTATGTGTAAATGTTATTCTACTGTTGTAATTTCAAATGATAACAAATGAATGAAATGAGCACAAAGTATGGAAACCCCAAACGTTTTAGATGTTAAAGCAATTAAAAGTAATTTGTATTGTAATACCAAATAGAAACTTTTGGAACTAACTGTAATATGTAAACTTTCACAAATGAAAATTAAAATAATATTAGGATTTTTTTATTGCTGAGCATTTATATACTTTAAGCTCGTAGAGAAATAAAGTAAAATTATTTATTTTACTTTCAAAATGTTTGATTGCTGTTTGTGGTATAACTATTCAAAAATTAAAAATTCAATTCGATGAAACCGAGACAAGCTTGTGTTAAATGTTTATTGCTTGTCAGTATAATGTGCTACAAATACTGTAACCGTTGAGACTTATTCATGTTTTTTTGTTGGCGTAAGAAATTACTTTTGTTCATGACAATCAAAATAAATGCAAATATAATTTGCAGGCAATTCGTTTGAATTGGTTTGGACTTTTTGAGGAGACTGTTGAAGTGTTAGTGGGGCAGAACTTTTTTAATATTACATAACCGTTCCTCATAATGAGAGAAGGATTGTGCTATTGTAGCAATACTAGTTGTTATTTATTAATTATTATTATTCCTCTACTTCATGACTGAAGATGTTACAAGATGGTTGAAAATAAAATCTACTTCAGGTTACCAGCTTCCTAAGGAGCGGATCTAGGGACTCTCGGTTCCTCTACAATGCTTTGAGCTAAATGTGGGCAGTTCCAAATAAAGCAATTTCTTACACTTCCCAGTGTTTTGAATCGCCTGGAAGTTTAGCCAAATTACGCGAGCTCACAATAAATGTATGTAATACAAAAGTTTTAATTCCTGCAATCAACCTAGATTGATCCTATAGGGTCCATACATACTTAATCGCACCATCTACGTATCAACTACATAATACCAGGATCAACAGAAATAACCACGAACAATTTCATTATTATTGTTATTATTTTCATTATTCAAAATTTTACGCTCGTCCAGATTTTTCAGATATAACTCAAGAACCGAACGTCAACACATATAGCGAGGCAGATGATGAAAAGTTCTTGCTTCAGTGCACTCAGGTTCCGCTTCAATGACCAAGAGTCATTATTATTATTATTATCATTATTATTATTATTATTATTATTATTATTATTATTATTATTATTATATTTGCGTATCGGCCATTTCTGAGCACGCTACACATTCTCTTCCGAGGCCCAGTCATATTCTATCCTGGAGAGAGATAACGTATGTTATGAGAATCAGCTTTTCAGCTGTATCGCTTGGTAAAACAATGTTCTTAAGCCTTGAATTATGAATTATGAGGTGGTAGGATGATGATGACAGGTGAAGGGAGAATCACAAATACAACCATGCATAAGCAGTACTCGAACCTGCAGCCTCCTTGACGCAGACGACTTCTGCTGCAAGCGCCTGCGCGGCGTGCCGGCTTATTACTATTATTATTATTATTATTATTATTATTATTATTCCTTTATATCACGATTAAATATGTTATGAATCAGCTGAATATAAAATCTACACCAGGTTGCAACCAGCTACCTAAGGAGCAGATCTGGGGATTGTCGGTGCCTCTACAATACTTTGCGCAAAATATGAGCTGTTCCAAATAATTTCTTGCACTTCCCCAGTCCTTTGAATGACCTGGAAGTTTATCCAAATAACACAAATTTTTCGGAATAAATCCCAGAGCTCCGATAACTGTCGGGACGACCTGAGCTTTTACGCCCCACATTCGGCTGACATCGACTTCCAAACTCTTGTATTTAAGACGTTTTTCTGCCTCCTTGGATACAACATTTTGATCACAAGGCACAGCACTATCTACAAGTAGACACAATTTTTTCTCCAAATCCCCGATAACAATATCAGGTTTGTTTGCTGCTATCGTGCGATCCGTTTGAATTTGTTAGTCGTACAATATTGTATAGCGTCTAACCAATATCACCGGTTTTGTTGAGTTTCCATACCACTTGGGGCATGTGTTTGGAACTTCGAGAGTGGTACAGATATCCTAGTGGAGGTATCTACATACCCTGTCGTGTCTTTTCAAGTCTTCGGTCTTTGATAGAATTCGACAGGCTGAAACGATATCATCAAGGGTTTCTACTTGTTCCTCTGAAATGCGGCATTTGTCGTCTTGGGAAGTTTTGAGAACCTCTTTATCATAATGTCGTGTTCTCAACGTCTGATCTTGAGCAGCTCTTCTAATTGCTTCCGATTCTGGTTTCATTCTCCTCCTTTTAAACTACATAAATGATTGGTCTTTATTGATCCGCACCTTGCCCATTTTTTTAGATATAGTCCACGGAGTGGTTTGTCTCTTCACGAATTTTTTAACATTTTTTGTATCTCATTATTATTATTATTATTTTTAATATTATCGCTATTGAAAGTTGTTCTTGAAAGTCCCTTGATTAATTATACAAATCAAATTGTAGGACGCACCATTGGGGACCGAGTCATTGAATAACAGCAAGATACGACAACTTCAGAAGATAATTTTTCATTACCTTTTCACAACATTCCGTAAAGCTTTATGAGCACCTCATCAGATTCATCAGGTGGTTAAAATGAATAAGTAATGATTTGATTTAACATACCACTACTTTAAACGCATGTACAGGTTAGACAAGATACAAAACAAGTTTCAAGTCTGAAGAGTTGAAAGTAAAGCGCCACGAAACGTGAATAAGGAATTACAGCAATTTAACAAGTTAATTTCTGATGCTTTACTTTCCTGGTGTCATCTAATGTGCAGGTCCTCCTTCCGACAATTTTATTTCTTTATTATTATTATTATTAATTCTTATTTTTGCTGTTACGATTATTATTATTATCATCACCATCATCATCATCATCATCATTGCCCAAATCCACTACTAAAGAAGTTCAGGTGCTTTAGTTTTCACGCCATACTTCAGGTTCTACTCAAGGTTGCAACCATTTTTTCGTGGAGCAAAACTGGTGGCCGTAGGCGACTAAGGCAAAATAAGGACTTATCTCAATAATGCTATGTCATGCACTTCCCTGTCTTTTGAATGACCTGAGTGTTTGGACAAGTTCTCACATAATTTTCTGGAACAAATTCCATAGCTCCGAAAACAATTCTTGGTATGACTGGCGTTTTCAAGCCCCACGTCTCGATTTCCACATTCTTGTATTTGAGACGTTTCTCTGCCTCTTGGATTACGACGTTCTGATCGCATGTTCCAAGCAACAAGAACACACTATTTTCTTTCAAATAACGGAATAACAATATCTGGTTTGTTTGCCGCTATCTTACGATCAGTTTGGATTTGTTGCTCGGCTCGAAAAGTATTGTACGCAGTCCAACAGATGTTACAGGCTTTCGTTGGTATTCGCGTCAAAAGGAGAAGTATGGAACTATGAGAGCGTTACAAATGTGCCAGTGATACATTGCCAGTACAGTACCCTATCGATCTCTTTCAAGTCATACTTTGCTAGAATTGGTCATGGAATGAGACTATTTGATCAATATCTACCTGTTCCTGACAAATACGGCATTTTGCATCATGAGAAAGTTTGAGATTCTGCTTGATCAAAATGTCACTTTCTTAATGCCTGAAAGAGAGCAGTTATTACCTAATTCCTGTACTGATTTATTTATTTCCCTTTTAAGCTCATGAGCGACTGGCCTTTCCTGATTAGTATCTTGTCAATTCTTTTTATATATTCTTTCTAGAGTGGTTTGTCTTTCTACGATTTCTTTAGCATTTTCTTTAGTCTTTCTCCCATTTCATGTCAAGAAATATCAATCAGCAGTTGTATTTGTGTGATTTTTCTGTGTGCCATGCATTATTTTGTTCGCAAAGCTTCTTGGTACACGTACGACGCCTGTGTTTCTCTGTAATTCTTTCGTTTAGATTTCATGATCAGCCTCATGAATTGATCATCTTGATGACCAAACACATTTCCCTATTCTGGGTGTTACATTGTGCCAGGAGGCTTTGATTATCTCAGCCAACTCACTCTTTTCTTGCGTGAGTCTATGTACCCCTCGAAGGTGGAAATCTACTCTACATTTGTGACATTTGGTGCATGGATCCCACGCTTGAATTTTCACTTTTAGCGTACCAGACACAATTTACCTCTTGTCATTCGTAATTCGATATTTTTGTTTACCATAAAATGTGGAGCTTCCGAAAAGTTTCGTCTTTCTGACTGTGGACGTCGATGTTGTTGATTGGCTCCAAAATTATCTGAGATACCAGAAATCCTGTTCAAAACAATAAGATTGATTGGAGTATTATCGAAATCTACCGAGTGTTTGTACCACCTCAATCAAGAGAACATTTGTAGTCTCTATCTCTCTTAGCCTTTTAATTTTGCCTTTTATTTTCGTATATTCTCTAAAACTGCGCACGATATACGAAAGGAAGAAGACGAACTCGTACAATCTATCATCGAATGAGATTCCTAATCGACGTGAGATTCGGAATTCGTCCAAATTCGTGAGATTCATTCGACGTACGACGAGCTTCATGGGCAAACAATTTTTTAACAATAAAGGAAGTTGAATTGGGGACTGATGACTTCAACTGGCCTATTTTTCAAGAGTACTAGATTGTAATAAATGAGGAACAACTAATCAACCCATATGGTCCACTAGTAGAAAAAATTGAGTTTGATTTGAAATTGTGTTTTTTTAATAATTTTAACACAAAATTAAATGTGTTTTGAAGACATCTGAAGGCAAGAGAGTGTAGAGCATATTACAAACTATACGTTTGCATATAAAACTCAATTTTTTCAACCAGTGAATAAAATGCGCTTTGATTAGTTGCTCTTCAAATGTTCGTCATTTAGTTAGTTTGATCGAATAGAACACTTCGTATTTCCTTGAATGCTCGCAAATTGGATTGATGTGAATTTTGTAATATTGAGTGTGCAACGTTCGCTGGTCAGCTGCTTTGAATGTAGGTTTGTCTCCTGTCTGGGTTCCACCCTCTCCATATTTTGAAAACTTCGCCTGAATAGAAAAGGCACTATGCCACTTCCTTGAATTCTTCCACCGTCCATCTCTGTCGATGTTAGGGCTGAGTTGGCTACTGCATGCTCTGGGTCCCTAACATCTTTGAGATGGCCAGACGTCGACAATGTGGCATTTACTCCGTTTCAGTGCAGGTATTGCAGGTATACAAATTTTTTTATATTTCTGGTTCTATCCATTTTGCTTGTAGATTATGACTATTATTATTATTATTATTACTATTATTATTACTATTATTATTATTACTATAATAATAAATATTACTTTTTTTATTATGTCCTCAGGTGGCTCAAACCCTCAGGCGTGTATAATGAAAGAAACAGGTCCCAAACCTGGGAAAACCTCTAAGTGACAAAATCAACCTTAATGTGCCCAATACGTTCATTAATTATTGTATTATATTACATTATAAATACAAATAAAATTGAAGTCCCCCAAGTGCTCATGCTATTGAGGCTAACGTTCGATTTAATATGTAATCGTAGGGATAATAATACACTAGTAGTGCTACAGAATGGCAGACATTCCCGTATTAGTTTTCTATCTCCTTTGGTCGCGGTTAGCTATTCGGACTTGCCACATTCTCTTGTCAGCTGCCATCTATCACCGCCCAAACTAAATTTTTTTTGACATTTAATTTTTTTCCGTTTTCTAATGGTAAAACGGAAATATTAAGTTTAAAATATTAAAAAAAAACACAAAAATTCGTTCTAAATGGCAATTTTCTTTTAAAAAATTGAAGCCGTTATACAGAAAATTGCGTTTAAGCGCTACTAAAAATGCGAAATTTGCAGCTCTTTTTCGCGAACAATTTTTGAAGTTTCGAAAAACTTAATTTAAAGTCATTTGAAGCACTTACACTCACAAATCTAATAGTGTTCACAAATTGCTGGTAATGTGCATATTAAAGGCGTGAAAGATCTTTTAAAAAAATTATATTTATGTAATTTTTGAAAATAACAAAAAAATTCCTCAAAATAAACATTAAGTCATATTAAAGAGTGCAATTACTACTATCTGTTCGAAAAGTTTGAAGAAAACGTTTGGAGCCATTTATGAGAAAATGGCGTTTGAGAGTTTCTGAAAATGAGGTATTTTAAGCTACTTTTCACAGAAAACGGTCGCGTTTTCGACAAACTTGACTTGACATTATTTAAAGCACATGTACTCATAAAAATAATAATGTAAACGAATTGCAGATAATGTAAATATTAACAACGTGAGAGACATGTTAAAAAAATTACATTTTTGTAAGTTTCGAAAAAACAACAGAATAGACCAATTTGACGTTTATTTCATCTTATAGAGTACATTTAGCACTATCACTACCAAATGTGCAGAGAAAAAATTTAGAGCCGATTTGGAGTAAATCTTATTTTTGCAATTTTTTTAAATTGCACATATTGCAAGCAATATTGCGCAAAAACTACTAAAATTTTCAAAAGAATGTACATGACCGTAAGGAAAGAACTCACTCAGAACAAATTTTATTTGGAGGAAAGATCTCCATCATTAGTTTTGTAGTTGTAGGAAGAGGCCGAAAAAATTGAAACTTCCTTTTTTTCGAAAATTCAGAGTTATCCGTGAAAATCGGACCTATGCCACCTCAATAAGTGTATTTTACTGTATTCTTACAAGAAATTTAAAGAACAAATTTAAAGCAGTTTTTGAGAAAATTTTGAAAATAACCGGGAGGCATCATCTAAAGTACCCCAAATTTTAAAGAATGTTTTTCACAATCTCAAAGCTTCGTCTCGAGCCAGATCGACAGGGGTTTCTTCAATTTGAAAAAAAAACTACTTTTGGTTTAGGGGTTAGTAGTGATCACAGACGGGCGTACAGACGGACGGCCAAACAGACGGACGGACCGACAGACGGACGGACCTTTTGCTATCAATTATTTTTTCGGTATCAAGGACCAACAAAAGAGGGATTCTGGCTATAATACATGTCTGGGGATTTTTTTCTTAATTTAGCAACTGAATTTATCCACTTTTTCGTTATCACGACCCCGCAATGAATTTTTTTCTGCCGAAAATCCGCCGTTTTTTCGTGCAACATTACATTTCCCTATACTACATATATAACTCCGTATATACGTACGTATACTGGAAAGTAATAAAGATGGAGCCACAATGGAATGAAAGGCAATGGAGAAGTTTAATCTCGGAGAAATCTGGGGAGAGCTCGCTTACTCCTCCAGAAATTCCACAAGGATTGGCCGGGCTTCACTCTCGGGCCTCCAACTGTGGAAGGCGAATGCGTCAGCCGTCACATCACGTCTCAATTTGATTCGAAGAGATTAAAACATTTATAATGTAACTATATAGCCGATCTGGATAGCCGAGATTGCTAAGGTATTAGTGCCGTGACGATCTCGGAAGGGTCGCGGGTTCGAGTCCCGCCTCGGGCATGGTTGTGTATGTTTGTGATCGTCCATTCATCCTAAATCATCTCATACTTCATCTCCCCAGAGCTAACAGGCTGCGGCGTAAAATGGATTCGGCATAAAAAAGTACTGTTCCCCTCCAAAAAGGTCAAGTGCACTTGCCCCCGAGAGAATATGACTCAGCCTCGGTAGGTTCAAAATCGCGTGGTCAAAGGATGGACAATGTACGACCAAAAAATGTAATTCTATACATTTAATTCTCTCATAAATAATTACATTATTTGGAGGGGGCAAGAATGTAATTAGAAACGCTCATATAAATGTTATTCTTTGATTACCTGCCCTTGCCCCAGTAACAATACCGCGCCTTTCCTTTAAGATCGCCGACTGTACACACCCAGACCCATATTTCCGTGCGCACCCAGTCCCAGTTCTATCTGTACGCACCCAGCGCCATCTTTTTGCCCCGAGACGGCCCCAACCACTTCGCTCGCTTCCCCAGGCCCTCCCGGCCCCGCCCCCTGACTCTCCAACCCACCTCTCCACTCTCGTCTCCCCAGTCCGCCACGCCACTTCGCTCCCGTCGGACCCGTTCGTCTCCGACCACACCGCCAACAATGGCGCCGTTTAAAAGCATTGCAGGTTGCACTTTTTGCTAGTAACAAAACCATTTTGTAACTACATTTAAGGTCACTTTTGGGATCGTGATCCCGTTTTTTTCTCTCTACTCTTCCAACACATTCTCGCAACGTTTGGAACAAGTTGTTTTGTGAGATACAGATACAAACACCTACACTTGCACAACGCAGTAATGCACTACACAGGTTTATTTATTATTAAATTTGAAAATATTGTGCTTGCTAGCACCTATACTTACTAGTCGAATGAGGTAGGAGAATACGAGCATATTCCATGCAATCTGAAAAATGTTGTAGATTTGTATAATCCAATCAATTTGGAATGGCGGACGGTTCTTCATAAATTTAGGACCACACACTCTAACGAAATATAAATAACAAAATACTATAGTAAGTATTGGCCATGGTGATCCAAAAAAGTAATCGTTTTTTAATCGTGGATCTGAAACAAATACGTTTTCAAAAGTTAACATTTGAACAATTTCTTCAATAACTAAATACAAGATTTCTTCACAAACGAAATAATACTCACACTATCAATTAATTTTACATTAAAGAGAGGTACTTTCTGAAGTGAGATATAGGCTTTTCTCCTATTACTTTACAACATACTGCTACATACACCACAGCAATTTTAAAGAATTTAAAATATATACATTTTAATTGGATAACATCTTTTTCGAGTGGTACCTTATTTCTCCCTTTTATCAATTTCTTTACCTCTTCAGAATTTGCCCAGCGTAATGCGAGTCCACCTATTCATTTTCCCTGTAAACAATAGACCAGAAAGCAACCCTACGATTTTGAGTGATTTTGAGTGTCATCCATTTCCATCTTCATGTTTCCAAGGTACAGTTAAACAACCAGAAACCATATAAATGATTTTTTATATTTTTAACTCAAGTGTGAAGCTTTATTTTAGCTAGTTTTCATGAAACTCATTCATGGAAATGAATTCTAATGAATGTCACAAAAGTACTACACATTATTAGTTTAACACTCCTGATGTACGAAAATAACGCACTTAAGAACTGTTTTTATGTAATGAAGCATTATACAATTAAGAACCGTTTTTATACAAATATTGTTAATATTTTATACAGTATGTTTTTATTGGGAATTGTGTAACTGAACCACAGTAATTCAAATTTACATTTCATGTCAAGTGCTACCAAATTACTTTTATCTCATTCTTAAAAAATCCTGCAGCTTTTGCTGTTAGTTCCTTCAGTGTCTTTTGTGTCAAGCATTTCTTTGAGTCAGTTGGGTCTTAACTTAAAGAAGTATTTCTCTACCTAGATCGATAATCACATTCGCAAACAAAATTACTGGCTTGTTAGATTAATAATGTTTCTCCCTAAATAAAATGCACGCAAACCGAATTAAGTGTTAGTTGACACAACAGTTTTAGTATTAACCTATTTTTAAGATAATCTCTATCGAAAAGTAATTGCGGTTTATCACGCAGTCAGTATTATCCTAGTTAGCGTGGGCGCTCCTTGTAACAACGTATTGAGAGGGGGGAAATTATTTGATAAGGTACAAGTTACCAGGGATTTTTCCCCTTCAATACACCCCATATACCAACAATATATTGAAACCTTCGGTGGTGTCAATTAAGTTTTATTTCGTGCATCTAGTTATATGAAAAAATACCGGTTCGAAGAACGGGTGCCTTGGTTGTTAAATGAACGTCAGAGCTTTTCCAGAGCTGGATTGTCTCTGCGTTTGCGTGTACTGCTGGTCCTTACTTCGACGCACTACGGAACGAAGAGATTTGAGAATATTGTACATTGTATATTGTATTGCCTATTATAATTCGAATAACTATTAAGACATAGTTCAGCATCCAATATTGAGCACTAAACAAACACGTGAATACTCCATCGTAAGTCATTGTTGTCATTGAATATCTTTTCTTCAGGTTATCCAACATGCACATCCACTTTTTGTGGTTTTAATAAAGTCTAGAACCCAGGTGTCTCCTTGTTTGCGGAAGAAATTCAATTTACATTCACCTTGCTCACCGTAGATGGCACTAACACAAACTTCTTTTGGGGTAAATAGGACACCATAACAATGATATTCAAAACACAAACATGGCACTGTATTGACTAACACATTTATATGCCCGCAGGCTCCACGGGTCGCTCCAGAAGGCGCGAAGTGAAAAGTCACTTCAGTTTTCATCGTTTCTGTTGCAGATCGATCTTGAAAGCCACAAATCTAGTCCGCTTGTTCGTCTGCGAAGATAGGGAGAAATGGTTGATGATCAATATTTGTAATGAGAATGTATCTGACAGCTACATGTCGCATGACAGTTGACGTGCTGTCTGTGACACCTTGGTTCTGAACTTTCTCCTTTCTGAAGACGAACACAGTGCAATACTGCGGTAATTTGTGATGTTGAATTACATTTAATGTGAATTTAGATCAAAAAGAGAAGCACATTGAATGAAGAAAATGATCTAGCGTGCAATGCCATGTATTGTAGGATAGCACAGTTCCAATAACCTACTTACCCATTAACAATGTTGTTTTATTACTGACTAAGAATCGCTAGTGGAATATCTGTTGCACTTCTTCCAGAGACTACAAAAAGTCAGTTATTCTCTTCATAAGAAACAAATGGGAAATGAACATGATACATAATCTGAAGAACAGATATTCAAGTTCAATAGTGAACAATAAATGGAGTTTTTTGGTTCCAGTTCAATTCTGAATATTGGAGCTATAATTATACCAAATTAAAATGAGAAAAGACATGAGAGAGATTACTAAAGGCACTGAGCTCAAGTGTATGTCGAGTTAAAATAGTACACGTAAGCGCTGTGACAACCCACACTTGGAAACGAAGTTCTCTTGGCTATTATTTAATAATAATTTGTAAATCCTTGGGCAGCCCCCATTGACAATTCAATGTTGAATTGGAAGACACTTAAATCCACAAATCTCAGACACGATTGCAAATCCATTTATAGGGAAATGAAATTTGTGAACTCATAGTTCTTGCCGTGTGAACGGTTATTTTATTCGGAACTATTACAATACCCACCTAAAATACTACCTGGCACGTCTTATCATTTATGTCATAAGCAGCAGCAAGAGGATACGGATAATACGGATAACGGATAACACAAAATTCTGTGCTTGCACAAAAAATGTGAAGGTAAGAATGAACACAGATTACATGACACAGTAAAGTTTCCTGAATAGTATTCCGTAATTGAGAACGTATTGACTGATTTTCACTTACCACCCAAATCATCCATTAGATATCTGTAATACGAGAGAATACCCATTCCGTTGCTTTTCCTGCCACCGCCTGCTTGTGCTCCGAAGTTGTCGGTTACTGCACAGGTTTCTTCGCGTTCTCCCGTCCGAGCGAGAACTGTTCTCCTCGCGGTTTTCAATCACGTCTGGCTTGTCATTCATGACCATCACTTTTACGGGACGCATTATTCTTGCGTGGGAATTCGAGCAATGTTTCATAATAGCTCTTTCCGAAGAATTACAAAATAATCATCTCCATTAAGCCATAGTCATTGTCCTTATTCTCTGCATGACATACATTTTGCATAAATGAATATTGTAAACAAAGTAGACGCACGTGCACAGGCATGCGCACAGGGCGGACAGGGGCCGTGGCCCCCTTCACAATATTTTGAAAGGGGCTCCCTAGCTTTACGCAATAAAAAAATAATTTGATTGATGATTTCGTTTTCTGGGCTCGTCAACCGCTGAGGTCGTTAGTCTCGTAAGTGTAGGGCATACTTTAATCACGGAAGGTGGTGGTGTTCTTCCACAAATCAACGTTGAGATCCGGTGTCAACCTACACGTCTGTTTGTGGGGTTTCCCTACCCAGGTATCTCCCACTAGCGGGACAAGCCCGAAGAACCTGACAGATGTGGTAGTGTAGTACATGTAAGTTTTTGTAAGAGGTGAAAGTGGTACAAGGAAGAGAAAGGAAACATCGTCCGCGGCCCATGGCCCGTTTGTCAGAGAACTTCTTTGATATTCGCCTCGGACAGAAGGAAGAAACTACGGAAAACTACTGATCAGAGCAGCCCACCGCTAGAATTCTCCTGACGGCACCTAACTTCGATTTTGCAAGAGTCGAAAATTCTGCTACCACCAAGACTCGAACTCTAGGACCTCCGGGTTGGAGGCACTGCAGTGATATCAGTTGGTAAACAAAGGCACCTTAGCCGGTAAAACATTTTATTTCCGTAAATAGGTTCAATCCCTGATTTCCCTCTTTTTTTAAATTGACAATTTGGAGAAAATGTTGCATTTGGGAAAAAGCTCGCCAATCCAGCTGGCAACCATATAAATAGCACAACATAACGTTAATCAATTTTTTAAATTCTATTATTAAAGTATAACAATTTCTTCTTGCAGAATTTTTTCTTTATTTACTAGCAAAACATGCCATAAATACATAAAAATGTTTAATGGAAAAGGGGGCCTATAGTTGCACCCTCGGGTTGTAGGCTTCTCGCGCCTTTGCTCGTTACGTGAAATGAGCAAAGATTTCAGTCTTACACAATTCCGTTGCAATTCAAGTGTTTTAATTTTGAAGCAATTCGCCATGTGACAAACGCATCAGCGGTCTTCAAGGAAATCATTCTCAGCCTTTAAACTACTTTGAGAGTTTAGGCCACTAGGCAGATAAAAAATAATACATGATGAATGGATGATAATGTGGAATGCGCGATGATACGTGATTGCCTTCCATATCACAATGGCAAGGTGAAAATATCCACTACTTACGCGCGATTCGATACTATGGCGTTTTATTAACAAACGGTAACCAGAGTTTCGTTAGCCACACGTGCTACGTAGGGGGATTTACTAGTGGGAGAGAGGATAGTGCTGGGAAAAGGGAAATAATATTAATGAAGAGCGGGCCTGAATAGCCGAGGCGGCTAAGGCTGTAGGGCCATTTTTTTTTATATATAGGATTATTATACAAAGTTCAGTTTTTACTACTCTCCATTTGCTTTGTTGACTTACATCTAATACTATAAACTAAATTTATTGAACACTACAATTGGCGAGGGGACTCACCGAGCACCTCTAAGAAGCATTAATATTTGCAAAAATGTTTAGGAATGAGTGGATAGGATATCAATTTTTTATTCTTGTAGGGGTTTCATTATATTTACCTATGCTGATGTGTCTCTCTTGGTTGATGAGGGTTAGGTTGGAATAGAAGTTATTGGCCAGGAATGCTATGTGGTGTGCGATGGGGTTATGGGTGTAGGGTCATAGCGGCCTCGGCTCGAAGGGTCGCGGGTTGAAAGGGCCTCGGGCATGGATATTTGTGTGTGCTTGTGTTGTTCTTACGTATCATGTTCCCCCTACAGTTATCCCAATGTAAACAATCACAGTGGTCGCTACATGACCTCTTAGTTAAAAAGCGACCTAAAAAAAGTATGAAGACAACGTGACCGGCTGTAGAGGATACATTTTCTGTGCAGAATAAACATCTCCGGGTTGACCAATTTAAGCATTCGGTCAGAGCATAAAGAGCAAAAAGGAGACAAGAAGAGACTCACGGCACATGGTGTCTGGCCAAATTTAAAATAAAACAAATTAAACATTGTTAAGAGAGTTTGGGGTTACTGAATATGAATTTTATATCAATTTTAATTTCATCCGAAACAGGGAACTTGCTAAAGGACCTAACTTTAAACTAGTAAATTTGGCAGATATATCGTACAACTTACTATATGCCTCAAATTCTCATTCGGATAAATTTATGAAATCGTAAAAAAAACGTTCACTTGTTTTCTTTTCTATTTTCTAATAATTTACTATTTTATATTCTGCCAGTCATTATTTTAATATTTTATTGAATTTTAGTTTATTTAACAATCGTTATTTAATTTACATGTTTGAGGATGGCATTGCTATTATCTCTCCAGTTTACTGTCGGTCTATATTAAATTACAGCCCACTTTGAACTAAGATGTCGAGCCAGATATACGTTACGCTTATCATTTGTTCTTGAATATAGACTTTGAGAACAATGAATGTCACACTTGTAAATAATTTGCAAGCTTAAACGGCTGTAAATGCACGCTCTACAAGACTATTTCAAATTGCTTTTGCATTTCTACGAATCAGGTGAATCAAGATACAATGTCGTTTGAGATGTACTTGTACATCTTGGGAAATTGTACATTGTTTCCTTCTTGCCTAAAGAAGCAACCTTGACCTGCAATGACCACAGAAGACACAGAGTCAGCTTTCTCACTACTTATGACCATTAGAACAAGAACTGATTTCGTCTTGTTTGCCCCCTTGCATACAGATGATTCAAAATTGCCCGCAAGTATCTGAGAATCAGGCGCGTCACGAATGATAAGTGGAGTCTAATATATTTTTCAAGCGTAATTGAAAATTTTTGTCTTGCCGAGAGAAGCAACCTTGCCCGGCAGTGTGAACAGACGTTTTAAATGTAACTCTATCACACTTTGGTGACATGAACTTCAATGTCCTTTATTGGTTCAGCTTCCTGGTGCACAGAATAATTCAAAATTGTATTCAGACATCTGGCAATCAGATGCGAAATCACACAATGCAGCGTGGGTAATATACTGTTCTTAAAAAATCGTATTCCCGCCAGTAAACACTATTGACGTGCATCAAGGTAACAAAACGTTTGATACACACTGTCAAATGCTATCAGTGTTTGCACTGTGAAAGAGTACTCGTTTTCGTACCAATGGGCAGTAAATATCAAAAGAGTCATGCTTAGAATTATATTTGCACGACAGTGACAAATTCATAATTCCGTCCGCATTTTTGTCTTCTACACGTCCTAAGTGTTGCTTATGAATACATTGTCGTTTGTAATGAAATTCTAGCATGTTTAGATAGACAATGCATTCCATCGTAAGGCAGTATTTCATTGTATCACAAGCCACTGACCCAGCTCGTACGTATTATTTCTTTAGAGGAAAAAAGAAATCAATTGCATTAACTACTGTAAATGAAACATACAATGTATTAGATTATAACTAGTTACAATGCGTTAACTTGCGATGGTATAAGAGATAGTTGTTGCAATACATTATTCTTTTGTATCTCAATATTACAAACAACCTTTTCCGTAACGAGAAATACTTCATAAAATAACATCTTATTACACAGATGACGTATTTCCTGTTTATGACACGAAGAGAATGAATGGACGGAGGTAGCGGAAAACTCAACAGCCGACCTCGTTCTTTCGCACAGATGCAAAAATACCTGTGACGTAACAATAAAGTTGTTTCTAAAAAATTAACTTTAATTCTCTTACAAATTTATAATGCTATTATACAAAAAATGCGTATGCAACTAAATTTTTTTTATACAATTTACATTACAATAATTTACATTACAATAATTTTTATACAATTTATAAAATTGCTGTATTGCATTCGCACACATTTGAAAACTCGCATCTAACATTTACTCACGCAATAAGACTTAACATTATACACTAGTTTCTTAATACACTATTGATTTATACATAAATACTATTTATCAATCACTTTCCTTTATCTATGCTTGCCTGGTGTAACCGCCAACTGTCAGTAATTGTCAATCAGCGGCCTCTACTAGATCCCAACCATCAGGTTTCTATAGTGAGGCATCACTGAATGCAGGTACATCAGTTTAAAACGTTTGGCGAGTAAATGACGTCAGGCGAGACCGAAACGAAGATAAGACACATTTCAGACCGGAACACATTGCATTCAGCGCCTTTGTCGGAGTCAAACCAAGTAACAATGTGGTTATAGAGGATGAACCTTAGCTGGCTGCGTAAAATGGCGAATCGACAACTATCTGAAAACTTTACCCATCTGAAAGCTCGGAAATCATTATCCATTAACGTTGTATTTTCCCATAGAAATTTACCGACGTCCCCCGCTCCCAGTATCATTGTCTTTCACACCCTCATGCACATGCATCAGGTTCCATTCCTTTTGGAACACTGAGGCCCATAGACCCAATTTTTCTTGTGCCTACACTTAGAGCCTGTGGTCCATGGACCCGTAGCGAAACAAAATCGCCTCCGTCCTCAAAGACAATCAGATTTCTTCTGATTTTTAATGATAAGTGTATTTTTTTCTATTCTTACAAGAATTCAAAATAAATTGGAACCGTTTTTGAGAAAATTTTGAAAATGTCCGCGGGCTTTCAAGTAAAGTACCCCCAAATTTTGAAGAATGCTTTTCAAAATCTCAAAGTTTCAACCCGAGTCAGATGGACTGGGGTTTCTTCAATTTCCAAACAAAGTCTTAAATGGCATGGTTGCATGTCTGGTTGGTTGCATGATCTGGCATGGTTTAGGCGCCAGTGCTGTTCACAGACGGACGGACCAACAGACGGAAGCACAGCTGGAAGGACAGACGGACGGAAAGACGGACAGATGGACGGACGGAGAGACGGAAGTTTTGTTTTCAACTGGTTTTTCGGAATCAAGTACCCACAAATCAGGGATTCTGGGTAAACCACGTATTAAAGGATTTTTACTTTCCCGTATACAAACAGTGATGCGAAGTATAGGGAAAGTTACGTAATGCTGCGCAAAAAAACGCGTATTTTCGACAAAAAAATTCACTGCTGAGCATTGATTACGAAAAAGTGGATAAATCCAGTTGTTACATTAAGAAAAAATTCCTCCAATGCATGGCACAGCCAGAATCTCTGTTTTTTGGGTCCTTGATACCGAAAAACCAATTGCCCGTCCGTCCGTCCCTCCGTCCGTCTGTCCCTCCGTCTGTCCGTCCGTCCCTCCGTCCGTCCGTCCCTCCGTCCGTCCCTCCGTCCGTCTCCCCGTCCGTCCCTCCGTCCGTCCGTCCCTCCGTCCGTCTGGGAACATCACTAGCGCCTAAACCAGGGCTGTCAAACGAAGCACGTGCGTCCTCGGGGCACTGTTGCGCTCTGCAAGGGCACGCAGTGCCTGCGGCGAAGGGAAGACCACGCTCCGGTATCTTAGGGATGAACAATAGGTGGTCATGGTAGGCCGCAAGAAGACGTACAACAAGTTTCAGTCCAAGTGGGCTTTTGATTTCGTATGCTGTGAGTGCAGAGGTGATGCACTTTGTTTAATAAATGTCCATTATTTTTGAAGTGCTTTTATTACGTGTAGTTTCACACGAAAGATCTGTAATCGTGTTTCTTAAAATGTTTACTTTCCATAATGGTGTTTTTCTGAAATTTTGTTATTGTGACGTAGGTCCGCCGTTGTGGTTCAGCGAACGTACCTGCCGGGCTAGCTCAGATGGGAGATAGGTGGGCTCGAAGAGAACGGATGGTGAAGCGACGTTGCGTTTGAAATGAATAAAATTGAATGAGGTCGGAAAAATTAGATTTAACTTAATAAAAAAAGTTAAATTGGCAGAAAAAATATATTAATTCTAGCAAATACACCTCGATCACGAGCTTGTATTCCCCAAAAATAAAATAACAATGAGACACAACCCTGTATGACAGTGAATCTTAGAATTAGGAGTTTACAAATACTTGGCTGCCTCTCTTGCAGGTCTGAGTGCGGCCACTAACCGTTCTTATAATGAAACAACAATGTGAAATTCCGATTCTGAGAGTTAAAAATTCTGAAATGCTTTCTTGCCGCAAGGACAATTACGAGCTCAGGCTGACTCTGGAAATACACGTCACTAGTAGAGGTCGTTGCCTTCTTGTCAGCTAGGCTGGCTGCCCGCCGGGCGCGGGCGGAGGGTGCGGGCGCAGAGCTCGCCCAAGAAGCAGGTACTCGGCGTCCTGGTTGGAGGCGGCGTGTTGAAGTCCTCACGATGGGCGCGTACAATGAATGACCGCCGTGACGGGTGGCGACTGCGTTCTAGAACACGGCCGCGAGAATACAACGGCGGCGGATTACGGCGACTCGAGGCCTCGGCGGAGTGCGTTTTAAATACGAGAATTTACTCTTTTCGTCAAAAGCCAAGCACGACTGGAAAAAACTACTTCTGCCCCACCTCTAGACGTGAACTTTTAAATAACTTCCGGGCACCGGTACCAATGGAAGAGATTCTCTTGTCAAGTGCTCGACTCGGCGCCTGACAAAGTCGGTTCAGGAAGAATCCTGAAGTGCGCCAACCCTCCCTCCTTTCTGCTCGGAGCTCCTAACTAGCTCGAGTCCCAAAAATGTGTTCCTCCAACTGCTGGTGGTACGAAGCAGCTCCCGTTTCCCACTCTAAAACTCACAAGATCCCGGAATGTTCCAGAAATCGAGAAATCTCATTTAAGATTGGTCGAAACATTCTACGCAGCGATAATTCCTTGTCCAATCGTGGACGGCGATTCTCTTAGAGGCTGAGTGGAAATTTCCACTTACCCCCTCTCTCTCTCTCTAGCATTGTTTACAAAGCGCACGTGCAACTTCGAAGCGGCTGGGCTACTGGGTGGGGAGGTAATTATTTATCGTAAAGCTATCGCGGACCTGCCACCCTGGGTGGTTCCCTCGCGTTCCATAGTGAAATAGTGGGCGGGTCTTTATCGCGGGCGCAGGGCGAGACTGACGAATGGCTGGCGGACCCAGAAAGGCAGCGTGACGAATTTCGGCGGCGCCAGGACGGCGGCGCGGTCTCGGGCGGGGTGAACCGGGCGCTTGCCTGAGACCGCTTTGTGACACGTCTCGTAAAATAATATCAGATTATACCTATTTAATTGTTTAATATTGAAAGGGAAGTTGAAAAGAAAGGAAAGTTGAAAAGCATCAACCCGCTTTTGACGGTACAAGTATCATCCACCTCGTATAATAGACGTGAATATGGGTTCGCTGGTGCTGCTGCAGGTGAATTGTAGGAGTCTCTATAACAAGCCTTTAAACTTTTGGAATCTTGTAGATTCATATACCCCGACGTTATCATAGGAACGGAATCTGAGCTTCGCGAGGATATCAGCACTGCGGAAATATTTCGGTCAGATTTTACTTGCTACCGAAGAGATAGAAAGGGTCGGGGCGGAGGCGTATTTATTTGCATAAAAACTAGCTTAAGGTGCGTACATCTTTGGTCAGACGAATATTTTGAAATGCTTGTGGTAGAAGTAAAAGGCGGGCGCTCAGAGGCACTTAATTATAATTGGGGCTTACCGACCATCCGACGACAATTTTGAATTTTTAGAAAGGCTATTCGAGAAAATAAATAACCTTGCAAATAACAGTCGGACAATTGTCAGCGGAGACTTTAATCTTCCGCATGCCAACTGGGAAGGCAAGGAGGAGGCAACGGGAGGGGGGCAAACGTGTATAAATAGGACCATCTGGGAGGAGAACTTCGAACAGGTAGTGGGACTCTCCGACCCGCGGTGACGCGCTCTTAGACATGTTCCTTGTTCGACTTGCGGAGTCTCTAATTGAGTGCAGCGTAGTGGAAGGGATTAGTGACCACCGTGCAGTAATCCTTGAAGTAAAATGGCTACCGAAGCACACAAACTACTTAAGGGAAAGACGCATTTCGCTATGGAAAAAACCGATATACTGGGGCTCCAATCTTTCTCCGAAAGCAAATATTCGTATTGAGTCAGCAACGGCAAAAATCTAAGTGAAATTTGGGAAAACTTAAGAATATTTTTTTCGAAGGCATGGATCGGTTCGTACCATGTAAAACGATGAAAGAAAATTTCGATCCCGAATACTATAACAAAACCGTGAAGCAAAAGTTCGTGAAGCATACAATAGATATAGAAGCGACAAAAACTATAAAACAATTTTCAAAAAACTCTCGAAACAATTATTAGATGCCAAAAACACGCGCAGAAAACGTTTTTATCAAACTTGTTGCAAAGCCAAGAATAGTTGACTGCAATTTTACAAATATGTCAAAAAGCGGAAAGAAACGAATCGTCTGACGACCCTGGCCTAAGCCATACGTAGAATTTTTTACTTTCCCACATACATACGAACGTATATACGGAGAAATACAAGTAATATACGAAAAGTTATGTAATGCTGTGCGAAAAAAACGGCGGATTACCGTAAAAAAAATTCATTGCCAGGCCCTGATAACGAAAAAGTGGATAAACCCAATTGCTAAATTAAGAAAAAACTAGTGCTGCTACAACAGCACATAATTTCCCGTGTTATTGGAAACAGCTACATAGGAATGAAATATTATACTTTCTGCCCTACTAACATCTTAGCTATTATTTGAAAACGTCCAATTCAACCAAGAAGCGAAAAACTCACTGTTTCCATCGCAGTGTTGTGAAACTATGTGAATTCTACAACAGCATAAAAATAAAATACAAAAGGTTTGTATTGGAAAAAGAAGCCTGATACCATACAGATACATCAAGTCACAACAATGACACGTAACTCACAGAAATTCGCGACAGCGAAACGGAATTCCATTGTTGCATTCCCTGCATTGCTTATACTCCCTAAAAGTGCTAGAAATTTTTATTTCAAATATTTCAAATAAATACTTTGCAAAAGATTAATGTGAAAATGTATAATAAACGGTCCAATGTAAGACACAAACAAAGAAATAATATACAAAATTGCAAATTTTAATTTACGACGCATCCGCCTGTCTGAAGAGCAGTAAATTTGTAGCGGGCTATAATGTTTGTCACGAAATTACAGAAAAACTACTCGTATTTTCAAAATATTAAGCATGACCTTTGTCACGTAGTTTTGATAAATACATTTCATTGAGAAAACCAGCTCCCATCTATCACCACCCAAAGCACTATAATCTCCAAATCACCCAGCACATACATTGCATATACAAAACTAGTGGTGTTACAGAATGGCACAGACTTTCCTGTATTACGTTTCTATTTCCTTGGGTCTGGGCTAGCTATTCGGAATTGCCACATACTCATGCCAGCTGCTATCTACCGCAGCCCAAAATATTTTTTTTTTGGCATTTTCTCAATTTTTCGTTTTCCTAATGGTAGAACGCAAAGCTCAATATTAGAATATTAGAGAACACTAAAACCTCCTCCTAAATGGCAACTTTTTTAAAAATTTGTAGCTGTTCTTAAGAAAATAGCGTTTAAGCACTACTAAAAATGCGAAATTTGAAGCTCTTTTTCACACAATATTTTTGAGTTTTCAAAATACTTATTTGAAATCATTTGAAGCACTTACACTCTCAAATATAATAATATTTACAAATTGTTGGTAATGTGCATATTAACCCTTGAATGCATGACATGGGTCAATCTGACCCAAATCAGATTTTACACTGATATTTTGGATGGAATGTTTTTTCCAACGGTCGTGTCTGATTAAGACATCTTTTATTTCGTCATCCAAAATCCGTAGAAGGTCATTTTACTGATGTTCTACTTGTTTGATCGGTGTCCATAAGTTGTTTTATTTTTGCTCTCCTCAGAATGCAATGAGATGGGTCTGTATGGCCCATACATGATTACATCGTATTTCGTTATTTATAATTAATATAATTATATATAATCTATTATAATTAAAGTCGGAAGAAAAAGACTGAAATTATTAATTTCTACAATGCTACCAAAAGTGGCGTCGATACACTTCACAAATTAGTGCACACTTGCACAGCCAAGCACCAAACAAGGATATGGAATTTTTGCCTCCTTCATGAATATGCTTGATGTCGCTGATGTAAATGAATACGTAATTTTCATCCAAAAGAATCCCACTTTTCAACAATCAGTAAAGCACAAATACTTTTATTTCTAATGGATTTGGCAAAAGAATATATCCTTTCATATATTCTGCAAAGGAGCACAATCAAAACTCTTCAGAAGAACATACGAAGTTCCATAGCACTATGTGTAATAGAAAAAAACAACAGTTAACCTACTGCATTGGCCAACAATAAGAGAAAAAGATGCAGTAAATATCCCACAAAGAAAGACATAAAATGTTCAACTGTTTGCTTTGAATGTAAAAGTTATGTACGTTCAGATCATTCAATACTCACTTATGTATATTTTAAACAATTCTTGCCGATTCCATTCCGCATAATGGAAGTTAAAGGAACTTCTTGGACTGAATAGGAAAGTAAACGGACAAAATAATATGTCAAAATGTTAACTTTTATCTATTAATAATAGTTTTGCAACAACAGCATTAAAAATGTTATACAATTTTAATTTTCCGTTATATGAGTTTCATATGTGTCAAAAAATTATTTCCTTTGCATTGCACGTCCCATGCTGACTCGCATGGACAACTTTATATCAATTATTTTATTTAAATAATATGTATTATAAACAAACATGTTACAAATTTGGGCTTGCTTCACACCGATAGAAATTTGATGAGTTTTCAAAGACATTTCATCACATGTTCGAAATGGCACATGTTCGAAATGGTTCAGGTTGTATTTAATTTTTACATTATTGACTCTACTATGCATACAGCACGAAATATGTGCAGTTGTATTATTAAACCTTTTAATGCCTTGTACAGGCCACAGTTTTCAAGCACATTTTGTACAGGACATATCCATCCAGAAGTCCATGATCTTGGACACCTGCAGTATTGTCTGAAGAATACTGGGAGAGTAGATGGGCAAGATGTTCTGCAGAAATCTTATGTCCTTTGGCTACACAGTCCCGGAGTAAAATGTTAGCCTCCATTGGAGTGACATAAAAGAAGAAAAATAATAATAAAATAATTTTGATCGTATTACTTGGGTTACAAGTTTCAAAGTCAGTTAGGTCTTAGATTAGGATAATTACATTTAATATTTATAATTATTTTAAGGTATTTTTAAGATTTAGTATTTAGACAAACAAATAAGCAGTACTGTTATGTTTACATGTTGATATTAGTAATTGAACAGCTAAATATTTAAATTCTAGAACAGATAACACAGGAATAATTTATATTTCCATTACAAACAAACAGATAAGTACAAGTATTTATATGATTATATATATTAAATAATAACATTAATAACAATAATACTTGTATTTATATTTGATTGTGTGCATTAGTGTCATGTTTACATGTAGAAACTAGTCATTGCACACTAAAATATGTTCTTTTCAGATAAAATTGGAAAAATATATATTTCTGATACAATCAAAACAGGAATGTACATGTATGTGCATGTGAGATTGTACACACATGTACATGTGAGATTGTATAGTAATTACAATATTTGATTGTTCATAGAATTAGGTAGAACTAACAAATCAATTTATAAATGTTTCTTTGCTTTTACAATACACAATAACACATAATTATACAAGAATAAAATACAATAATATACAGTTTTTAAAGACGCTGTTATAACTCAGCAAGGCTGTAGGGGCATTTTTGAATAAGGGTAAGATTTAACCCGAACCACAGAAGGGAGGACAAACTGACTCTGCTCTCTTCTACATTTTTATTTTATTATTTTAGCACTTCTGCTATTTCCACCAGGACATCAGTATATATATGGATTGTCAATTTTATAGATCTAGATTTATCAGATTTATTTCCTGTTAAAATTAGATTTGCATGTCACGGAGTCAGTTTGACATGTCTGTGAACACGTAACAAGAAAAATTACTTGTTGACACTACTGAAAGCAGGCATGTATGTAATATTTTTTTAGTTATGAGTTGTATTTATTGTTTTTATATATTGTTTTATTTTTTGAGCATTATCCTTAGTATTATCTTTTAATTTTCAAGTACTATTCTTGATATTTTTCTTGTTTAGCGCTAATGACATTAGTAACAAAGCTGTATTTTATAAAATATTTAAGGAACTAGTTATCAAGGAATTAGAAAATTGTCCAACGAAGGTTTTAGACAAGACTTTAGAACTGCAAGTAAAAAAATACTAGGTTGAGAAAAGAAGGAAACAGCAAAAGAGGATGGAAAACTATCATAAAGAAAATGCTGCTCTATTTGTCCCAAGACACTACGAGGAAAACAAATACTATTTGTTACTCTTGTAAACATGCTTTGTGTGGTCAATGTTCTTCAACAATATGTACTAATTGTAAAAGCAATACAATTATAAAATATTGTTAAATGTGTTATTTCATTATATTTGCATTAGATATTTAATCTGAATTACTCGACCTACAGAGACACAATTTAAAAGTAAGTAATCAATAATTATTATTATCTCAAAAACTTTTTAAACATTTTCTTTATTATTATAAAAGTAATTTCAAAATATAAACAACAAATAATTTAAAAAAGTAAATTAGCAAGACACAAATCCTCGAGAAACCATGCGGAGTCAGTTTGACTCCACGACTGTGGTTGCGATAATATAAATTCATGTCTGTGGTTCATGATTTTAGTAACTTTCTGAAAGTTCGGTCACATGTAATTTTAATATGATGTGGAAGTTGGTGTGGCTGCATTGAAGTATGTATCTTTCATTGTTTGCCAATTTATTGGTGTGTACTCTGTGGTAATTGTACTGACTGCGAGTAGCATAATTTTGTATTTCATTATTTAGTATGTGGTACATATAGTTAATATTAACTGGAATGGTGAGTACTTTGTATGCATACAGTGCAACGACTGTTAGGATTTTATGTTTTTGGGAAGAACTTCCCTGCATGACTGGTGAGGCTGTAGATTGAAGATGCATCTTAGACTTTTCTTTTGGACAATCAATAATCTGTTTATATTTGTGTAAATTTGTGTTTATATGTATGTATATTTGTGTATCTGTGAGGTATTTCCCCATATCTCAATTCCGTATTGAAGATGCAAGTGAATAGTTCCACAGTATAGTGTGAAAAGCATGTTTGATGATAATTATTTAGAGACATACTTCAGTAAAAAGATGTTTGTGTTTAATTTGTTACAAAAGAAAACATTCACAGAATACATTTCTCCCCATAGTTTTTGTTGTTAAATGAAATGAAAAATCCTAATGGATCCATGTCCATCAAAGAAAATAATTGAAAAGAATTTCACACTGACAAGTCAAACAAAGCAATGGAAATACAAAAATAGAACTTGAAAAATTATAAAATTATGCTAAACTACTTATGTTTTATAACAACTGTACATGGCATATTTTAAGTAACTGAATTGCTTAGAACAGATTTAGAGTAACAAAAACATCTCTAACATCAATATTTTATCTTTGCAATGTTAATTTTTTGTTTCCAATATTTCCAAAATACAGGGAGTGCTCCAAACCTGCATAACTTTATTTACCATACGTTGGTATATACAAGAAACAAATTTGAAGAAAAATGTTTGTGTCATTTTTGATATTTTTTTAATGGTTGTAAAAGCACCTATGTTTCATGCAAAATATACTCATATTTTCGAAAAACTAAACATGACAAAAGATCTGAATAAAGATCTGCTTTTGATCAACTCATTTCATTATAAAAAATATCTTCTTAATTGTAGTTGTAGAGCTCTATTTATACAGAGGGGTGCATTTTGGGAGACTGTATTGTGGACGCATATTATAGCAGTGTTTGGAGTGAAGCTGGTTTCATAAATAAATAATGGGAGAATTGGAGTGGATTTAATACTAAAAAGAAGAAGTATTATGAAGGCCAATTTTATATCTTCAATTACTCAAAATAAATGCTCCAAGTACTAAAGTGTTGTTAAGTTAATTAAAATTCCATATGATTTTCAGACAGTCTTAATGTTTATTCAAAGATACACATATAATGATTCAACTGGCTATGTTTCAGAGACTAGATGTGTCTTCATCATCAGGCCTTTAAGTGTAATATAATTTTACTTAGTCACATGATGTCAATCGTAACCTATAAGATGAAATAATAAACATACAAAAATGTTAAAAACAACATATCAATGCTTTAAATTTCTACAAACTTGCATTAATTCTTGATTACACTACACTAAATAAAGTGAAGGCAAGCACTTAGTAAAAGAAATTCCATACTCACATGAAGCTGTAGAATATACACATTTTTAAGATGAAAAAAGAAATTCATTCTTTTATTATTCTTCTGATTGTTCAACTCAGACCACTGCTACTTCATAAAGAGTAAGGACATGAATGTTCTGGGTCTCAAGAATTCTGGGAGAGGAAGAAGGGAGGATAACTTTATCAGAAAGAACAGCTGAACGACTTTTGAATTTTCTACTAAATTTTGTTAATATTAAATTATAACTTTGTGCAAACTGATTGCATTCAAGATTAGAATTCATTGGTGGGTAAATTTTTATAAATAGTGATTCGAGAACTAGTCTTGCACACCAGTTAGGTTCTGTAGCTAAAATTGTGGGATTGAGAAAATCAATAAAATGATCGTGTTTTATTCTGTGGGCAGTTATGGAGTTTTGTTTTTTGAAAGGTAATTTGATGTTATTTTTATGTTGTTTGATCCTATCTCCTAATCCTGGAATGAATTTATGTTTTCTTTGGTTGTGGGATTAATTGGTGGAACACATTATCAATGCAGAGGGATTTAGATGAGAAGCAAAATAATCTTACATTAAAATGACTTTGTCCTACAAAATGATCATCACAAAACGATTCCTTAATAGCAATTGACTTTGCTCATAATTAACAAGTTTTCCTGATGTGTGTACAGGATTGATTGTAGTTTACTTCTTGTCAGGGTCAGCAGCATCAAAAGAACATTATCAAAATTAAAGCTAATCAAAAGTTATTTATGAAGTACAGTGGCACAAGATCATCTTGGCAAAATCAGTAATTTGAAAAATTCAATTGATTGATTCAATCAATTCAATTCAGTCAATTGATTCAATCAACTGATCATGAAAAAACAATCTGATTGAAAAATAAAATTTCTACTGTTATTGATTAATTTGTAAATGTGAAGAAAACTTCAAAAATTAAGTTTTAAATTATATAATTAAAAATGATCATTTGTTTTCTGTAATAATTTGTTGTAATAAATGTTTTCACTCCTAAATTTTAGTTTACAATCACAAAATTCAATTAATGAAATTTTTTAATTAAAGGGCCCCCATATTCTGTCGGTCTAAGAGACTCCCCTGTTGAACTTACACTACTGAATAAGTATTGTTGAACTTAATGCTGTAAATGTGACTGAAAGATATAAAGTGAAATTAACTGGATGGAAGAAATTAATATAAATTCAATGTTGTGTGCAGATATTTCTATGTAAGTTTGATGAATAATTTCAAGTTTAGGCAGTAGTTTTAAAGATGGATTAATTTTCTTGTTAAATTTTAATTCATAGTTTCCTTCAGTTTCTGTATTATTCAAAAGATAACACAGTTTTATCAAAATTTTTCCATTCCATTTTACATTCCTGTATACATACGTATCTGAAGTATATACATTGTATTGGGAAAACTATGAAATGCTGCATGAATAAACGGTGGATTTTCAGCATAAAAAATTGATTGTCGGGCCCTGAAACTTAGAAAAACAAAAAGTGGATAAAAGTGCATGGAGCAGTCTACTTTTGCTTCTCGTCTCCTTGATAACATACACACATTTGACCACAATAAAAGTTTTAAAATATTGCATTTAAAAACAAAGGATCTAAATTAAATATTTTAGAAAAGTTTCAAATTTTGAAACTCATAAAAATCTTAAAATCTACTGCCTCAAAAACCAAACTAATTTGAAACATAGCCCCCTGTTAAGAATCCTAGTAGGCCGCCATCACCCCCTTATTCCAGAGACCAACGCATAAAACTGGCTTCATGTAAGGAGCTCACAGAGGTTCATTTTGACCACATTACTGAAGTAAATAATAATTGTTTTATGTAGATTCTTAATAGTTGTTTATTTTAATGGTTTTACAATTTTGTGTTCTACTTATTGTATTTTTCAAGTTTTTACTTAATATTCTGTAGATGTACTGAAGATGAGGTAAAATACCTTGAAACACGTTTGCTGCTGTGACTAACAGATAGTTTGTTCATAAATTTATTTGTGGAAGATTAATTCTTTTCCTCCTGCTATATTACACATAAGTTAAATTATTTATTAGCATTAACATAGTAGCCAGTATAGCAGACAGTCTATAAAGAGCAGTATTTTCCCTCCATAATATTGCCTTAAAATACAACATAAAGATATTAGCTTCAAAAATCAATGTATTTGCATTTTCAGGAAAATAAACAGAAAGGGCCAAAAATGTAACAAACAATTAAAACTTACGAGAAGTTATTTGCTTTAATTGTTTTAGTGTTGATCTTTACTCGATCTCAAGGTAGTTGAACTTGAAAATAAGTGTAAATAATGTGAATTCATGACAATTTGTTACTGTAAATAGGAGTAATAAAGAACAGGTTTTGAGGTCAAGAGTTTTCTTTCTCTGAATTTTTCTTTAGAGGACATGTAATTTTAATAATTTATATTAAATTTTATAATTGTTTAGTAACATTAATAATGTAATATTTGCTACAATATTAAGTTAATTTCTTCTTTTCTGTACTAATAAACATTTGAAAGATCTTTTATTCCAAGTAAATCATAATAATAATAAGGAGTTGCATGGTCATACATCCAGAATCTTCGACTCTATTAAAACATTCAATTTTACTTTCTTTTACTCTATTTTTTTTATTCATAAAATGTCATAAATTTAATATTTAGAGAAAGGTAGGTATGCAGTGTCTTACTCTACCACATTATTTGAATATTAAAATGACTATAAAGTTAATAATAAAGCCAAAGTAGTTACTGTTGTAAGAGCTTAAGAAGTTTTAACCCCACTGTTACTTCAAAATAGTTTGGAGACATGACTCTCACAAAATGAAACAACATACAAGTAGCAGAAATACTAGTATGACCATTAAAAGATTATAAACTAGGAGATCATAATAGAAATGAAGATATCCAATTGGAATTTATAAATGACATCCATGTGTGAAGCAATAATGCAATCCCAGCACTATTGTCTTGAACATTTGGAACAAATGAATTCAGAATGTTAGTTTCTAGATGTTAGAATACAATTTTGAAATTTATAGAAACTACAAGGGCTATATGTGGTCCCATACCTGAGCCTTGCATATGTTTTTTAATTACCTCCTTCTATAATAACAGTTTTAACTTCTATTTTAAAATTACTTCAATAGAATTGTGTTAAGTCATATACTTTGTCCATAATTCTAAGGTGTAAATTTATACATTTATGAGATGAACATCTTAAATATCAATCAGTTGAAGAAAAATGTTTGCAATTTCTTCTCGTTTTCAATTGTTCAGACTTTCTAGGTCATTTGCATTAACAGAACTGAATAAGAAACTTTTTGTATAACATAATATTGTAACATTATTTTGAGTTCATGAGAACTTGTTTGAAAACAAAAAGTAGTTTATGAATATTTGGAGATAAACGGTTTTAAGTACTGACTGTAAAGAGAGGAAAATTTCTGGAGGGAAACCCTCAACAAACAAAATTGTACGTTGGCACTTATTCTCACATGCTAATGGAAGATGACATGCTTGAAAACATGAAAAATCAATCAAATACTTTACTGAAATATAAAAAAATAGCACAGTTGCATTACATTCATTAATAGCAGCATGCACCTCATCTATTAGATGAAGCAAGGACAATCTGAGTAGAATGTTCCCTACAAAACCCATAAAGCAAAGGATCGAATTGATTAGCCAATTTCTCTTCAATATTCATACAGTTATTATTAATTCAATGATTATTCATTCAATATTCAATCATTGGAAACTACAAATAATAGAATTTTAGAGAATGAGTACAAAATTGAAATTAAATGAAAATCACTCAATAAAAGAGGATTGTTTTTTTCAAAGACAGCAACAACCAACAACTTTCTCCACAAAAATGGCAAAAAATAAACTAAGTGAATGGTTAAGCCTAAATGTTTGTAATACAGGGCAGCAACCAATAAGCCCCAATTATCAAAAGTTTCATAGTACCAAATACTATTTTCCTTTTGGATACATGATTAATTTACAACTAGAATATAAAATAGTCACTGAAAAGAAATTTAAGAGTTGATAATTCTTACAATATGCATTATAATTTTGAATAAAATTTTTCTGGTCCTTGATGAAGTAAAAGATTCAATTTCTCTTAAAATAAAAAAAATTAACAAAAACTAGTGGTGCTACACAATAACACACACTTTCCCATATTAGTTTTCTTTTTCCTTAGGTCTCAGCTAGCTATTTGGACTTGTCACATACTCTTGACAGCTGCCAGCTACGCCGCCCATAGTACATGTTTTTGGACATTTTCTTAATTCGCCAGTTTTGTAATGTAGTAAAACAGAAATATTATTTTAAGAATATTAAAAAACAGTAAAAACTTGTCCTAAATTCCAATTTTCTTTGAAAAACTTGGAGTCATTTTTAAGAAAATGGCATTTATGCGCTACTGTAAATTTGAAATTTGAATCTCTTTGTAATAGGAACCTTTTGAGTTTCGAAAAAACTTCATTAGAAGTCATTTTAAGCACTTTAACTCACAAATCTTTTAATTGTTTTTGATGTTAAATACATTAATTAATAAAAGGAACTACGCAAATTAGCATTCCATTTACTAACCTTCATGAAAAGATTTAAATTTTAGAGTTGAATTATGAGTGGAAAAATGTTAATTTTTTCATAGAAAAATTATGCCAACTTAAATTAGTGTATTGCTTACAATACTTCTAGACACATTTATTAGCAATTCAACTAGTTGTATTTAAAAGATCTTGATCAAATGAATCCAACATTTACCCAGTCAATATAGCACATTGCAATGATTTCTGTACATAATCTTTTATATGAGCTACCTAAATGTGAGATATATCCTTAAAAATATAAAATAAATCCTAATTTTTGAAAATTCTTGTTTATTTTTCAACTCTCAAAATATTTACAGAAAAAGCGAACCTCATTTTATAAAAAAATGGGTTATTGACATTCTACGAAATTGTTCTATGAAATTATGAAAGACTATAATATGGAATGTATTACTGATAAAATGCTTACATATGCATAGATAAGTGACCTTATATCTATATCTATATATCTAACTATATAAGGACAAAAATAATAATGATCAAATACATTTCGATTAATTTATAAAAGTCTAATTTGTAAACACAAGCTCTTCTAAATAAAACATCATGATCTTATCACTTCCACCATCTCGTAGTTCACCAACAATGTTCAAATATTCATTGTTGTGCAAATTTCAATAAAGCTTTGTGGATTGCTTCAAAGAAATAATTATATATTAATAATTATAACTATACATTATAAAATTCTATCTTTGTTTGATATATTAATATCGTTAAATCTTATTTACTTTATAATCATTCTAAATATAAAGAAAAACATTCTTTATATTTAAGCTAAGACAGCCTGTTATTTCACTTTTTATAAAATTTTATGTATTTAAAAATAATACATTTTCGCTATTTATTCTCTATATTTCAGGATCCTAAAATAGGTTACCAAACAATTTTAGCACTGTTTTAAAATTCTCTAAGGTTTAAAATTCTGTTAAATTAATGTTCTCTTAGGGGAGCAGTCGACTAATTTTTCACACCTAATTACTCCACATTTTGCCACACAAATTATGCCATATTTTGGAAAAATTCAACATGACCTTATTTGAAGATCTGGTTTTGATTAGCATATTTCATTAAGAAAAACAATTGTATCTTCAGAATTGTAGTTGTAGGAAGGTACCGAAAATTTTATAACTTTTTAAAATTTTTGCAAAATCAGGCATTTTAATGAACATGAAACCTGCAGCATTCTCTTAAGCTTTCTTTATGCTAAGGTCCCAATTTAATTAAAAAACATTGTGTGGATTTTAAGAAAAAATGGTTTAAAGAAAATAAAATTGCCTGTTTGATACAAAATTTCGCAAAAAATACTTATATTTTCGAAAAATGAACATGACCTTATTTAAAGATCTCATTTTTGTGAACACATTTCGTTAAGAAGAGAAATTGTATCTTCATAATTGTAGTTGTAGGAAGATGCCTAAAAATTTTTTAATTTCTTTCAATTTTTGAAAATCAGAGTTTTTAACCAAGATGAGACCTGCACCATTCTCTTAAATGATCTTTAGACTATCCAACAACAAAATTTAGTCAAAATTGTTGATGGCATATTTTTGAAAATTTGAAAATGTCCCAGGGGCTTCATGTAAAGTACCCCCAGAACTAAAATATCTATTTCAAATTCAAGGGGCCACAAGATAAGTCAGATCAGTCAATTTTGGAGAAAATTGGCTGAATGGTTTAGTCACTTGCTTTGTTCACAGACAGACAGATGTTTTGCTTTCAATTGGTTTTTCAGTATCAAAATTTAAATTTCAATTTTGTTTTACTTATTGCATTTTTCAAGTTTTTCCTTAATGTTCTGGAGATGTATTGAAGATGAGGCAAAATACCTCAAAACTTGCCTGCTGCTATAACTGACAAATAGTTTGGCAATAAATTTGTTTTGAAAGATTATTTATTTTCCTTCCCTTATATTACAATAATGGAGTTCCATCATATTTCTGTGAAAACCACTGAGTTTAATGTTACTTAAATTCTATAATAATAAGAATATAAACTTTATAATGATCAATATACATTGGTGTAATGAGACTAATTCATAATATTGCATGTAACGAATTTATATTTATGTATAATATAATGGAAGAGCCTACAGACCAACGGAAGAGAGACGGTGCCACCAACCTAGCTGCTCATCTGCAGAAGTGTAGCTTCATCACCCATGCTCAGGCACAAGGCCTTTGCTCCACAAGGGGATCTTTGTATGCTAAATAAATAAATAATATACCTTTAAATTTAATGTAAAAAGAATTACATATATATCTTATTAAATTATTGAATTGATTGCTCATTGCTATAGATCTGCACATTCCTCAATATTTCAGAACTAAATTTACGTCAAAATGTTTTGTTTGGTTCACGTACAATAAAATAAAAATTACCATTACCATTCTAGTGCATGAGGACAGTCTGTCCGCGAGTAGCTGGTGTGAGTGCTAGCAACACAAATTATGTCGGTAACACAAAACTGCAGCTTTTAATAAATGAAAAAGTAAATTTTGAACTCTCAAACTCACAACAGATGCTGGAACTGTTGTCCCATTCACTTGTTTCCCAGTGATCTGGTTGCTATAAACAAAACACAATTTTTAACGGGAGTTCCTGATTTCACTCAGTGTGGGACAGACTTTCCTGGCACATTGTACAATTACAAAATGGTATGTCAATCTTCTTATATATTTTTAGCACTTTCAAAGAAGGACCATGTACTTAATTATTTCTCTGATATCACTGAAATCACTACAGTAGAAGAACCCCTCTTTTACGCTTCGAGGGACCACAAAAAATGGTGAAAATCGCGGAAAGTGTAAACAGAGGGTAAAAACCCTTTTTGCACATATATTATAAAGTACTCAAAATTTACAATCCACTTACACTCCACTACGATACACTAAAAATTTTAAATATTAAATAATATATTACATCAAAATAAAAAATCCTAGTTTTTATTAAAGAGGTCTAATACGGATGACTGTTTTGCTTCTGGTAAATTCTTTCAACTTACTTTTCAAGTTGATACATATCAAAACTATTACATCACCATCTGTTGCAGAAATATATTGTTTATAGAGTTTATTGCAGTGTTCTGCACATGTAGGCACACTACCACCATTATTGTATGATCATCAAAATCACAAACACTGTCACTTTCTTCCTGACTGCATTGATCAAACTTTCCACCAACACTGTTTCGACAGTTAGAAGTTCATCATCAAAATGGAGGAAGTCTTTAACTTCATGATCAATTTTCAATTCTCCTATGCATAGGCCTAAATACGATCACTATCTTCTTCTTCACTTATTCTTCCTCATGGGTTTGGAAGATGCCAGCTTCTCTGAATGATGGATTGACTCACGTCCTTCCATGCCTTTGCAATATAATGCAGTGGATTCAGGATAATTTTTTGGAATTTCATTGTGTCCTCCGTGTTTATCAAACTTAATCATCTCTGCACACATTTTTTCTGTAGTGAGTCTTGAAAGGCTGGATTATTCTTAAATCCATTCGCTGTAATTTCTTGTGCAGTTTGCTGGCAAGAATTCAATTCTAATATTTTCTGAAGTTGATTGCTTTGGATGTGCAGAGCACTGATCAACAAATAAAAGGATTATTCTGTTCTGCGCTTCCATCTTTGCATCAAGAGCATGCATATGCCTCCCAAAAAGGTCGAAGTCATCCAAGCTTTCTTAATAATAATAATTAATAATAATTTATTGAGTCACATATACAATTACAATCGTGTATGACGAGTCAATGTATATTGGGTGGAGAGAGGGAAGTTACATTTACTGTCCAGAAGCAAAGCAAGGGGCCATCTCAGCATTTGCTCAAAGGACCAGGGAAATTGGACAGAAAAAACCTGACGAGATGGAGTCATTGCCCTAAGAATTATACTACAATACTTTTTACAGGTAGATTAAGATATTATACAGTATACAATTATTTTTAGTAGCAAAATATTTAACATTTTAGAATTGTAGTTTTATGTTTAATGTAAAATTAAAATTTACTTGTTACTGTCATTCTACTGCTACTATAATATAATAACTATAATATAATAATAGTAATAGTAATAGTAATAATAGTAAAAATAACACATAAAATAGTACATAATATTAATTATCATAACAGCTATATATAAGTGATAATGTTAGCATATAATTGTCCAATCTTGAAATGGTAAGGAGCAGGAGGCAGGTTTTGGCCAGGCTTTTTCTATTCCTACACTAGTCCTACTGCAGCACTGAAATCAGTTTTGTACATATTAGTTACTGATGTATTCCTGAACATTATAAAAAAGTTTTTGGCCAAGGAAGTGTTTAAGTTTATTCTTGAAGTTGTGTATTCCTGTTATGTTTCTCAGATTATAGGTAATTTATTGAAGATTGTATTCCTGTAGAGAATGTACCCTTTTGGCATAGTGTACTTGTGCACAATGGTTGATGAAGGTTATATGCTTGTCTTGTGTTGTATGAGTGTAAGTTTGAGTTAATTTGTAAGGTGTGTTGTTGTTTATTAGATTTTTCTTTACAAACATGAGAACTTCGTAAATGTATATACAAGGCAGTGGAAGTATGTTAAGTTTCTTGAATTGAGGTCTACAGGACTCTGTTCTTTTTGTATTTGTTATTGTTCGGATGATTCTCTTTTGTAATTTGAATGTCTGCTTAGCCTCTGGTGCTTGGCCCCACATTATTATTCCATATTTGAGAAACAGAGTGCACATTCGCAAAGTACACTGTTCGGCTGTTGCGATGGTGCTGTTTCTAGTTATATTCTAAGAGCATAATTAAGTTTGCTCAATTTTTAAATTAATATCTTGTAGTTGTGAATTCCATTTGAGGTTGGTTGTATGGTGATTCCAAGAAATTTTGTATTCTGTGGCTTGTGTTATCCTGTTGGCCCTCTAACCTTAAAATTTGGTGAGTATTGTGGGAGTGAGTGTTGCC
>JAHLJT010004567.1:118273664-118311411 GCA_031308135.1 Acheta domesticus | reverse complement strand
AAACCTTTTAATGCCTTGTACAGGCCACAGTTTTCAAGCACATTTTGTACACGGACAATCCATCCAGAAGTCCATGATCGGACACCTGCAGTATTGTCCGAAGAATACTGGGAGAGTAGATGGGCAAGATGTTCTGCAGAAATCTTATGTACTTTGGCTACACAGTCCCGGAGTAAAAATGTTAGCCTCCATTGGAGTGACATAAAAGAAGAAAAATAATAATAATAATTTTGATCGTATTACTTGGGTTACAAGTTTCAAAGTCAGTTAGGTCTTAGATTAGGATAATTACATTTAATATTTATAATTATTTTAAGGTATTTTTAAGATTAGTATTTAGACAAACAAAAAAATAAGCAGTACTGTTATGTTTACATGTTGATATTAGTAATTGAACAGCTAAATATTTAAATTCTAGAACAGATAACACAGGAATAATTTATATTTCCATTACAAACAAACAGATAAGTACAAGTATTTATATGATTATATATATTAAATAATAATTAATAACAATAATACTTGTATTTATATTTGATTGTGTGCATTAGTGTCATGTTTACATGTAGAAACTAGTCATTGCACACTAAAATATGTTCTTTTCAGATAAAATTGGAAAAATATATATTTCTGATACAATCAAAACAGGAATGTACATGTATGTGCATGTGAGATTGTACACACATGTACATGTGAGATGTATAGTAATTACAATATTTGATTGTTCATAGAATTAGGTAGAACTAACAAATCAATTTATAAAAGTTTCTTTGCTTTTACAATACACAATAACACATAATTATACAAGAATAATACAATAATATACAGTTTTTAAAGACGCTGTTATACTCAGCAAGGCTGTAGGGGCATTTTTGAATAAGGGTAAGATTTAACCCGAACCACAGAAGGAGGACAAACTGACTCTGCTCTCTTCTACATTTTTATTTTATTATTTTAGCACTTCTGCTATTTCCACCAGGACATCAGTTATATATATGGATTGTCAATTTTATAGATCTAGATTTATCAGATTTATTTCCTGTTAAAATTAGATTTGCATGTCACGGAGTCAGTTTGACATGTCTGTGAACACGTAACAAGAAAAATTACTTGTTGACACTACTGAAAGCAGGCATGTATGTAATATTTTTTAGTATTTTGAGTTTGTATTTATTGTTTTTATATATTGTTTTATTTTTTGAGCATTATCCTTAGTATTATCTTTTTAATTTTCAAGTACTATTCTTGATATTTTCTTGTTTAGCGCTAATGACATTAGTAACAAAGCTGTATTTTATAAAATATTTAAGGAACTAGTTATCAAGGAATTAGAAAATTGTCCAACGAAGGTTTTAGACAAGACTTTAGAACTGCAAGTAAAAAATACTAGGTTGAGAAAAGAAGGAAACAGCAAAAGAGGATGGAAAACTATCATAAAGAAAATGCTGCTCTATTTGTCCCAAGACACTACGAGGAAAACAAATACTATTTGTTACTCTTGTAAACATGCTTTGTGTGGTCAATGTTCTTCAACAATATGTACTAATTGTAAAAGCAATACAATTATAAAATATTGTTAAATGTGTTATTTCATTATATTTGCATTAGATATTTAATCTGAATTACTCGACTACAGAGACACAATTTAAAAGTAAGTAATCAATAATTATTATCTCAAAAACTTTTAAAACATTTTCTTTATTATTATAAAAGTAATTTCAAAATATAAACAACAAATAATTTGAAAAAGTAAATTAGCAAGACACAAATCCTCGAGAAACCATGCGGAGTCAGTTTGACTCCACAACTGCAGTTGCATAACATCAATTCATGTCTGTGGTTATGATTTTAGTAACTTTCTGAAAGTTCTGTCACATGTAATTTTAATATGATGTGGAAGTTGGTGTGGCTGCATTGAATTATGTATCTTTCATTGTTTGCCAATTTATTGGTGTGTACTCTGTGGTAGTTTTACTGACTGCGAGTAGCATAATTTTGTATTTCATTATTTAGTATGTGGTACATATAGTTAATATTAACTGGAATGGTGAGTACTTTGTATGCATAAAGTGCAACGACTGTTAGGATTTTATGTTTTTGGGAAGAATTCCCTGCATGACTGGCGAGGCTGTAGATTGAAGATGCATCTTAGACTTTTCTGTTGGACAATCAATAATCTGTTTATATTTGTGTAAATTTGTGTTTATATGTATGTATATTTGTGTATCTGTGAGGTATTTCCCCATATCTCAATTCTGTATTGAAGATGCAAGTGAATAGTTCCACAGTATAGTGTGAGAAGCATGTTTGATGATAAATATTTAGAGACATACTTCAGTAAAAAGAGGTTTGTGTTTAATTTGTTGCAAAAGAAAACATTCACAGAATACATTTCTCCCCATAGTTTTAGTTGTTAAATGAAATGAAAAACCTAATGGATCCATGTCCATCAAAGAAAATAATTCAAAAGAATTTCACACTGACAAGTCAAACAAAGCAATGGAAATACAAAAATAGAACTTGAAAAATTATAAAATTATGCTAAACTACTTATGTTTTATAACAATTGTACATGGCATATTTTAAGGAATTGATTGCTTAGAACAGATTTAGAGTAACAAAAACATCTCTAACATCAATATTTTATCTTTGCAATGTTAATTTTTTGTTTCCATATTTCCAAAATACAGGGAGTGCTCCAAACCTGCATAACTTTATTTACCATACGTTGGTATATACAAGAAACAAATTTGAAGAAAAATGTTTGTGTCATTTTTGATATTTTTTTAATGGTTGTAAAAGTACCTATGTTTCATGCAAAATATACTCATATTTTCGAAAAATTAAACATGACAAAAGATCTGAATAAAGATCTGCTTTTGACCAACTCATTTCATTATAAAAAATATCTTCTTAATTGTAGTTGTAGAGCTCTATTTACAGAGGGGTGAATTTTGGGAGACTGTATTGTGGACGCATATTATAGCAGTGTTTGGAGTGAAGCTGGTTTCATAAATAAATAATGGGAGAATTGGAGTGGATTTAATACTAAAAAGAAAAAGTATTATGAAGGCCAATTTTATGTCTTCAAAATAAATGCTCCAAGTACTAAAGTGTTGTTAAGTTAATTAAAATTCCATATGATTTTCAGACAGTCTTAATGTTTATTCAAAGATACACATATAATGATTCAACTGGCTATGTTTCAGAGACTAGATGTGTCTCCATCATCAGGCCTTTAAATGTAATATAATTTTACTTAGTCACATGATGTCAATCGTAACCTATAAGATGAAATAATAAACATACAAAAATGTTAAAAACAACATATCAATGCTTTAAATTTCTACAAACTTGCATTAATTCTTGATTACACTACACTAAATAAAGTGAAGGCAAGCACTTAGTAAAAGAAATTCCATACTCACATGAAGCTGTAGAATATACACATTTTTAAGATGAAAAAAGAAATTCATTCTTTTATTATTATTCTGATTGTTCAACTCAGACCACTGCTACTTCATAAAGAGTAAGGACATGAATGTTCTGGGTCTCAAGAATTCTGGGAGAGGAAGAAGGGAGGATAACTTTATCAGAAAGAACAGCTGAACGACTTTTGAATTTTCTACTAAATTTTGTTAATATTAAATTATAACTTTGTGCAAACTGATTGCATTCAAGATTAGAATTCATTGGTGGGTAAATTTTTATAATAGTGATTCGAGAACTAGTCTTGCACACCAGTTAGGTTCTGTAGCTAAAATTGTGGGATTGAGAAAATCAATAAAATGATCGTGTTTTATTTTGCGGGCAGTTATGGAGTTTTGTTTTTTGAAAGGTAATTTGATGTTATTTTTATGTTGTTTGATCCTATCTCCTAATCCTGGAATGAATTTATGTTTTCTTTGGTTGTGGGATTAATTGGTGGAACACATTATCAATGCAGAGGGATTTAGATGAGAAGCAAAATAATCTTACATTAAAATGACTTTGTCCTACAAAATGATCATCACAAAACGATTCCTTAATAGCAATTGACTTTGCTCATAATTAACAAGTTTTCCTGATGTGTGTACAGGATTGATTGTAGTTTACTTCTTGTCAGGGTCAGCAGCATCAAAAGAACATTATCAAAATTAAAGCTAATCAAAAGTTATTTATGAAGTACAGTGGCACAAGATCATCTTGGCAAAATCAGTAATTTGAAAAATTCAATTGATTGATTCAATCAATTCAATTCAGTCAATTGATTCAATCAATTGATCATGAAAAAACAATCTGATTGAAAAATAAAATTTCTACTGTTATTGATTAATTTGTAAATGTGAAGAAAACTTCAAAAATTAAGTTTTAAATTATATAATTAAAAATGATCATTTGTTTTCTGTAATAATTTGTTGTAATAAATGTTTTCACTCCTAAATTTTAGTTTACAATCACAAAATTCAATTAATGAAATTTTTTAATTAAAGGGCCCCCATATTCTGTCGGTCTAAGAGCCTCCCCTGTTGAACTTACACTACTGAATAAGTATTGTCGAACTTAATGCTGTAAATGTGACTGAAAGATATAAAGTGAAATTAACTGGATGGAAGAAATTAATATAAATTCAATGTTGTGTGCAGATATTTCTATGTAAGTTTGATGAATAATTTCAAGTTTAGGCAGTAGTTTTAAAGATGGATTAATTGTTTTGTTAATTTTAATTCATAGTTTCCTTCAGTTTCTGTATTATTCAAAAGATAACACAGTTTTATCAATTTTTTTTTATTTTACATTCCTGTATACATATGTATCTGAAGTATATACATTGTATTGGGAAAATTATGAAATGCTGCATGAATAAACGGTGGATTTTCAGCATGAAAAAATTGATTTCGGGCCCTGAAACTTAGAAAAACAAAAAGTGGATAAAAGTGCATGGAGCAGTCTACTTTTGCTTCTCGTCTCCTTGATAACATTCACACATTTGACCACAATAAAAGTTTTAAAATATTGCATTTAAAAAACAAAGGATCTAAATTAAATATTTTAGAAAAGTTTGAAATTTTGAAACTCATAAAAAATCTTAAAATCTACTGCCTCAAAAACCAAACTAATTTGAAACATAGCCCCTGTTAAGAATCCTAGTAGGCCGCCATCACCCCCTTATCCCAGAGACCAACGCATAAACTGGCTTCATGTAAGGAGCTCACAGAGGTTCATTTTGACCACATTACTGAAGTAAATAATAATTGTTTTATGTAGATTCTTAATAGTTGTTTATTTTTAATGGTTTTACAATTTTGTGTTCTACATATTGTATTTTTCAAGTTTTTACTTAATATTCTGTAGATGTACTGAAGATGAGGTAAAATACCTTGAAACACGATTGCTGCTGTAACTAACAGATAGTTTGTTCATAAATTTATTTGTGGAAGATTAATTCTTTTCCTCCTGTTATATTACACATAAGTTAAATTATTTATTAGCATTAACATAGTAGCCAGTATAGCAGACAGTCTATAAAGAGCAGTATTTTCCCTCCATAATATTGCCTTAAAATCCAACATAAAGATTAGCTTCAAAAATCAATGTATTTGCATTTTCAGGAAAATAAACAGAAAGAGCCAAAAATGTAACAAACAATTAAAACTTACAAGAAGTTATTTGCTTTAATTGTTTTAGTGTTGATCTTTACTTGATCTCAAGGCAGTTGAAATTGAAAATAAGTGTAAATAATGTGAATTCATGACAATTTATTACTGTAAATAGGAGTTATAAAGAACAGGTTTTGAGGTTAAGAGTTTTCTTTAGAGGATAGGTCATTTTAATAATTTATATTAAATTTTTATAATTGTTTAGTAACATTAATAATGTAATATTTGCTACAATATTAAGTTAATTTCTTCTTTTCTGTATTAATAAACATTTGAAAGATCTTTTATTCCAAGTAAAACATAATAATAATGAGGAGTTGCATTGTCATACATCCAGAATCATCGACTCTATTAAAACATTCGATTTTACTTTCTTTTACTCTATTTTTTTTATTCATAAAATGTCATAAATTTAATATTTAGAGAAAGGTAGGTATGCAGTGTCTTACTCTACCACATTATTTGAATATTAAAATGACTATAAAGTTAATAATAAAGCCAAAGTAGTTACTGTTGTAAGAGCTTAAGAAGTTTTAACCATACTGTCACTTCAAAATAGTTTGGAGACATGACTCTCACAAAATGAAACAACATACAAGTAGCAGAAATACTAGTATGACCATTAAAAGATTATAAACTAGGAGATCATAATAGAAATGAAGATATCCAATTGGAATTTATAAATGACATCCATGTGTGAAGCAATAATGCAATCCCAGCACTATTGTCTTGAACATTTGGAACAAATGAATTCAGAATGTTAGTTGCTAGATGTCAGAATACAATTCTGAAATTTATAGAAACTACAAGGGTATATGTGGTCCCATACCTGAGCCTTGCATATGTTTTTTTTATTTTAAAATTAGTTCAATAGAATTGTGTTAAGTCATATACTTTGTCCATAATTCTAAGGTGTAAATTTATACATTTATGAGATGAACATCTTAAAATATCCATCAGTTGAAGAAAAATGTTTGCAATTTCTTCTCGTTTTCAATTGTTCAGACTTTCTAGGTCATTTGCGTTAACAGAACAGAATAAGAAACTTTTTGTATAACATAATATTGTAACATTATTTTGAGTTCATGAGAACTTGTTTGAAAACAAAAAGTATTTATGAATATTTGGAGATAAACGGTTTTAAGTACTGACTGTAAAGAGAGGAAAATTTCTGGAGGGAAACCCTCAACAAACAAAATTGTACGTTGGCACTTATTCTCACATGCTAATGGAAGATGACATGCTTGAAAACATGAAAAATCAATCAAATACTTTACTGAAATATAAAAAAATAACACAGTTGCCTTACATTCATTAATAGCAGCATGCACCTCATCTATTAGATGAAGCAAGACAATCTGAGTAGAATGTTCCCTACAAAACCCATACAGCAAAGGATCGAATTGATTAGCCTATTTCTCTTCAAATATTCATTCAGTTATTATTAATTCAATGATTATTCATTACGAATTCAATGATTATTCATTCAAATATTCAATCATTTGGAAACTACAAATAATAGAATTTTAGAGAATGAGTACAAAATTGAAATTAAATGAAAATCACTCAATAAAAGAGGATTGTTTTTCAAGACAGCAACAACCAACAACTTTCCTCCACAAAAATGGCAAAAAATAACTAAGTGAATGGTTAAGCCTAAATGTTTGTAATACAGGGCAGGCAACCAAAAGCCCCAATTATCAAAGTTTCATAGTACCAATACTATTTTCCTTTTGGATACCATGATTAATTATACAACTAGAATATAAATAGTCTACTGAAAAGAAATTTAAGAGTTGATAATTCTTACAATATGCATTATAATTTTGAATAAAATTTTTCTGGTCCTTGATGAAGTAAAAGATTCAATTTCTCTTAAAATAAAAAAAATTAACAAAAACTAGTGGTGCTACACAATAACACACACTTTCCCATATTAGTTTTCTTTTCCTTAGGTCTCAGCTAGCTATTTGGACTTGTCACATACTCTTGACAGCTGCCAGCTACGCCGCCCATAGTACATGTTTTTGGACATTTTCTTAATTCGCCAGTTTTGTAATGTAGTAAAACAGAAATATTATTTTAAGAATATTAAAAAACAGTAAAACTTGTCCTAAATTCCAATTTTCTTTGAAAACTTGGAGTCATTTTTAAGAAAATGGCATTTATGCGCTACTGTAAATTTGAAATTTGAATCTCTTTGTAATAGGAACCTTTTGAGTTTTCGAAAAACTTCATTAGAAGTCATTTTAAGCACTTTAACTCACAAATCTTTTAATTGTTTTTTGATGTTAAATACATTAATTAATAAAGGAACTACGCAAATTAGCATTCCATTTACTAACCTTCATGAAAAGATTTAAATTTTAGAGTTGAATTATGAGTGGAAAAATGTTAATTTTTTCATAGAAAAATTATGCCAACTTAAATTAGTGTATTGCTTACAATACTTCTAGACACATTTATTAGCAATTCAACTAGTTGTATTTAAAAGATCTTGATCAAATGAATCCAACATTTACCCAGTCAATATAGCACATTGCAATGATTTCTGTACATAATCTTTTATATGAGCTACCTAAATGTGAGATATATCCTTAAAAATATAAAATAAATCCCTAATTTTTGAAAATTCTTGTTTATTTTTCAACTCTCAAAATATTTACAGAAAAAGCGAACCTCATTTTATAAAAAAATGGGTTATTGACATTCTACGAAATTGTTCTATGAAATTATGAAAGACTATAATATGGAATGTATTACTGATAAAATGCTTACATATGCATAGATAAGTGACCTTATATCTATATCTATATATCTAACTATATAAGGACAAAAATAATAATGATCAAATACATTTCGATTAATTTATAAAAGTCTAATTTGTAAACACAAGCTCTTCTAAATAAAACATCATGATCTTATCACTTCCACCATCTCGTAGTTCACCAACAATGTTCAAATATTCATTGTTGTGCAAATTTCAATAAAGCTTTGTGGATTGCTTCAAAGAAATAATTATATATTAATAATTATAACTATACATTATAAAATTCTATCTTTGTTTGATATATTAATATCGTTAAATCTTATTTACTTTATAATCATTCTAAATATAAAGAAAAACATTCTTTATATTTAAGCTAAGACAGCCTGTTATTTCACTTTTTATAAAATTTTATGTATTTAAAATAATACATTTTCGCTATTTATTCTCTATATTTCAGGATCCTAAAATAGGTTACCAAACAATTTTTAGCACTGTTTTAAAATTCTCTAAGGTTTAAAATTCTGTTAAATTAATGTTCTCTTAGGGGAGCAGTCGACTAATTTTCACACCTAATTACTCCACATTTGCCACACAAATTATGCCATATTTTGGAAAAATTCAACATGACCTTATTTGAAGATCTGGTTTTGATTAGCATATTTCATTAAGAAAAACAATTGTATCTTCAGAATTGTAGTTGTAGGAAGGTACCGAAAATTTTATAACTTTTTAAAATTTTTGCAAAATCAGGCATTTTAATGAACATGAAACCTGCAGCATTCTCTTAAGCTTTCTTTATGCTAAGGTCCCAATTTAATTAAAAAACATTGTGTGGATTTTAAGAAAAAATGGTTTAAAGAAAATAAAATTGCCTGTTTGATACAAAATTTCGCAAAAAATACTTATATTTTCGAAAAATTGAACATGACCTTATTTAAAGATCTCATTTTTGTGAACACATTTCGTTAAGAAGAGAAATTGTATCTTCATAATTGTAGTTGTAGGAAGATGCCTAAAAATTTTTTAATTTCTTTCAATTTTTGAAAAATCAGAGTTTTTAACCAAGATGAGACCTGCACCATTCTCTTAAATGATCTTTAGACTATCCAACAACAAAATTTAGTCAAAATTGTTGATGGCATATTTTTGAAAATTTTGAAAATGTCCCAGGGGCTTCATGTAAAGTACCCCCAGAACTAAAATATCTATTTCAAATTCAAGGGGCCACAAGATAAGTCAGATCAGTCAATTTTGGAGAAAATTGGCTGAATGGTTTAGTCACTTGCTTTGTTCACAGACAGACAGATGTTTTGCTTTCAATTGGTTTTTCAGTATCAAAATTTAAATTTCAATTTTGTTTTACTTATTGCATTTTTCAAGTTTTTCCTTAATGTTCTGGAGATGTATTGAAGATGAGGCAAAATACCTCAAAACTTGCCTGCTGCTATAACTGACAAATAGTTTGGCAATAAATTTGTTTTGAAAGATTATTTATTTTCCTTCCCTTATATTACAATAATGGAGTTCCATCATATTTCTGTGAAAACCACTGAGTTTAATGTTACTTAAATTCTATAATAATAAGAATATAAACTTTATAATGATCAATATACATTGGTGTAATGAGACTAATTCATAATATTGCATGTAACGAATTTATATTTATGTATAATATAAATGGAAGAGCCTACAGACCAACGGAAGAGAGACGGTGCCACCAACCTAGCTGCTCATCTGCAGAAGTGTAGCTTCATCACCCATGCTCAGGCACAAGGCCTTTGCTCCACAAGGGGATCTTTGTATGCTAAATAAATAAATAATATACCTTTAAATTTAATGTAAAAAGAATTACATATATATCTTATTAAATTATTGAATTGATTGCTCATTGCTATAGATCTGCACATTCCTCAATATTTCAGAACTAAATTTACGTCAAAATGTTTTGTTTTGGTTCACGTACAATAAAAATAAAAATTACCATTACCATTCTAGTGCATGAGGACAGTCTGTCCGCGAGTAGCTGGTGTGAGTGCTAGCAACACAAATTATGTCGGTAACACAAACTGCAGCTTTTAATAAATGAAAAAGTAAATTTTGAACTCTCAAACTCACAACAGATGCTGGAACTGTTGTCCCATTCACTTGTTTCCCAGTGATCTGGTTGCTATAAACAAAAACACAATTTTTAACGGGAGTTCCTGATTTCACTCAGTGTGGACAGACTTTCCTGGCACATTGTACAATTACAAAATGGTATGTCAATCTTCTTATATATTTTTAGCACTTTCAAAGAAGGACCATGTACTTAATTATTTCTCTGATATCACTGAAATCACTACAGTAGAAGAACCCCTCTTTTACGCTTCGAGGGACCACAAAAAATGGTGAAAATCGCGGGAAAGTGTAAACAGAGGGTAAAAACCCTTTTGCACATATATTATAAAGTACTCAAAATTTACAATCCACTTACACTCCACTACGATACACTAAAAATTAAATATTAAATAATATATTACATCAAAATAAAAAATCCTAGTTTTTATTAAAGAGGTCTAATACGGATGACTGTTTTGCTTCTGGTAAATTCTTTCAACTTACTTTTCAAGTTGATACATATCAAAACTATTACATCACCATCTGTTGCAGAAATATATTGTTTATAGAGTTTATTGCAGTGTTCTGCACATGTAGGCACACTACCACCATTATTGTCATGATCATCAAAATCACAAACACTGTCACTTTCTTCCTGAACTGCATTGATCAAACTTTCCACCAACACTGTTTCGACAGTTAGAAGTTCATCATCAAAATGGAGGAAGCCTTTAACTTCATGATCAATTTTCAATTTCTCCTATGCATAGGCCTAAATACGATCACTATCTTCTTCTTCACTTATTTCTTCCTCATGGGTTTGGAAGATGCCAGCTTCTCTGAATGATGGATTGACTCACGTCCTTCCATGCCTTTGCAATATAATGCAGTGGATTCAGGATAATTTTTTGGAATTTCATTGTGTCCTTCCGTGTTTATCAAACTTAATCATCTCTGCACACATTTTTTCTGTAGTGAGTCTTGAAAGGCTGGATTATTCTTAAATCCATTCGCTGTAATTTTCTTGTGCAGTTTGCTGGCAAGAATTCAATTCTAATATTTCTGAAGTTGATTTGCTTTGGATGTGCAGAGCACTGATCAACAAATAAAAGGATTATTCTGTTCTGCGCTTCCATCTTTGCATCAAGAGCATGCATATGCCTCCCAAAAAGGTCGGAAGTCATTCAAGCTTTCTTAATAATAATAATAATAATAATAATTTATTGAGTCACATATACAATTACAATCGTGTATGACGAGTCAATGTATATTGGGTGGAGAGAGGGAAGTTACATTTACTGTCCAGAAGCAAAGCAAGGGGCCATCTCAGCATTTGCTCAAAGGACCAGGGAAATTGGACAGAAAAACCTGATCGAGATGGAGTCATTGCCCTAAGAATTATACTACAATACTTTTTACAGGTAGATTAAGATATTATACAGTATACAATTATTTTTAGTAGCAAAATATTTAACATTTTAGAATTGTAGTTTTATGTTTAATGTAAAATTAAAATTTACTTGTTACTGTCATTCTACTGCTACTATAATATAATAACTATAATATAATAATAGTAATAGTAATAGTAATAATAGTAAAAATAACACATAAAATAGTACATAATATTAATTATCATAACAGCTATATATAAGTGATAATGTTAGCATATAATTGTCCAATCTTGAAATGGTAAGGAGCAGGAGGCAGGTTTTGGCCAGGCTTTTTCTATTCCTACACCTAGTCCTACTGCAGCACCTGAAATCAGTTTGTACATATTAGTTACTGATGTATTCCTGAACATTATAAAAAAGTTTTTGGCCAAGGAAGTGTTTAAGTTTATTCTTGAAGTTGTGTATTCCTGTTATGTTTCTCAGATATATAGGTAATTTATTGAAGAATTGTATTCCTGTAGAGAATGTACCCTTTTGGCATAGTGTACTTGTGCACAATGGTTGATGAAGGTTATATGCTTGTCTTGTGTTGTATGAGTGTAAGTTTGAGTTAAATTTGTAAGGTGTGTTGTTGTTTATTAGATTTTTCTTTACAAACATGAGAACTTCGTAAATGTATATACAAGGCAGTGGAAGTATGTTAAGTTTCTTGAATTGAGGTCTACAGGACTCTGTTCTTTTTGTATTTGTTATTGTTCGGATGATTCTCTTTTGTAATTTGAATGTCTGCTTAGCCTCTGGTGCTTGGCCCCACATTATTATTCCATATTTGAGAACAGAGTGCACATTCGCAAAGTACACTGTTCGGGCTGTTTCGATGGTGCTGTTTCTAGTTATTATTCTAAGAGCATAATTAAGTTTGCTCAATTTTAAATTAATATCTTGTAGGTGTGAATTCCATTTGAGGTTGGATTGTATGGTGATTCCAAGAAATTTGTATTCTGTGCTTGTGTTATACTGTTGCCCTCTAACATTAAATTTGGTGAGTATTGTTGGGAGTGAGTGTTGCGGAAATGCATTGTGATTGTTTTGTCTTTGTTTAGTACTAGTTTGTTTTGGTGGATCCATTGAGTTAGTTTGTCAATGGCAGAATTGGCTTTGTCTTGTAGGGATATTGTTGTTCTTTCTTTGAATATTATATTCGTTGTCATCAGCGAAAAGTACTGTTTTGTTGTTTTCCATTATTAATGGCAGGTCATTTACAAATATGAGAAATAAAATTGGGCCTAGTGTAGATCCTTGCGGGACCCCATAGGTCACATCTCTTGGTTCTGAGTGATGATTGTTTATTTTGCTATCTTTTAGGTAAGGTAACACTACTATTTGTTTTCTGTCTGTTAAATACGATTTTATCCAGTTATAAGCAATTCCCCGGATTCCATGAGATTCTAATTTTGACAATAGAATTTTATGGTCTATTGTGTCAAAAGCTTTTGACAAGTCAAGGAAAAGACCAACAGGAATTTCTTTTTTTTCTAGTGCCATAAGGATTTCATTAATAAAGGCGAATATAGCAGTTTCAGTTGATCGATTTTCCCTGAATCCATGTTGTGAGTCAGTGATAATGTTACAGTGTATCAGGTAGCTTTTTAATCTTTCGTAGAAGAGTTTTTTCTAATATTTTTGAAAATCCTGACAAGAGTGAAATTGGTCTATAATTCATTACATCTTGTTTGTTACCTTTCTTGTGAATAGGTTTAATTACTGCAGTTTTGAATATGTTTGGGAAGGAGCCCTGAGTTAGTGATTGGTTGTATAAATATGTTAGTGGTTTGATGATGTATGGAGCAATCTTTTTTATTAAGGAATCTGGAATGTTGTCTATCCCAGCAGATTGTTTATTTTGCATTTTATTTATAATTTGAAGTATTTCCTTTTCTGTTGTTTCTGTGATATACATACTAGAAATCGAGTTTTTAAAGAAAGGTGGTGATTGTTGAGATGTAGTTTTTGGTTTGCTTGTTTGCAGAAGTTTGCCAGCTATTTCAGAGAAATGTTTATTGAATATATTCGCTGTTTCATTAGGGTTTGTTATTCTTTTGTGTTCATGAACTAGTTCAATATTTTGTGTTGTTTTGTCATTTGCTGTTAAGGTTTTTTTTACAATGTTCCACATGGCTTTTGTTTTATTTTTAGATTTTTTTATGTACTCATCATTTTGACAGTTGTTTGGCCTTTATTATAACTTTTTTAAGTATGGCTGAGTATCGCTTATAGTAGCTGACTATTTGTTGATTGCAAGAGTGTTGTTTTGTGAGTGTATGAAGCTCTCTTTTTCTTTCACAAGAAATTTTTATACCTTTGGTTATCCATGCTTTACTGTTTTGTGTATTGTTTGTTTTGTGATACTGTAGTGGATGTGAGATGTTGAAAATGATGTTTGATTGTATTAAAGAAGGTGTTGAACTTTAGATTGATGTCAGATATTTCATATATCCCTGACCATGATTCATTAGTTAGCATCGTGATGAGTTTGTTCAAGTTTTTTGCATTAAATTTCCTAGTCTCCTTTATTGGGTTTACTTTTATTGAGGTGGAATTTATTTGAAGAGTGAGTATTTGTGCATTATGGTCACTGAGCCCCATATCATTAGTGGTGATTGTATATGTGTGTTTTGTTTTGTCTAAGAAGATTTGGTCTATTGCTGTTTGCGTGTTCTTGGATTGCCTGGTTGGTGTGTCAATTATTGCATCAAGATTATAGGAGCGTACTAAGTTTATTAGTTTGTTTCTGTCCTTTTCATGAATGTTGTAAGCTGTAGATAGGAAGTTTATGTTTATATCACCACAGATTATGATAGAGTAATGTGTCCCGCTTTGATAATTTATCCAAGATTATTTCTAAGTTTTTTAAGAATATATGCGGATCTCCATTAGGAGCTCGGTAGATGCTTATGAGGAAGATGTTTAGATTTGGAATTTCTACGATTGAACATTCCATGTCAGAGTCGCATGTTATCTGTTTGAATTCAGTTACTTCTTTAGAATTTATGTTATTGGCCAGGTATATGCATGTGCCTCCATACGTATGACTACTGTTGGTGTGTTTGACCTTACGACAGAAGTAACCAGCTAAATAGAACCCTGGAATTTGTGTCATTTTTATTTGATCCTCCGTAAGCCAGTGTTCAGTTATACAGAGTGCACTTGTGTGTTTGGAGTGGTATTTTAACATAATTTCTATTTCAGCTATTTTGTTTTTTAAAGATCAAATGTTCTGATGTAGAATCTTAAAGGTGCTGTTTTTTTTCAGTGACTGGTATAGGAGTGGTTGTTTGCTGCAGGTTCAGGTGCTGGATAGGTTTTGGACCAGCCCGTAGGTTGTAGGATGTGGATCGAGAGGGTTTTGTGGGAGAGTTTTGGGAGATTACAGGAGTAGCTGCTACAACAGCATAGGTGGGAGTGGGAGTTACAGGAATAGGGGATGAGTCTGAGTTTGGGGGAGTAGGAGAAGGGGCTGGTGAGGAGGGAGCAGGGGTTGATGAAGGCGTGGAGAGGGGAGGATATGGTGCTAAGGGAGAAGATGAAGGAGCCTCTAAGATGTGTGTAGCTAACTTACATCCTAGTGCTTGTTTGCCAGCTTGTCTCAGGTGGAGACCGTGCCGGGTGAATAGAGTTTCTGAGAGAAAGTCCAGATTTATTAATGTAATTTGTGTGTCTCTCAGATGCTGTGTGAGTTTGTTGTTGGCTTTTTTAATTTCGTTGTTGACAAGGGTGTTGTTGTGCCAGGGGGGCAGAGTGGTCATTACTACATTTGTTTTTTTGGGCAACCTTCTGTATTTTTTGTATTTGTTTACTGGGTTCTAGTTGGTTGCCTTGGTTAATGTCGTTCTGCCCACCAATGATAACCACTGTGTCCCGGGTTGTAAAATTATGTGTGAGTGATTCCAAGTCGCTAGTCACATCTGCTAAACGTGCATTAGGCTTAAAAATGCCTGTGACCGCGTATTTGGAGGGAAGAAGCTCTCTCAATTTGGAGGACATGTTCCTGCCATGGCTGTCTGCTAATATTAGAACTTTCTGTTTCTGAGAGAGTGTGTTGTTGCAAGTTGTGCTTGCAGGTCCATTGATTATGGTAGGTTTTGTTGTCTGTTTGGACACTGCAACTTGTGTTTTTGTGTGTGTGTGTGTGTGTTTGTGTAGAGGTTTTGTGGAGAATGAAGTAGTGGGTTGGTGAGGAGGAAACCCAGGGTTTTGAAGGAGATGGAACCTGTTGCTTGTAGGGGAGGGCATACTGTGTGTGTGTGTACGTTGTGATGCAAGTGGGTGGCTAGCAGTGGCGTGCATTCAGGTAAGCTAGGTAAGCTGCGCTTACCCTGAAAAAAAATCCGTTAAATGTAATTATTATAGAGTGAAATTGCGACTTACACCATAATGAGAACTCAACTAGAAGTTTAAATTTCTGTCAAGGAAGGGTACACTGCCTTGCGAAAGCGCCCGGTCAGAGCGTGGCCCTACATCGAGCATACAATGCTGATGCAGACGGAGACGGAAAGCGAGTGAAAGAGACGGAGGTACTAAGCGCCGCCACCCGGCCCGAAGTGAGCATTGCGATGTTCTCCATCTAAATGCATTAGGGAGTTCGCGCATGCGCTCTTGACTTTTAGGAAGCTCCATTTGATTGTATGTAGCTCTCTGGTAAGCGCAGCTACCCAGGTCCCGCCGCCTACAGCACCACCCAGGGTGGCTCTGAAATGAGCTTGCAGACGTGTTCGCATATGACACAGTGGCAAGCGCCGCATAGTGAGTCTGGTGTTGTGATAATACGAAGTCGTGATTTTTTTTCATCTGTACATATTATTTCTATGTGTGTTCTTCCCGTGTGCTGTCTTTTGTGCTTCGTAGAGGTAAGGCACTGAGCTATGGAAGAAAATACATGTATAATTGATACATGTATAATTTTAAAAAATCCGTTCAGTTGTCGTACTTTGGTGGAGAAAAGTGATGTTATTCGAGTAGGGAGGCCTGTTCCGGAACTTCCTGACTTTAGATGTTTGCACAAAGAAAAGGGAAGAATATTTTCGCTATTTTAATACTAAAAAGTATGGTCTCACTAATGGTATGATTAAACTAAGGTAGAAGAAAACTTAATAAATTATTTTGCTGGCCATGTTTACTGTTTTCCTATGATCATAATCTATGGAACAAAGAAGGATATAACAATTTGAACAACGTTTCTAATGCAATAGCAAAACACGAACGTTCACAAAGTCATTTGCGTTCACTCGTTAAGCTGGCCAGTTTTGGAAGTGTCCGCATCGAAACTGAACTTGATCTTCAGTTGAGATCAGACGTAATGCGACATAATGAGACAGAAAAAAATAGAGACATATTAAAACGCCTAATTGACGCAACTTGCTATTTTAGCAATGCAGGAATTGCCTTTCAGAGGGCATCGTGAAAATGAAGAGTCGGTTAACAAAGACAATTACATTGAACTTCTAAATTTGTTGAGTACGTATGATATTACATTGTAACAACACCTAGAATTTGCCAAAATATTTAAAGGCACTTCCAACAGAATTCAAAATGATTTGATTTCTGCCATTTCTTGAGCAAATCTATCAAAGATGATATTGCCACGGCCCAGCACGTTGCGATTATTTTAGATGAAACATCCGACGTAATTAACAAATCCAATTAGCTACTTCTCTTAGATATGTTTCAGGAAAAACTGTAGAAATTCAAGGAGACATTTATATCGTTTGTGGACGTAAGGGCGGATAAATCTGCCCATGGATTATTTAATCATGTGGAACAAATAGTAAAATTCGGCGACACATTTGTTGCTCAGACATGATGGGGCAGCAGAATTTGCCAAACAAGAGAGGAGAATGTAGTTTATTTTGAAATAAAGTAGGTAAGATTACTTGTTTACTTTCAACATTATTTATCTAGTAGATATGATGTAATAACAAATATTTGTTGTTCCTTATGCTTTACTTCAAATTGTTATAACAGCGTATGTACGTCTTCAGTTGCCATTTTATTGCGGCTCAATTGCGAGTGGTACTCAGGAAATCGTAATACAGTACCACCTTTGTTCTCAGTTGCTTCATCTGTGATACTTTTCGTTTTCTCCCCTGACAACATAGGCTTAAGAGGGAAGAGGGGACACTTGTCTTCAAATGTTTCAAGCTTCTTCGAATTTTTGCAAAGTAAAATGTTAAAAAATTATTAATATAAAATATTAAACAAGAATTAAAACATATTACTATCGAATAATTTCAAAGTGGAAGTATGTGAAAACAGTGTAATGAATAATTTCAGACTACCCCTAGTCATTCCGCACCATATAATCTCCTAAAATTTCTTTCACTCATCAGACGCAATGTCGTGGGACTGAGGGCACTACCGTTGCGGAGGCCGCTTCCTCGAATCGGTTCCGACGCGTGAGCTTTGCCGTATCAGCACAAAGGACAGGGTTTCAATTCGGCGTTCATCACGACCCGACAGACACGAGGAACATCTTTTCGACGTGTGGATCGTTCAAATGCCAACGACTGTTGGTGACTGGTAGTTCGTAGAAAATTTTGTGCGCATATGCTGGGGACTCGCATTCTTCCATGATAATAATAATAATAATAATAATAATAATAATAATAATAATAATTGTTATTATTATTATTTTTATTATTTTGATATAATTAAATATTTATATACAGCTACTAAATGGATTTTCGTTTTGTCTCCTCAAACAAATCAAGTCGCACCCTTGCTATTTACAGAGCTTACCCATAGGAATCGGTCACCGCACGCCCCTGCTTTTCAGACTCGTCAGCATTCACTCCCAACATTAAAGTAAGGTTAAGTTTACTGTTTTGACCTCCATGATAAATCTCGCCTTTAAACGTGAAAGTTTTGTTCGGAAGAACGCAAACAAATTGTCCAATTTCGTGTATGCTGAAAATGTTCTTGGGTGAATACTCCTTCATGAGATCCTTCAGTTTCTCTTCTTGCCGTTCCCAAACAGTTTCTTCTAGCGCGGCATTTTTTTCCACACACAACGTTATATACAATATTGTGACTCTTTGAATCGATCAAGCCGCTAAGAAGTTCTCAATGGAAAGTTTATCTGCCACGTTCCGTTTTTTTTTTTTCACGTAAAAGCACGCCACTCACGGGGACGTTCGAAACACTTACCGTCTGGAACCAGTTTTTCAGAATTTTCTCCAGCTCTACGTACTTCGAATAGCTGGCATACTTCCTCTTCTTGCAAAAAGGTCCATTGTCATTTACACTTCTAATAATCCAGTCCTTGTTTCTTGCTATCGTGAGAGTAGATACCGATATCCCCAATTTTTTAGCTAGCGCAACACGTGATCTTTTATGGGCGTCAAGTTTCTCTAGAATTTAGATTTTTCTTGAATAGAAAGACTCATTATCTTTCTTTTTAAATCCATTACAGAATAAAATTAACACTATTAAAATTTTCTTAAAAGCACAAAACTACAATATTCAACACATTACTACTCGGCTTCGATACTCGTCCCGACACTATAGCAAGGAGCAGACACTGCACTACAACTGTATTAGATTGAATGAATGAGGGAAAATATACCTTCACAGAGCACCAAGGACTTTGTCTATGGATGTCTATGTCTTACTTTGTCTATGGATGCCTCTTTCCACCGTGAATGAACTCCAAGCAAGACCGGAAAAAGTAGCTAACGAGATGAATTGCAAGAAAAAACATTGCGAGAGAAAGCAAAAATATCATGAAAGAATGGCGTTCACAGATCCGTGACGGCTTTAAAAAGTGTAAACGGGGGGGAAAATTTAATTTGGAAAGTGTAAAAGCGGGGATAATTTAACAAAATGAACATAATAAAATTGAAGGGACTGAAAAAAATCGCTGTAAACTGGGGGAAAATGTAAAATCCGGGAACGTAAAAGCAGAGTTGTACTGTATCACTAAATCCAAATTTTATTTCAAACATTTCTTTTCTTTCGCCAATTACAAAAAAATCATAAGTTTCTTTCAATAGTATGTAGTAAGAATGCATTTTAACCTGAATCTATGAACATTTGAAATTCATGGAACTTAACCCGGCAGTCGGTGCGGGGTGCCTGAGTCACCCTAGCATTGTTTTGGAGCTCCCTGTACTTTTAGTTTTATTTATAATCTTGCGAGCTTCTCAATACCTGTACTTTCCTGGAAATTTCGTCGCAAAGGGGATGGCGCACTGCGTAGGGGCCACCGAGTCGCATCACGCAACCTTTGTTATCGCTTCCTGTCACGCTGTTCACAGTAGATCTCAGCAGGACGGCAATGAGAGAGGTTTTATTTTCAAATATACACCAGTAAGTGCTTTTGTTTGAGGATATTTTTTTCATAACAAATATTTTAATGATATGATTATGATATATTTATATTATTGTGATATATTTGTAAATATTGAAACGTTCCTGGCTATCAGCGTGTGTGGGATCTTCCACCACGTTTCACCTATCTTTAAAATTCAGTTTTAAAATATATTACACAGAACCGGTTTCCAAATTTATAAATAATTTGGACGCCAGGAAATGGTTACAGTTATATCCCTGATTTTTACTATTAATTCTCATAAATAAAAGTCCTCCTAGCTCGGTCAACTGGGTTCCTAAGAAATAATTGTTGCCTCTTACCCCGCAACCAATTACTCAATCTGCCATTCATACGAAGCGACGAGGAATCTGAAATATCTACTCCAGGATTGCACGTAATGGCAAATGAGAACCAGCTTTCTTTCAATTACGAATTTGTTTATTAAGCATGCAAGATAAATTATTTAAATTATAATGGATTAGCATTAGGCCATGACCATATTTTTGTTATTGCAATAACAGCGTTAAAGGACCTTTCTCCATTCGTCCTTCTTCGCGCGCACGACGCTTCACGTTCGACGTCGCCACGTAGAGTCTTGTTGTCACTGTAGTCCAATCTTCATTCTTGCTGAAGTCCACGAGGATCCAAGATCAAGTCGAAACTTTTTCTAATCACTTTAAAAACACTGCTTACACACTTTGTCTTGCGCCTCAGGTGGGCACCTATTTCAAACTAATTACTTACCCCAAAACAGAATAATATCCCTCTCACCTAACCTTGTAACTCACAATTCAATGGTTAAATTTTATAAGGCCACACTTGTAGCTCCAACGCGAAAATTTTCTAAGTTAACTTTCTAGCATTCAGTCCCACGAAATATAGCAAGTCTCAATAATTATCACTCGAACTTAACACAACGCTCAAGCGATCAGACGGAATCAATTAATATTTCCCCTTGTCAACCCTTCAAACCTCGCCTTTTTTGTCTCTCCATTGTTTTAACAAACTTTTTAGAAACATCTGTTGACGTCACCCTTCCACTCGTATTATTGAACCAATTACAATCTTGTGGTAACTATGGTGTCACTTACGCCCGTCTCTGAACGAACTCGTACGTATTGTTCGCGTGCCATCTGCGTGTTTACACCCAGAATTATGCAGTAACTATGGTGCATCCTGCACCTGTCTCAGAATGAACTCACGTATTTTACGTTTCTACGGTACCTGCGTACCCGCACCATAGAAACCTAAGTTTTTGGTGATATCTACAATATTTCGTCCTTTATTTGCTTAAATAAATGTATGTCATTGATGGTATGTCACTGTATATTTGTATGTATTTACTTATATTGTAATGTATATTGTACTCTGTAATATGTTTACAACACATTATTTATATTCGTATAATTTTTACTGCGTTTTTAGGCGCAGAAGAGAATGCATCCTATACGCGATGAGGAGAAAGATCGTGAGCTCTTGCTTTGTGAAAATTGTTTGCAAAAAGAACATTGTTAAAAGATATAATTGTATTTGTACTTGTTTCCAAACTATGTATAAATACTTGGAAATAAACACGTATTTATTAAAGAAATAAAATAGTTTGTTATTAATTGTTTTCTTGACATTTTTACTGCGAGGCGACTGAGGCACCCTGCCTCCTCAATTTGTTACAAAACTTGGCGCGCCTACTGCCGGGTTAATGTATCAGTTTATGGGGTAAGAACATATTAGTGAATTAAAAAAAAATGTGAAATGTGCATTATAGGAAAAATGACTAGAAATAACTTTATAATTATGGAAGATTCTCATCTAAAGACATGTAGTTTTTCTTATTTTTCTACCTATGATTCAGAAAAAAATGATACATGAACTTAGTAATTACTTAGTAAAAAATGAGAATAAGGAAAGTTGGTACTAATATTTGCAAAATATTATGATATATAGATAATTAAGAATTTGTAAGGTTTATTGTAAGAAGAGATAACAGTTTATACAAAATGGTATAAAGTGAGTATGCATTATAAGCTGAAGCTAATATGATTAGATATGTGCACTTATAACAAGTGTACAACATGGCATAAAGAAAAAACACGTATACTCTGAGGAGAAATCACAGTATATTTATTTCCTTTTATTCAGGTATTTAGATACACATCTCCTTTAAAATCAAGCACCCCTCCTTTCTTGCACCTGTAGAAACAAATTTCTCGATTTGCGACAAGGTGTTTCGACTTACACATACGATGTCAGCAAGGTCAGCTGTCCTTGCGCACTGCAGCATGCCGATTACCTAGTTCTAATTGCACTAATTTTGCAAAAATTACTTTTCGATTATTAACAATATTTATATCACTGCATTTCATTTTTTAAGAACTTTAGAATGCTGTAAAAAATATATACTTCCATTTACAAAATCAAAGTTGAGTCAATACCTCAAAAAATTCATACGGTATGAACAAGTAAACAAAATATGTTATTTGCCCCATCATCTGCAAAAACATGGCGTAAATAGCATCTCGATACCTCAAACCGTTTTCAAGATGTTTACTATAACCAGCTTAGGTGGTCCACTCTGTATATTCTAGGCCTTAAAATTTTTCCTTGGAATACGATAAGCTCTTGAAATTAAAACTTAATAAAAGTATTTAGATACACATCTCTGCTGAAATCAATGTGATTTCGAACATCCCTCCTTCCTTGCGCGTGTAGAACTTGTGAAAGTCCAAAAACCGAGGTCATCAGCATTACCAATAAGAGTATAGGAAGTCCCCTAATCGGCCGAAATTTCTCGTTTTCCAACTAGGTGCGTTGACTCATCAATACGATGTCAGCAATGTGAGTTGTCCTTCTGCACTGCAGCATGGCCTTTATCAAGTTATATCTGCATTGTTTTTGCCAAAAAATGCTTTTTGATTATTAAAGTATTTATATCATTGTATTTCATTGTTATCATCTGCAACAACATGGCGCAAATAGCAACTCGATACCTTAAACCGTTTTCAGGATATTTGCTGTGGCCAACTTAGGTGGTCCACCCCTATACTTAAAAGAATTTACCACTAATTACCATTACCAATTACCACAAAAACTGACTTTTGACATGAACCAGCTGCCATCAGAATTGATATTTTACAACTTGTTTTGATGGAACGTAATTGTGGTAGGAGTATGAGTTGTTTTTCAGCCCAATCAGATGTATGTTCCAATGCAAATCGTGATCCTTTTGATCATAGCATGTACTCACGTGCTGTAGTCACAAAGATAGGAAGAGACTCTATGACAGGATTGCTAAGATGAGAAAAAAGGAAGGGGAATTTCAAAAACAAATTTGGATTGGGGCATATCTAACCTGCTCCTTATCATTTGATGGTTAAAGATTACAAAGCTGAAATACAGTAGATAATCACGAAAATTTTAGTATACAATTTTTACAGACAGATAACAAAAGTGAAAATACTTATAAAGAATTTAATGATTATCTTTAAAGTTGTGGAATAAGAAGGATATTATCAGCAGCATGTACTCTGCAATTATAGTAATATAAATAAATTATATTTACTTTTTCAAAATGGTGATACTTTGCATGCTATTTACAGCAAATGCTACTGTTTTATTATAGTTGTATAATTTTTTGTGTATTTGAACGTCAGTAACTTATCGTTTATATTCACTAAAAAAATAATATTATATTCGCTTCTTTCAAGCCAGAAGAGGGCATTGATGAAGACACTTGTCCACCGCGCCAGACGCATATGCGAAGAAAGCAACGTGCACCACAAACTAGGTCATCTGGATAACGTTCTTCACGCCAACGGTTACTAATCCCAAGAAGTAAAGAGAGCACTACATCCAAACAAGGTCGCACGCCAGCCGTTCCGAGGAAGAGAAAACCAACATTATTACACTACCATATCGCAAAAAACGACACTGACCGCATCTGCAAGATTCTGAAGCAACACAAAATCAAGACAATTTTCACCCCTTCCACACAGCTCCGCAACATGTTTTGTTCAGCAAAGGACCGGAGAAACCTATTAATGACAGCAGGTGTTTACAGGATTCCCTGTTCCTGTGGTTCCGCCTACATAGGCACAACGCAACGCTCCGTCACCACGCGCCTGGCAGAACATAAACGAAACTGCGGCCTCGGCTACACTGAAAGATCCGTGGTGGCTGAATATGCTCTTTCGGGAAAAGAACACGACATCTTATTCCGTAACACCGAGATTTTATCCACTACAAACCACTACCAAGCCCGCTTACAACGGGAAGCCATAGAAATTTCCAAACACCCGAACAATTTTAACAGGAAAGAAGGGGTCAAAATTAGTTCCGTCTGGCATCCGGTACTCCATAACACCAAGAGCTGAGCTCCATAGTTCGGCTTTTAGTTTAGTAGGTGGCCTACGCCGATTGGTGCTCTTCCGCCAGTGGTTTTGGTGATGGGGTGCTGAGTCCTGCCTCTTTGGAAAACTCAAAAATATTGTTGGTTGATAAGGAGATGGTAATTAGAGATGGTATTTGAGTTAAAAAGTGGCACTTTTCTGACTGGTTTAGTTGGGATTATTGGTTTGATCGGATTTGGAATTATACAATTTGGAACATTTTTGTTGAGTTAGTGTATAGGTTAAGGTGGACTGAGAAAACGAGCATCTGTGGAGAGGTGGATTCGGCCAGGGGAAGGTCTTTCATTGAAATATTGTAGATACTTTTGGAAAGAATTTTGTAGGAGGGGGTTTTTGAAAATTTCTTCAAGCTGTTTTGATGCGGTTTGAATTATATACGCTGAGATGGTGGAGGTATCATGCTTCTTTAAATAGTTTTCAAATGGTATGTCAAAATCAGGTTTAAATGTTATTCGAATGAATCTATTTTCAGCTTTCACTAGATAGTTGGTGTTAGATTTGGCAGCTGTGGCAAGGAGGTGCAAGCATATGTGCCAGAGCTGCGTATGCACATTGTGTATAATAAAATTTTTGTTTTTTCCTTTATAGAGGATGCTCTGATGATAGGGTATAGCCTAGCGATGTTAGTGCCCATTTTTTTGCAGCAAATTTGCAGTGGTTAACCCAGGTGAACTTGTCAGATTTAAGGTCGAGATAGGTTCCACAGTCGCTCCACAGTATATTTCCTTGTAGCTGTATTGGGTCCGGTGTTGCTTTTTGTCTCCAGCTAAAAATATGGCCTGACATTTTTGCTGTATTTAAAGAGAGACCATTTAATTTTGCTCCAATTAAGTATATCTTCTGAGGCATTTTGTAACCTTTTAACTGCGGCTTTTCTTCTCGTGAATTTAGAGGTGAAGGCCACATTGTCGGCAAACAGATAATTAGTGACATGAGGGGATTGTGGGAGATCGTGGAGATAAAGTGAGAAGAGAAGTGGGGATAGAACAGCTCCTTGTGGAACACCCGCAAGGATAGGTTTAGTAGTAGATCGATGTGATTGGTATTTGACTGGGAATGTTCTATTGAGAGATAGCTATGAATGAGGAAATAGATCTGCTTAGGAAGAAATTTGATACATATTTCTAGAAGAATTCTATGATTTACATTATCGAAAGCGTGTGAAAAGTCAAAAAAATGTTGTTGGGAGAGAGCAGTGAAGAGAGAGGGTGGATGAAATTTCCAGAGCTAGTCTAAGTGTTTGAGTTGATGACGAGTGGCTCTTTCGAAATCCAAATTGTGTGCTTGGGATGATGTTATTGGCTTCCAGATATTTTGTGATTTTGGGTAGTAGAATTCTTTCGAAAATGTTTGATAAATGTGAGAGGAGACTGATTGGTCTGTAATTTGTTGGTTCTCTTGCATTTTTGTTAGGTTTGTTGATCATTATAATTGTTGCTGTTTTCCATATTAGCCGGTAGTATCCAATGATTAGGCATGCGTTCATTATTTGAAGAATAAGTTTGACTGTTATTTTTGGTGTTTGAACATTGTTCCACTAATGAAGTCAGGTCCGCAAGCTTTATTAGTACTAATAATTTTGATTTGATTAGTGAGATCATCTTCGTTAATGATTATATCTTCCTCATTCATAAAAGCTGTTGGTTGAAATGGAGAAGTTTTTATGACTTCGTCAAATGGGAGCAATGTGTCAAGGAGTTGTACCGTTCTGGAAACAAAAATTGATCGCGGTCGTCTGCGGCTAAGTTCAGCTTGTGCACGGCTTGGGCAGCCCTTGTCATGACGAAACGTCGCAGGCGGAGCCTCACAAACCTACGCAGCCAATCTCAACACAGGGGGGAGTGACCTAACAAACTTAACGTCGTACAAAATGGCGGGCGTCGCTAGTTCCGATGTGAAAATATTTTCAAATAAAAATACAAGGAATGAAACACTTTGACGAACATTAAAAGAAATTATTCAAATATATATGAACACATACATTTAACCACTATTAACACAATTCTTTTTGAAGAAATTACGGTGATGTGAGAAAAAATAACACTAATTTTAGACAAATTACTTTCTTATACGCATTCTAATTCCAATATTGTTGTTCATACACAATCCATGAACTTTTTCAACTGTCCAGATTTTTTCCATAAGAAAAACTATTATAATTCCACATTTTCAAGTGTTCAAAAGTGATTCTAAAAGTTGCAAAAATTGCAAAATACTCGCTTTCTGCATTTGATAGAAAATTTCTAGGGAACCATTTCAATATAAGACAATAAAATTCAAAGACCAATTGTATATTAATTATTAAAGCAACAATTAAACTAGATATTAAGCAATCAATTTGCATCTCTGGTCAAAATTGTTATTTTGCGATATTGAACTTAGGCACAATTTGGGCACACTCTTCCGCAGGAATAACGCACATTTCGAAATTGTTTATAAAATTGTTAATTGTTGCAAAATTTTTAATTCGCAGTTTTCGTTTCTGGGCCATACGGAAACTCTTCCCACTTTAGAATTGCAAACAATTGGAAATTGTTTATAAATTTACAAATTACGCAATATTTCTTTACTCTCTCATCTCAATTGCCTTTCAACAAGTTGCGAAATTCCGCAATCCGATCGGGGCTATCACCTTTCCTTACGCAATTGTTTATAGGAAATTAGCATCTGATGCCAACCCTCATTTGTTTTACAGACAATCCGGTCGCTCTTTGCGTCAAGAATTTGCAGTCAAGTATTTGGTTCAGATTGTTTTGCTTTTCGCCGATTATATTATATTAACGATTTCTGACTTACGGCAAAACGGTAGAAATTGTTGCTAAGGAAATATTGCTGTTTTCTAACTTTGAAAATTTCCTTATATTCTTAATACATCGTTGAAACTTGTGTTTCATTATTTTCATTCATCTGCATTACAAATAAATTTTGTTTTCAAATTTCAAAACGCAGAAGCTGTTGTCCTGCAAATGTGTAGGCTTCTTTATTATGTGCTTGGATATCTTCTACTTACATGTGCTAAGTGGCTGCCAATAGTTAACCGTCTTGCGAGGAAATTGAGTATAAACAAATTATTTTATTAATTGAATTATGATATAAACAAATTGATTTTTAAAATTGCATTTCGACGGAACGGTGGCACAGAAGATAAAATGGAGCTGCGTAAGTTTTTACCTGAAATGATAGATCATGTAAAGAGAGATACAATAATGTCTCATTTGGTAATAAGTAGAGAGAGTAAAAATATATTTTTTGACACGCGTCTTGAGCCATCCTCAACTCTAAGGCAAGCAACGCTTATCTAACAATTCAAGCTAACGCGTTCTAGCAATTCAAGTAAATATATTAAAGGAAACACGGGGTTTGAAGAATGTGGCACTAATTCAGTAATATCGGAGAATAATGGGAGAATGCTTCGCTACGATCTCTTGGACAATTGTGACAAATAATTTAAATTCAATATAGAAACAAACAATAGATTAGTATTACAAATTGTAATGTTACACACATGTAAATAAATGTGTGTAATTACAGAAATTTCTAGTGAATGGTATGGAAAATTAAAAACGAGTTCACTTAATTTTAATGAGAGAGCAATTTTGCGGGGGGAAAAGGTTTTTAAAATGCATTTATTCCAAATCTGTATACTTTCTTGTATTCATTAACATTCAGTGTGTATTCGTTCCTCAGACTTCAGTGTTTGGAAATGACGTTCAGAGGGGTCGCTTGGTCGAGCTCACTTGCCATTAACTCGAACTTTGAAACCTCGAGTTCTTACAGAAGTTCCCGAAACTCATAAATAAGGCCATCTCAGACTTCCAGTAGTGGCGCCCTACGCGTCGGATTGTGAGTTTACACACGCCGATTAAAAAAATTAGTTCCCCTGTACAACTTAGGTGTTGGAGAGGCTGTGATTCTTTGGGTGAATAGTGTAGTAGACGTAGTAATATTTTGCTGCACCTAAATACGTGAATTCGTATCCCAGCGTTGAACAAAACTTTAGGGAATTGGAAACACTTCTGCGGGCCTTGTTTAATATTGTTATTACATATATGTAATATGTATATGCGTTTATGCAAGGAACTATGTGCCGATGCAGCATTTAGTTTTAATTCAATTTTGTCTTTCGCTTGTTTCCACTTTCATCGTAGCGGAAACACCGCTGAGAGATCAAGGACTGAACGATGAAAGTGAAGAATGATTATTCCGTATGAGTTCTTTTATTAAAGAAAAATATACTGTTACGAAAAAGCTGTTATTAATTTTTTTTAATGTAATGAAAATTTGCTCTGAAGATAACTATATAGAAACTTTTATTTAGAACATATTTGCATTACAAGTTCATTTACATTTGACAAAATTGTTAGGACATTTCCAGTTGTGATCAGCGGGATCATTTCTGTTTGGAACTCTTCTCAGAGAAGAAAAACTATTTCCCAAACGCAAGCAAATCGAAATATACAAGTATTATGATGTTTGCTGAAGATGTAAACACACGGAGAAAGAGTAACCGAGGAAATTTTTTATAAAAGCTTGTTTTTTGTTGTTGTTTTTTTTCAAAGTAGAATCGATCTTTTGTGTGACTATCAAAACTGATGATAAATTAATTTTAACTGATAATCAGTGGGTACGTATCTTTTTAATTATGTGTGATCGTTTTTCCAAGCTCTAGATTTTAATGTTATCAACTTTGAAAAGTGACAAGTATTCATACAAAAAAACATTTTCCAGGGTGGGTTAAAACACTATTCGCAAGTAGGAGTGAAAGACAATTGATTAGCTTCCATGTTATTCACTTTATCACGCTGTGTGTAAGACGTAGCCTCTACGAAGCGTTTTTTCCGCCAATTCCGCCAATCATCGGATCACCTCTTTGCTTATATCTGGTGGATGTAATACTCTTTAGAGCTTTTGTTTATAAAACGTGTTTATACTAGTACTTTTATTTTGTTGTTGTTGTTTAAGGTCGCATCAACTACTCGGTCATTAGCGACCACTATTGGGAGTAAACGTTATGACATGATGATGACACGATATGTTGATGAGAGGCGGTGAAAGGACGAACACATACAACCATGCCCGAGGCGGGACCGCGAACCCGTGACCCCACGGTCCAAGACCACTACGGCACTACTGCCTTAGCGGTCTCGGCCACGGGGGCCGTCCCTTTCATTTTATTACACATGGTCTGCAAGTAAAAAAAACTCCATAGGATTTTTATACATTTTCTTATAGATTTCAACTCTGTAAAAACGAAAAAAAAAATACTGCTGCCACCACAGAATTTACCAAAAATGTTCCATCTCGTCAGTTTCTTTTTGTACTCTTAATTTTTTCTTTGTATTTAGCGTAAAATTCCTAATTAACTTAAACATAGCATTCTGCTTTCTGTTTAAAAATGGCCTTAAAAACTAAGACTTCTCGAATTAATGGTATCAATTATAGCAGTACTTTGCAATATAAATGAAAACGTTATGGTACAGAACGGCACAAACTTTTCCGTATTAGTTTTCTAGTATATTTTGGTCTCGGCTACCTATACGGACTGTTGCTCTTGCCAGCTGCCATCCATCGCCGCCCAAATTAATTTTTTTTATATTTTCCTAATTTTTCGGTTTCGTAAATGTAGAACGGAAATATTGTTTTACGAATAATAAAGAACAGCAAAACTTCGTCATAAATGAAGTTTCGTCATGAATGAATGTTTTTAAGAAAATGACGTTTAAGCGATGCTTTAAATTCGAAATTTAAACTCTCTTTTCCACAGAATTTTTTTGAGTTTTCGAAAAACTTTATTTAGTTATAAGAAGCATTTTACCTCACAATTACAATAATGTTTACAGATTGCGGGAAATGTGACGTGACAACAAGATTTTCTCCAAAACGGCTCCAATTTTTTTCTTTAAACATTTGGTAAGGATAGTGCCTAATGTACTCTATAACATGACATATACCATATTGCTCTATTCTTTTGTTTTCTCAAAAATTACAAAAATGAAATTTTTTTGACCTGAATCTCTCCCGTCATTAATATTAAATTAGCGGTTTGAGATTACAATAGGTGATTTGTTCATATTATTATATTTATGAGTACATGTGCTTTAAATAAAGTCAAATAAAGTTTCTCAAAAACTCAATTGTTTTCTGTGAAACCAAACTCCTAATACGCTCAAATGCCATTTTCTCATAAATGGGTCCATATGTTTTTCATACTTTTCGAACGGATAGTGTTAATTGCACGGATAACGCTAATTGAACGGATAGTGCTATGAAGCCAAGTTCAATTTGGGGTATTTTTTTTCGATTTTTTAAAAAATAGACAAATATATTTTTTTGGAGACATCTCTCACACCCTCAATATGCACATTTCCAGCAATTTGTAAACAGTGTTGTATTTGTAAGTTGGTATACTTCAAATGACGTCTGATGATGTTTTTTGAAAATTCAAAAATTTTTCTGTCAAAAAGAGCTCAAAATTTTCGCATTTACAGTAGCGCTTAAACGCCATTTCCTTAAAAACTGCTCCAAATTTTTCAAAGAAAATTGCCAGTTAGGACGATATTTTACTGTTCTTTAATATTCTTTAAATAATATTTCCGTTCTGCTATTAGGAAATCGAAAAAATGAAGAAAATTTTTAAAAAGTGTACTTTGGGCGACGATAGATGGCAGCTGGCAAGAGTATGTGTCAAGTCCGAATAGCTAGCCGAGACCAAAGGAAATAGAAAGCTAATACGATAAAGTCTGAGCCATTCTGTAGCACCACTACTTTTTTAAAAAAATCTAAGTTCTATGAAGATTACATTTATTTTTTTGGAGTACGCATAAAATACTTCAACGTTTATTGGGAGCAAAATAGTAGTAGTACAGAAGTAAAAGGACTTCCGTGATTCCAGCCTACAAAACTGAATCGACATTAATTTTTGCAAACGTATTGTTGCTTTCAAGTTTTTTAAAATATGAAATGTGTTGTTACAAGAAGAGTGTGAGAAGAGCGAATGAATGGCTGTGTCAAAGTGTTTCTCTAGGACTCCGGAAGCAGCGGGCTCGAGTCCTACTCTTCGTAGCTTTTTTTTCATTCTACATTACAAAAAAATTCACTAAATTGCCAAAATTATACATTTGTCCTTGTCAAAGTTATGTATAATGTAAGCAAAATTCACATTGCGAAAAAAAAGAATGTAAACCAGCAATTATAAATAATGGTAATAGGTTGTCTGGACGTGCGGCATTCAGATCAAAATAATATGATCTTAAATTGCATTCTTCGCATTACTTCCGTGTTGTCGATTCCAGGTCAAAATGAGATAAGGGGCCCTGCGGCGTTGCCGTTTTGTAAGAAAGAAAAATCCATATTTTCACCCTCGCGGCTAAGCAAATTGAACTACTCCGTTTTCATTATTCGACATGGCTCACCATAGCCAAGCCCTGCGAGAGCGAATTATCGCATTAGTAAACCAGGACTTTGGTTTCCTTATTATGTCTTCCTTGTATTTCCTAGAATAAGATATTTATGAATAAACAATTAATATAAAAAATTCTAATCAAATTTGCAGAGTAAAAAAACAAATATTTCATTGAAAGATAAAAAGCCCTTTCACGGTCACCTTGTTTTTAAAATCAAAATAATATATTTACGCTATGGAAAAAGTTTTGTAATACAGTTAATTTGACAAAAGCAAATCACTGATAAGCAAACCAATTCCGGGGCAAGCGCCGGATTCGATCCTTTAGCATAGGGTTCTGGAAAGAAAGGATTCTACCACTGAGCCAAAGAGGTACACCTTTCAACTTCTTACATAAACTAACGTATTTAAATTGCTTGTATAAGTTATTGTGCGAAATTGCGGACGTTAAAATGGCTCCAATATATTTAGACAATTACAAATACTTCTGATGTGTGGCATCTTCTATCAAACGGAATTAAAACTTGAATTACGAAATACATCTCACTAACTAGTCCTACTTTAGGGAGTCCCACTAACTGTTGACCATCCCCAAAACTTCTAACGGTTCCCAATATCGAAATACAGGTTTTCTCTCAAGAATGTATATCATGGTTCAAGACAAAAGAGAAATGGTGTAGAGATATTGTTTGAAGTATTTTAGTTGTGGCGAAATTAAATAATCTTTAGTTTTCTTAAGGGAACCATATATTTTCTCACTAGCAATAGATAGATCGGAATGCAAGAGGAATGCAATGATGTAACATATGCTAATATTTTATAGTATTTTGTGTATAAAATTATACATTCTGACATGAGATTTTAAACGAAACGTGTAGTTTTTTCCTGAAATCTCAAGTATTTAATTTAAAATCACATGTCAGAAGTATATTTTTATACTCAAAATACTATCAAAACATTAATATATGTTACATCATTGTATTCGTCTATTTATGATCTCTCTAATGCTAGTGAGAAAAATACATGATTGCATTTAAAAACTCAAAGGTGATTAAATTTCTCAAAAACTAAAAATATTTCGAACAATATCTCCACGGCAAATGCTTGCCCCATGATTCCGCATTGTTGAGCGAAAACCGCATTTCGATATCGGGAACCGTTTAGATTTAGAAGTTAGGGAGTGTCCCTTAGTTGGTGGGACTCCCAGTATATTGCTTGGATATACACACAAAAACTGTTGAACAGATAATAAAAAGAATAATGCAGTTTTATACATCCCCCGACAAAAAGTAGCGGTTTGTTTTGGTTTAAATTCTTAATAAACTGTTGTCCCACAATTAAACTTCTTCTAATGAATGGGTAAACAGTTCAACGCGGAAATGAATTCCAGTCGCTAGAAATCTTTGTTGATGCTTGATTCCCTTCCCGAGGAAACTTCTTTAATGCATTTCTGTTGATGGTGAGCATTTTATTTTACGAGCGCATTTTCATGGTAGGTTTTGACGGTCTACGATACAAAAATAATTTTATTTTTGTGAAAGTAAGAATAATAGCACAATATATTAAAATCCTTCTTCCTTGCAATTTACCTATATATCGCGCATGCGGGCGGTGTTTGGACCTGCCCTAACAATTGGTTTGAATTTTCTTTGTTCAAAATTCTCCTTGATATATTAGTAAAAGTGCGAGGCAACAGTCATGCTGAAAATATATTTCAGAAGAGTAGTTCTACAATACACATTTTGTTTTCTTTTATACATTTGATATATTAATGAATAAAGGAGGAAGTAGATTAACAATAAAGAATATTAGAAACTTGCAGCCAATCTATGTTCTGTTTAATTATCTCGAGATATTACTGTAAAACATCTTAACCTATTGATCCCTTGCCTTCTACTTGAAATGCTTTAAAATGTAGGCTTGTTTCTGTCGCCGTTACAAATTAAGGTCAATGCTTGTTAGGTCTGAAAATGGCTTTAATATTTTCTTTCTTAAGCTGACAGTTTCTTACATCGTTCTTTTCGACTTTTTTAACATTGATGTTCTTTTACATGATTTCCATTTCTAAGCATTCCCTGCCATGATTACATTATGCAGGCATACATCCCATCACTTTCCTACCATTGCAGTCTAAAGGTCGCGGCACCGCGAAGGCCAAGTGTCCCAAAGGCGATCGCCGCACTGGCGTCTCAAGGCAAATATTTCCCGTACCAACAACTGTTCATAATTTCAAAGCAAGTTTAGGTAAAATATTTGTTACTCTATATTTCTTTTAAGTCAGTAACAACTAAGATATTGTATTCCTCTTCAAATAATCTAATCATTTCAGTAAAAAAATCTATGTAGTTCTATTAAAAATCAAATATTGTTCAATTTCTGCAAAATTAAAAATGTTTCAAAGAATATCTCTGCTACACAACACTTGTATCGTGGATTAAATGTTAAAATTATCTATATTCAAACTTGGCTAGTTATTAATTATTATTAATAAAAATCGAAAATATGAAGCTCCAGAATGTATCACTAGGGTGTTTCGAAATAATTCCTTACATCGCACTGCGAATTTCGGCAGCAGTCTCGTTTTACCGTCTAATATTTGCTGCAATTTTGACGGTAATAGAGAAACAGATGGAATTAAAACTTTCATCTGGTTAGCTCAAACGGGCACTTCAAAAAAATCAAGAAAACAATCCGATAGATAAACTTCTTGATACAAAATTTTTAATTAGTAATAATATAGTATGTGCCACCGCTCCATCAAAATGCATTTTTCAAAATAATTGGTTTATAATAGATTTCATCACTAGACGATAAAGATATCGGCGTGCAGTTGGCACCATTGACTGAAATATAGACAAACACGCAGTGAAATTTTACTTTCACATTCGCAGGGCAACAATTTCGGCGTTTTGATAATTTATTTATAACGCAGACAAATTATAATATCGGAACGACAGTTCAAACAAAGTATTAAGAATTCAAAGAAAATGTTGAAAGATAAAAATGAGCAATAGTTCATTTGCAGAATTTTCATTGATTTGTCGTTAAGTCAGAAATCGTTAATACAATATAATCGGCGGAAGCGAGACACTGCAAAACGAACTAAACCATATACTTGACTGCCAAGGCGACCGGATTGTCTGTAAAACAAATGAGGGTTGGCATCAGATGCTAATTTCCTATAAACAATTGCGTAAGGAAAGGTGATAGCGCCGATCGGATTGCGGAATTTCGCAACTTGTTGAAAGGCAATTGAGATGAGAGTAAAGAAATATTGCAAAATTTGTAAATTTATAAACAATTTCCAATTTTTGCAATTCTAAAGTGGGAAGAGTTTCCTGATGGCCCAAGAACCGAAAACTGCGAATTAAAAATTTTGCAACAATTAACAATTTTATAAACAATTTCGAAATGTGCGTTATTCCTGCGGAAGAGTGTGCCCAAATTGTCCCTAAGTTCAATATCGCAAAATAACAATTTTGACCAGAGATGCAAATTGATTGCTTAATATCTAGTTTAATTGTTGCTTTAATAATAAATATACAATTGGTCTTTGAATTTTATTGTCTTGTATTGAAATGGTTCCCTAGAAATTTTCTATCGAATGCAGAAAGACAGTATTTTGCAATTTTTGCAACTTTTAGAATCACTTATGAACACTTGAAAATGTGCAATTATAATAGTTTTTCTTATGGAAAAAATCTGGACATTGATAAAGTTCATGGATTGTGTATGAACAACAATATTGGAATTAGAATGCGTATAAGAAAGTAATTTGTCTAAATTAGTGTTATTTTATCTCACATCACCGTAATTTCTTCAAAGAATTGTGTTAATAGTGGTTAATGTATGTGTTCATATATATTTGAATAAATTTACTTTAATGTTCGTAAAAGTGTTTCATTCCTTGTATTTTTATTTGAAAATATTTTCACATCGGAACTAGCGACGCCCGCCATTTTGTACGACGTTAAGTTTGTTAGGTCACTCCCCCCTGTGTTGAGATTGGCTGCGTAGGTTTGTGAGGCTCCGCCTGCGACGTTTCGTCATGACAAGGGCTGCCCAAGCCGTGCACAAGCTGAACTTAGCCGCAGACGGCCGCGATCAATTTTGTTTCCAAAACTGTATAAAATCAGTATTATTTCTTACGCATGTTTTGTTGGCTATTGAGTAAATCTATTTTAAGCAATGAAGCAAATATTTCGGCCTTTCGTTCTGGGTTGTATGTTATTAGATTATTGTGTTGATCAATAAGAGCTTAGCACTTGTGGAACTAGGTTTTTTCAAAACTTTTTGCAGTTTCCAAATATCTCTTCTATCTTTAACATCCGCCTTGATGGTAAATTTTTCCCATTCTTTGTTCTGTATTCAGCTAGAATTCTAGAGATTCTCTTCGGTTTTTTGAAAATAGATTTGTCTGCTGGGTCACGCGTTGTAGCAGTTTCGTTGTGCTTTTCTTCTCGTTGTATTAGCTGGAGAATATAAATGGCAGTTTATTTTCTTTACCTTGATTTGTTGGTGAACTTGAAGCAAGCTTGAAGCGATGTTTATATGATAATTTTAGAGTTTTTTAATTTGGTGTCTGTTTCCGAAGGTGTGCTAGGGCCTGTGTCTTGAAGTTTGATTTTGTGGGGCAATTCCTGTCTCTAATTTTATCCAATCTGTAGATTTTTTATTTTTAATTTGGATATAATAAGGGAAGGTTCCTAAATAGATGCTACTAGATAGTTGGTGATCAGAACGCAGTTCGAAGAGTGGTCGAGGGGTGGCGGTAAATTGAATTTAAGTGAATATGAGATCTAGTATTTCATATGGAGTTTCTTCTTTCTGAAAATATAGGTGGGCCTGTTCGAGGAAGGTAAGAAAATGAGTGATGTGATTCTAGGTATTGGTTAAGTATGTCCCCTGCTGTTGAATTGTTAACGACAGTCCCATTCAAGGCGTTTGAGTTTAAGTCTCCTCCCATAATGATTGTTATATCGTTTGGTAATAAGACATTTAAATCTTCTTTGGTTAATGGTTTTTGGGACTTTTGTGTAGACAGAAATAAAGGAAACGCCGACCCGTAACAGTGCTAAGTTTTACTATGGTTGCTTCTACTTGGTCCAAGTGCGGTGTTGGAATTCTTGTGTGAGGAAGAGATTTCCTTATGCAATGGCCGTGCCTCCTCCTGGATAGTCGTTTGCAGTTGCCTGTCATTGCGGTAAATGAAATGTCCTTTGAAGTTGAAACTTCGGCTTGTTGAAAGGAGTTTTTTGCAGAAGCAAAATTAAGACATTATAGTCATCACAGAATTGTTCGATAGAGTTTTGTCTTTCGTAGGGTGCCATTTGCATTCCATGATACCATATGGTATAGTCTCTGGATATGGGAGCCATCTGGAATAGAGCTGCGATGACTTGGAGTGCCATAAAAGCTTTTGTGGTGATATCTCCTGGTTGTTTGAAAATATTAATTATGTTTTCAATATCTGTTATGATTTTCCTCCGGTTGAGCCATGTTAGGTGTCAAGGAGTTCTTAATTTCCCCAATTGTACTTGAAGTACTCAAAGTTTGAGAATTCTGGGTTTGAATTGTTACTTTATTGTGATTGTTATCTTTGTTATTTATCCAGATTGAGTTGTCTTTGTTTTGCTCCATTAATAGATGAGGAATTTAATGATGGATGATATAC
>JAHLJT010004567.1:118222241-118263594 GCA_031308135.1 Acheta domesticus | reverse complement strand
AAAACCTACTAAAATTTGAGAAACATTTACATGACCTTTATGAAAGAATCAATACCAGAACAATTTTATTTGAAAGAAAAAATGTTATCTTCCAATTTTGTAGCTGGAGAAAGACGCCGAAAAAATTTAAAACTTTCAAAATTTTCGAAAAATTCAGAGGTTTCCGTGAAAATGGACCTATGCCATGTTAATAAGTGTACGAGTATTTTACCTCTATTCATACAAGAAATTTAAAGAAAAAAAATTTGGAGCCGTTTTTGAGAAAATGTTGAAAAATCCCGGGGGGCTTCATATAAAGTACCCCCAAATTTTGAAGAAGATCGTTTTCAAAAATCTCAAAGCTTTGACTAGAATCAGATCGACGGGGAATATCCATTTGGAAAAAGAATCGTACGTATGGTTTTAGGCGCTAGCAGTGTTCACAGGACAGAAAGCACGGACGGACAGACGGACGTTTTCCTTTCAATTGCGTTTTCGGTATCAATGACCTAGAAAACAGGGTTTCTGGCTACACCACGTGTTAGGGGATTTTTTTTGTTAATTTAGCAAATGGTTTTATCCACTTATTCGTTTTCACGGCCCGGCAATGAATTTTCCGCCGAAAATTGGCCATTTTTTCGCGCAGCATTACATAACTTTCCCTATACTACGTATATCACTCCGTGTTTAAGTAGCGTTTATTGTCGACAGAACAACTTTTATAAATGGTGGTAGTTTTGCACTACATAATATTTATACATTGGTTGGTTGAGAGTTCAGGATTGTTTTGACCTTTCTTGCGTTATTTATAGTAGTCTGAGGATTTTCCTCTCTTTTACTTCAACAACCTACATCTAATTAAACTTACTTCATAGGCGACTCTGTCACGTCCTTATTGCTTTTATTTCTTCGCGAAATTGTAAGCTGAAATGGCCTAACTCGCACAGGTGTCACTGTCACGTCCTTGTTGTGCATGATTACTATTTACACTATTACATTTTATCTGAACAATCACTTCACTATCTTCTTGACAGGGGGTGTAGGGGCATCGAGGGGCTCCGGGTGGTGGCCGGGAGTCTTCAGGTGAGGATTGGCCTCCGCCAGATGATCGGGCATCGGCCGAGGCGGCCCCGCAGGGGTACCGCTTTATTTATTTACAACACACGGCGGTACTCGGCAGGGGACCAGGTCTACTTGGGCGGTGTGCTTGTAATAGCAGGCGGCCACTACCATTGATCGCTTCCGGCGATTAATGCGCTCTCTTGTGTGTTTTTGATCGCGCTGGTCTTTAGTAATTTATTTAGTACCGCCATGCTATTTGGGCACCACTCACCCAGGGCTCCTACCACAAGTGGTAGGAACTCGACCTCCCTGAAGTTTCTGGCTAATAGAAACGGGGCGCACTTCTTCTTGATATTTGGCGGCCTTTCTGCATACTTCTCTTCAAGCTTCCCAATGGTCGCTGTCTTCACGGCGGCATCGATACAGACAGCTTGATGGCCCCGCACCATTATCAGGTCTGGCGTCGCCGTACGTATACCGGAAAGTAAAAATTGCGCTGTTTCGTAAATTAAATCGACTTTTTAGGACACGAGTAATTGATCGAAAAACTTCAAAATATGATTTCTTGAAGGAATCGTCAGGCATTGAATTTACAGTTTGCACTTGATTCTGTATCAATAAGTTTAGGAACTTTTCTCTGACGCAAAATGTGAAGTTCGTCGAATTCAAGTTTAACAACACCTTGAATACCAAAACTCCTGATTTATTTTTATCGCGAGGAGCGTCCATCATATCAGTCACTGTTTCTATCTGTTCATATGAATTATAATCCAACGCCTGAAATTCCTTCTTTAATATTTCTTCGCGATCAAAAATCTGAATCATATGGTTAGATAGAAGATGCACTCGACGGCTCCATATAATCCTAAAACCCCGATTCTTTCACCGAGGACTGCACTGTCAATGACCTTATCAACCGAACGATCGTGAAGAACCTGCATCAACTGCGCATAATTTGCTCTTAGTGTCTTCAGAGATTTGATACATACTGCCCATCTGTAAAATAAAAATAATTATCTGAAAATCTCAACAATAATTTGATAATTTTTTATAATATTATATTCCCGGTTGGGCAATAGATTGCAAGGAATGGTAAACTCGTCACTCATTTTTACTTCAGTCTGTAAGACCTTCGACTGTGCCAGGCGTTTCGGCAAGTCTCATACTAAGGTTATCAAACCTTTTACTGCTCCAATAAAGTTCCTTTCTGGTAAAACCTTTTCAATTCCATCCTGGAGAGTGAGATTGAGATTTTGGGCATTACAATGCGCTAATATGCTCCAGACTCTTCTTCACGTATTCGCGATTGTAAATCTGAGATTTTGCTAGAAACATCAAATGTCCACAACAACATTTCTGGCTTCTGAATTTTGAAACTGACAACTTAGTGTAGGACGAAAATGGCATTGACTAGCTCGAATAAGGTTTCCGCTTTCGTGGTTGGCGTTGAAAAAAATCAATGAACTATTATTTTTTGCTTTTAAATTTTCGGAAATTGATCCTGAGGCAAATAGAGACTGCTCAGTTTGGGTCACGTCGGAAGTTTGATCTAATGAAATCGAAAAAATGTCATCTTCTCTTATCTCTTTCTCTATTTTCGACACAACTGTAATGGCCATCAGCTCGAAAATTTCATTTTGAGAATTGTGATTGAACCATTTGCAAACATTTTCTTTGCACCAGGATTTCAATTCGATCACGTCTTCGACTCGATTTTGAAACACGTAATGAACTTGAAATTTTCGTTGTTGTTGGCCCCACAATTCGGAAGAACCTGTCAACGTACTGAAGATATTCAGCATCTGGTATCCAAAATTGCTTAAAGTGAACCGTCGAAATGGATTGTACAACATTGCTATTTCAACGGTTCTTAAGGCTTCGGCGGAATCATTGTGAAGAGAACTCGTCGCGTGAAAATTCATCTGCTCTAATGCATGCTACAAATTAGAAATCCATCGTCATCCCAGGCTTGCTTTCGATTTGATGGCTTGCGTGTCGAACTTTATGATTAAGTTTCGCCCAAACGCTTCGCTGCAAATAGTGCAAATGCCTTTTTGTGTATACCATCATTATAAAGGACCCTTTTCGATACCCCGAATCGTGCATAATCCCAGTATTTTATCGCACGCTACAATGACGTCATCACCATTATTAAACGCGACATGACGTCATGACGAACTTCTACTATTCACAGAAAGACAGTGTATAATATAGAATTTATAATAATTTATAATACAAATGTAATTTCAATAGTTAAAATAAATATTTCTACAAAATATTATTACCCTACCTTCATTAAGAGATATTTATCATCATCTGCTTCCACTAAAAATGTTTCATCTACATCATCTTTCGAAAATATCCATAGATTTTTCAGCTTCATAGCCGACATTAGCTTGTTTCATATATAACTGAACTTTGTTATATGCAGAGATGTCAATTCCATCTTTAATTTTCAGCATAGTCTTCAGTTTTGAATGATTGCACCACAAAGATGATTCCTTACATACTGCAGACTTCAAATAACATAAATTAGAAAATGAGAACTCGACACTAGTATTATTCACAAAAAGTGTGACAAACTTACCAACTCAGATATATATGCCAGAACAACTGTCTCGCATTTAATATTTACATTATTTGTTTCCATCCACTTCCTAAATTTTATATATTCCTTCTCATACATGCACTCGACTTTTTTAGGTATTAAACTTTCTTCTGTCCTTCGGGGCATTTTTCTAAAACTAACCAATGTAACGACGCCATCATTCATTCGAATGCGCGCGTGAATCGGCTCTCCGCTGTCACAGTTGTGACGTCATAATACCAACGTCCATGTTGCCAACTAAAAAACTTTACATACACTTACTTCGTTTCATTTATAACTTATAATGATGTTATACAAAACTAGTGGTGCTACAACAGCACTTACTTTCCCGTATTAGAGGAAACAGCTAAGTAGTACTGTAATATTGCACTTTATGCGCTACTAACATCTTCGCTTGAAACTCACTATTTCCATTGCAGTGTTGTCAGAACTATGTGAATTCTACAACTTCACAAAATAGAATGCAAACGTTTTGTAACCCAGTAATGGAAAAAGAAGCCTGATACCCTGGAAATATAGAAATGCCTTCCATTGGGCCATGATTAGGGAAGAGTATTGTTAAAACCATGCAACAAATTCTCTACTCACTACAAATGGTACAGCATTTGGTGCAAAACTAATATTTGCCTGCAATATCAACATAAATTAGACAATTATAACTCCTTTTCATACAGCTCCATTAGGTCACAAACAATGACACTAATTCACAGATATTCGCGAGCGCCAAAGTGAATTCCATTGTTGCAGACCCTGCATTGTCGCTATTCTGGGAGCTATTAATTCTTTTTACTTATTTCAAATATTTCAAAATAAACAATTTCTAAAATATTAATGTGTAAGTCTATAACAAAGTTCGAATGTAAGAAACGAAGAAAGAAATAATATTCAAAATTGCACATTCTAATTTACGACGCATCCAGCTGTCCGAAGCGCAGTAAATTTACAGCGGCTATTACGTTTGTCACAAAATTAAAGAAAAACTATTCGTATTTTGAAAAAAATTAAGCATGACCGTATTTATTTTATTTATTTATTTGTCAAAAAACAGAAACAGAATGGCACAGACTTTCCCGTATTAGTTTTCTATTTTCCTGGGTCTTCGCTAGCTATTCGGAATTGCCACATACTCTTTCTTGCCAGCTACCATCTATTACCTGCAAAAGTACATTTTTTTGTCATTTTCTTAATTTTTCGGTTTCCTAATGGTAGAACAGAAACATTAATTTTAGAATATTAAAGAACACAAAAACCTAGCCGTAAATGGCAATTTTCTTTTAAAAATTATGTGCCATTTAAGAGAAAATGGCGTTTTAGCACTACTAAAAATGCGAAATTTGAAGCTCATTTTCACAGAAAATTTTTGAGTTTTCAAAATACTTATTTGAAGTTATTTGAAGCACTTACACTCTCAAATACTTGTATAATCATCTTTACAAATTGCGGATAATGTGCATATTAAAGATGTGAGAGATCTTTCAAAAAATTTACATTTATATAATTAAAAAAAAAACAAAAAAAAACTCAAAATAAACTTTACGCTATACTAATGAGTGTAATTAGCACTATCCGTTTTCAAAAGTTTCAAGAACAAAATTGCAGCCATATACGAGAAAATGACTTTTGAGCATTTCTGAAAATGCCGAAATTTGAGCTACTTTTCACAGAAAACGGTTGTGTTTTCGAGAAACTTTACTTGACATTATTTAAAGCATATATACTCGTAAATATAATAACGTAAAAAAATCGCCGATAATGTGAATATTAACGACGTGAGAGACAAGTAAAAATTTACATTTTGGTAATTTTTGAAAAAAAACAACCGATAGACCAAAATGGCTCTTATGTCATTGATAGAGTACATTTACCACTATCCCTACCAAAGTTTAAAGAAAAAATTTGGAGCCGTTTTGAGAAAAGTTTGTTTTTGTAATTTTTTAAAAATTGCACATATTGCACGCAATATTGCACGAGAACTACCAAAATTGTGAAAAACATTTACATTACCTTTATTAAAGAACTCAATATGCAAAACAAATTTTACTTGAAGAAAAAATCTCTATCTTCAATTTTGTAGTTGGAGAAAGACGGCCGAAAAAAAATTCAAACTTTCACAATTTTCGAAAATTCACAGCTGTACGTGAAAATCGGACCTATGCCATGTTAAAAAGTGTATTTTCCTCTATTCATACAAGAAATTTAAAGAAAAAATTTGGAGCCGTTTTTGAGAAAATGTTGAAAATCCCCGGGGTGCTTCATATAAAGTACCCCCAAATTTTAAAGAATCTTTTTCAAAATCACAAAACTTTGACTAGAATCAGATTGACTGGGGAATATCAATTTTGAAGAAAATCGACCGAACGGTTTAGGCACTAGCGTTGACCACAGACGGACAGACGGACGGAATGCCGTCAATCGATTTTTAAGTATAAAGAAGCAACAAATCATGGATTTTGACCACACCACGGGATAGAGGTTTTTTTTCTTAATTTAGCAACTGGTTTTATCCACTTATTGGTTTTCACGGCCCGGCAATTAATTTTTTTTCCGACGAAAATTGGATATTTTTTCGCGCAGCATTACATAACTTTCCCTATACTATGTATATCACTCCGTGTATACGTACGTATACGGGAAAGTAAAAATAGCGTATGCAACTCGTTTATAATGTTCCTTTTTGCACGAATAAGAAAATAGTCTATTACTAAACTCACTCCTTCGTCGTTCGTTTAGTAATAGACTATTTTCTTATTCGTGCAAAAAAGGTCAACATTATAAACTAATTTCATAAACTACTATTATTATTTCTGCTGAGTTGAACAGCGGATTATGCTTGTTTCCAAGTTTTCCAAATTGCGGGTTGCGAGGAGCTCTTTACATTCAGCTCTAAAAAAGTTACATACATATGATCCCTGTTTCCTAAATTATTGTGAATGTTTTACTTACATAGTTTTTAACGTCTGAAAGTTATTACTAAAATAGTATTTAACGACAAATTTATCAGCAAAATAGTTTTATTTAAAAACCTGACCTTGTTTTGGTGCGCGTCAGAAAAATAATCTAAAATTTAAAAATACATATGTTTCTACTTATTCTATAAAAATGTTCAGTGTGGAGAGAAAAAACAAAACTTGTACCACGAATGTCCATCTCAATTGATATTAAACAAATCCACTTTTGCTTGATGATTATGATAGTTCTTACATTTATCTAAAAACATTTAAAACACGAAGAAATGAACTGACATAATTATATACTCACGATTTTTGGAATAGTCTTCGTTGCTTTTCTGATTTTGACTGTCATCATGGTGAGCTGGCTCAACACGCTCATCTATAAAGGCTCGAGTAGACTTTTACTAAAGGTGATGGGGATTTCTCCTCCTCTCTCTGATGCCTAACGGCAGAGGCGGATGCAGAGACTAATTTTTTGGGGGGAGAGGAATTCGTATGTCTTTATACATATTCTGACGCCTCCCTTTCAATCTTAAATGCCCCGCGACCACACACCTGCACAGAAGATTGCTCATAATGAGTTTTATTTTACCTCAGCGCAATGGGATCTTTTCAGGTGAAGAAGGTTAATCCAAACACGCACAAGTAAAATTAAATGAACAAAACGTATGTATGCTTAAGTAAAAGATACGACAAAAATTTGAAGCAGGCAAGTATAATCCTACAAATACTCCCCTTGCTTGTTCGGATTGCAAACAACACTAACTCTTGTTATATCATACTCTTTCTCTCTCTTTCTACTCTTTCTCAATTAACTGCTTCTTTGTTTCGGACTTGTGCACAGTCGCGATGTAGTAATCTCTCGTTACCTCTAATTAGCTTGATCAGGTTCGTAATCTTAAAATAAACAATGACTTCGTGATCTTGAAACAAAGCATTTACTGCTTTACGTAATACAGAAACAATCAAATCATTATTATTTTTCTTTAGATCTGGTAAACACATACGTTGACATACTTTACGCATTTATAGTAAACGCATTTATTTCAGTGCCGATGTTGTTGCCGAAGAAAGGAATATCTCAGTCAATTTGATGAGGGGGATTGAAGAAAGGTGGTAAAAGGTTAGCGGAAGAAAGAATCTCTTCGAATATTTTCCAATTGATATTCTTATGGGTATGTGGATTGGAATGATTAGATACTAGGAAATTAGCATCATAGGAGAGAAGTAGCACACAGTAGTCTGAGTTTGTCTGTTAGAACAGATTGAAATAATGGTCGTAAGATTTTGGCATACTGAAATATCTAGAATATCCGGGAGAATGCGGCAATTACATGGATAATGCGAAAGTTTAGAGGGAGCGGAAATAATTAAATTATTGTTCATAGCATATCTGAGTAGAGATTTTCCATTCAAAGTGCAAGATCTGCATCCCCAAGCGGAGTGTTTGGTGATGAAGTCACATATGGCTAAATTGGTATTCGGATTTAAGAATATAATATTAAGGTGCATTTGTTTCCTGGGAAGTTTAGGAAGCTTATGTACTGTGAATAGAGGAGTATTGTGTGACTGATGCAGCGGAATTGATATATTTTAAAGTCGGAGTGATAAGCGGAGGCAAAGAATCGTGTTAAATCCGTTTTTTAATGAAAATTTCTACCCCTCCTGCCGCGTTTCGGGAAGATGTGTCGGATCTGTCAGGTAACCCGAGACCTTGACCTTATCTTTGGATATAAAGTGCGTTGCTATGATGAAAGTAATATCTATATTATAATTATTCAGAATATATTTTATAAAACTGATTTTGGAGATGATTCCGTTTATATTCCAGTTTAGGAGAGTGAGAGAAGTTAATTTATTGTGCGACATGTTGTTGATTGTTTTGAGTATTACTGGTGTGAGAAAAATATGGATGTGACGGAAGAGCAATTTGGATTTGGTTGTGGATTATGAGAATGAGGGTTTTGATTACTTTGTTTATTATTTCTGAGATTATTTCTGGATGTAGGGAGGTGTTGTGGGGGAAGGGGGAAGTGGGAGGACAAAGTTAGTTAATTCGTGTTGTGGATAATATGGAATATTACATTGTTGAGAAGGAGGAGGATGGTTTCGAGGAGGCGGGGGGTACAGGTAATGATGGAAAGGGATTCTAGACTGAGGGTTGTATGTACTAACACCAAGTGGGGGAAAGGAAGAGGGGGAGGGGTAGGAACTTCTTGTGATCTACACTGATCTTAGGTATAACATTGAATCAAATCTCGTGATGCTAAGAAATCAGCAATTGACCAAGTTGATATTGTTATTCAACGTTTTTAAAATGTGCGCATGAGTATTGACCAAGAGTTTGCAAGTACTTTAGAAAAAGAAAAACTCTGTAAGCTTATGTCTATTCAGAGGTTCTTATTTCAAAATTGATTCAAAGATATAGTATCAATGTTCCAATGCCGGAAAATTTCTTCTACATTCGTTGTCATTCCTCCCTTAGATCGTTTTATCTCTAGATTTTCAGATCAAAAGGATATTCTCTCAACTTTGTATTTCAAACCTGCTACCATCGTTTTTGCCACGGGAAATCATTAAATACAAATAGATTATAAATATACTCGTATAAACACAAAATAGACGTCGATTTATTACAAATTGAATTTGAAATATGGCAAGTGTACTGGCAAATAAATGATTCAGATTTACCGTAATGTGCAATTAAAATTCTTGGTTAATGAAATGGAGAACTACGCGTGTATACATATATTCTAATAATTTTTTCTGCAACATTACCTGCAATTATTTGTATCTATGAACACAAATGTTCAACCTTGAAAATGCTAAATACATGTTTCAGGAACAAAGGGAAATAAATAACCGGACTTAGCAAGTATTTTATGAATTTGTCACCTAGAAAGATAGATTGGATTTTGTATGTAAATTCCCCTTCTCAGCATGTCCATATCGAGGTAATCCATGCCACATGATATGGAGAGAGACCATAGTTATAAATATGGATGGTTGAGTAATTAAGTCCTTCTGTATTACTAAATTCTCAGGGTGACGACAGATAAAATAATACTTATTAGACGGCAGAAAGATTTATTTGGAATATATTTGATGTTCTAAAGGCAAAAACAATAGATTTAGTTGGACTGTGATTAGCCATTCACATTGCAGTATACATTTGCTTTAGGAATAAAAGAAAAATTGACGCATAGTGGCAATGAAGACATGACACTACTCAGTGCACTTGCCTTGCACTCAGTCTTTTAATGATTTACTAGCGTACCCATGCAAGAGCTCTCGCATGTTATATCTTTCTTATTTTTCCATTTCCATATTAAGCCTGTAATATATATTTTTCTTCAAAACCGTTGTATCCTCCGTCACTTGTTCTATATGTCACCTTGTAATTGATAACAATATAATATACCCTCTTCAATACAAACTATTCTTATTGAACTTTGTTATCGAGCAAAGAGGTAATTCAATCACATAGACTATCAAGTAATCAGTAATTTCACATACAGTTGCGTATTCTACAGGCTCTGAACCGGTGGGACAGAATCGAAAAGCGTAGAACCAGCAAAAATGTAATGTAATGGTCAAGAATATCTCATCCTATATATTGGGGTGTGAGGAAATATTTTTTGCCTCAAAATTTTAGTTTTTAATGCCCTAGAACGTTTCGTTTATAAGTTATTTAACGATATAGATTTAAAAAATCCTGACGTGCGTTGTGGGCTGCATTTTACATGAATACTTAGATGCTTTTATTAAACAAATCCTTCAAATTTTTAAAGTCATATCTCTGTGAAATTCTCTTTCTTTGGAGACGTCATTTATTAAGATTGGTTGCGTGTGGAGCCGCAAAGGAAAGGTTTTTCTTCAGGACCGAAGTGAAAGTCAGACGATAGACAACATTTTTAACATTGATAGCTTTTTTCTTGTGTGAAACTTCAGTTTCAGGATTAAAACGAAATTGCTATGTTAAGTTTATTCCAAATATCTCCGATACATTTTGAATTTTATTAATTATTTGTAATCACGTACTAAGAAAGATCGTTTACGCTCACCAATTATAAATATCTACGATCAGCTTATTAGGTGAAGTTGTTAGCCGAACGAGTTAAAAAATAAAGTAAATGAGAGTGAATCTTAATATCGACGAATTTTTCATAAAATTGATACAATGATGTGTATCACTGATGTGTTCTATTCATTATTATTATTATTATTGTTAGTATTAATATTATTCCCTTGTATGAGCAGTATACAGATATTTGTGTTAATTACATTCACTACCACAATCATAGTGGAAAGTACCCTAACCCAGGGAAAGAATCTCTATCTTTAATATTATTGTAGGAAAACGGAAGGAGGAAACGTTTCAAGTTTTGCAATTTTTGAAAAATCAGGGTTTCAATGAAATAAGACTTGCAACATTCTCTTAAACATTCTTCACACTATACAATAACAAAGGTTAATCAAAAACGTTGAAGACATTTTTTGGAAATGCTGGAAATGTTCCAAGGACTTCATGAAAAGTACTTCCACAAAATTAAAATTTCAGTTTGAAATTCAAGTGGCCGCGGCATCATCCAGATCAATTGGGAAATATATATTTTAGAGAAAATTGGCTGAATGGTGTTGTTCACAGACAGACGGACAGACATGTTTTTCCGTCATTTGATTTTTACTTTCCCGTATACGTACGTATACACGGAGTGATATACGTAGTATAGGGAAAGTTATGTAATGCTGCGCGAAAAAAATGGCCAATATTCGGCGGAAAAAAATTAATAGCCGGGCCGTGAAAACGAAGAAGTGGATAAAACTAGATGCTAAATTAAGAAAACAAATCCCCTAACACGTGGTGTAGCCAGAAACCCTGTTTTCTAGGTCCTTGATACCGAAAAACCAATTGAAAGGAAAACGTCCGTCTGTCCGTCCGTCCGTCTGTCTGTCTGTCTGTCCGTCTGTGAACACTGCTAGTGCCTAAACCATACTTACGATTTCTTTCAAAATGGATATTCCCCGGTCGATCTGCTTCTAGTCGAAGCTCTGAGATTTTGAAAAAGATTCTTTAAAATTTGGGGGTACTTTATATGAAGCCCCCGGGATTTTCAAAATGTTCTTAAAAACGGCACCAAATTTTTTCTTTAAATTTCTTGTATGAATAGATTATAATACACTTATTAACATGGCATAGGTCCGATTTTCACGAATAACTCTGAATTTTCGAAAATTGTGAAAGTTTGAATTTTTTTCGGCGTCTTTCTCGAACTACAAAATTGAAGATAGAGATTTTTCCTTCAAATAAAATGTGCACTTCAAAGTGAGTTCTTTGCTCATGGTCATATACATTCTTTTTAAAATTTTAGTAGTTTTCGCTCAATATTGCGTGCAATATGTGCAATTTTAAAAAATTACAAAAACAATTTTTTCTCAAAAACGGCTCCAAAATTTTTCTTTAAACTTTTGGTAGGAATAGTGGTGAATATACTCTAGTAGATGACATAAAAGCCATATTGTTCTATCGGTTGGTTTTTTTTCAAAAATTACAAAAATGTAAATTTTTTACATGTTTCTCACATCAATAATATTTACATTAGCGGCGAATTTTTCACATTATTATATTTAGAAGTACATATGCTTTAAATAATGTCAAGTAAAGTATCTCGGAAACACAACCGTTAACTGTGAAAAGTAGCTTAAAATTTTGCATTTTCAGAAACGCTCAAACGCCAATTTCTCATATATGGCTGCAAATTTTTTCTTCAAACTTTTGTAACGGATAGTTCAAATTACTCTCTTTAGTATAGACTAAAGTTTATTTTGAGTTTTTTTTGTTTTTTCAAAAATTACATAATTGTAATTTTTTTGAAAGCTGTCTCACATCTTTAATAAGCATATTACCAGCAATTAGTAAACAATATTATATTTTGAGTGTAAGTGCTTCAAATAACTTCAAATAAAGTATTATGAAAACTGAAAACTTTTCTGTGAAAATGAGCTTTAAATTTCGCATTTTTGTAGTGCTAAAACGCCATTTTCTCTTAATAATACACATAATTTTTAAAAGAAAATTGCCATTTACGGCTAGGTTTTTGTGTTCTTTAATATTCTGAACTCAATATTTTCGTTCTACCAATAGGAAACCGAAAAATTAAGAAAATGACAAAAAATGTACTTTTGGCGGTGATAGATGGTAGCTGGCAAGAAAGAGTTTGTGGCAATTCCGAATAGCTAGCGAAGGCCCAAGGGAATAGAAAAGTAATACGGGAAATTCTGTGCCATTCTGTAGCATCACTAGTTCGTTATCAAGGACCCACAAAACATAGATTCAGGCTACACGACGTGTTAGAGGATTTTTTTAATTTAGCAACTGGAATTATCCACTTTTTCGTTACCAGGGTCTTGTAATAAGAGTTTTTTTTGCCGATAATTCGTCTTTTTTCGCGCATATTTACGTAAGTTTCTCTCTACTACATATCAAAAAAGTAAAAAAAGAAACCCTGAAATGGCTCACAATGCAGGTTAATTGTTTACATTATAATTGTTTAGTCCGATTCCCCCTCCCGAAAAACGTCTGGATATGATCTTGTTGTAATGTATCTAGTATATAATGTGACTCTTCGATTTAGAGCAAGTGAAACAACATCATAATAATTTTTACAATGTCTAGGAATATGGCTGCCACTATTATTGTTAACTTAGCGAAACGCCGGTAACGTTCCTCTAGTAACAAATCAGCCATCAGCTTCCCGCAGAGAGACGGACAAATCCTTTACGACGACCAAGGCTTGCCGAAAAGACATGAATATAGGAATGAGAGACTACATAAAATTTGTAACATACAACGTGCGCGGTACCTCAGACATCAGGAGTTTGAAAAAGAGTTATATTTAAAGAACATCAGCATTGCAGTACTAAAGGAAACTCTGAAAAAACTCAAGGGCTTATGTCAAGTAGAAAAATACCCAATGATGTTTATTGTAGAGCCACTAGAAAAGAGAATAGAAGCTTGTGTAGCAAATCCTGATAGACTCTACATGGAAAAATAGTGTCCAATATACATGTATAGTGAAAGGATAATGACATTACGATGTGAGATCGAAATAAGGTGTATGGCCATTATAGCAATGTGCTCTCTTGAGAAGGGCGTAAACAAGCGACTGAGAACTATTCTCAACTCCAGGATATACTAAATAAGTGTAATAAAATGATGACCTTCTTGTAATTGCTGGGGATCAGAATGCAAGAGAAGCAAGTACACCAATCCGAAATGTTGTAGTAGATACTAATCGAGAATTAACTATTAATGAAAATGGGAATCCCGTGACAGAGTTTGCCAGCTTTAGTAATTTACGTGTGATGAATTATTTCTATAGACACAAACAAATTCAGACACATACCAGAACATGCAATCGTCTATTTCCCTAAAAACGAGGAAATGATTCGACATTTTAATGAGTTTATAGAGGACCTGACGTGAACTCTGATTACTTTCTTGAAAAGGCCAAAATCAAACAACGTAAAACATGAAAAAAATTCGGAAGACATATTAAAAAGGATTTCGCTGTAAACGCATTTTCTCACAAAAACATCCACGCCTTATGTCTACAGTAAAAGAACAATAGAGTGAAAGAAAGAGAATTTGTTTATCAGGATGAAGAATGTCAATATCTGTGTCAATTAATGAACGAAGCGGGATATGAATGCCTTACTTAGAGGAGAAACATGTAAAAAGGAAAGATTTTACATCTAGGACGAAGTCCTAATAAATGTCATTAAGGAGAAAATAGCATACACTATGTGGTTCCAAACAAGAATGGAACATAATTTCTAGATATATAACAGAATTGATAATCAAACCAAAATAATGATGAGAACTGCTCACGAGGAAGTTGGGACAGATGTATCTTCAACGTGGAGATTGATGTGGAAGGCAGGCGGATGAATGCATAAAGGATTATGAGACATTTGGCTAGTACCCAAAATGATTTTGGAAATATAAATATAATTGAAGAAATTGAATGGTTCCATTATTTTAAACAGCAATGGACAATAGAAATTGGCTAAGATGAAAACCTACACTGCTACTTAAAGCCTTCTACCCTTTACAAAAAGGACGCAACAGAAATAGAAGTATTGGAACACAGACTGAAGAAGTGTAAAAGTAGAAAAAGACCTGGCCCAAATGATATTAATATCAAACTTGTAAAATACTTATCAGAAAGGGTCAATGTCAAAAAATATTACTTCATCATAACATCTGTTGGAGTAAAAGATCTATATCAGATCCCTGGAAAGATGCCTATGAAATTCCCTTATTTGAGAAGGGAAAAAGAAACAGGTGCAAAAACTATAGAAGTAGGTATGGATCTCCCAAATGCAGGAAACAAAAATGCAATAAACGTAACTGGCAGATTACAAAAGATAGCAGAAGCCATACTGCTGGAAGAACTTTTTATAAATTAATCTATATTGAAACGTACCACTCATAATAGAATTAATAGTTGTATGAAATTCCAGAAATAATTGAACAAATTTTAAATTGCCATTTCCTCAAAAATGCACAGGACATTCATTTCAGCGTACATGCGCTACAGTTTTAGCAAATTCTGGAGCAAATATTGTAACTTTTCAGAATCAAGGTGTTTGGAAGTCTTCGTCTGTTGCAGCATCGTTTGATGATTTACAGAAAAAAATCATATTTCAAAGAAATTAGCTGCAGCAATACAGCCAAATGTGTTAAATCCATCACAGCCAAATGTTTAATAGTGTAACAACTTCTACTCCAAATACGATTCAAAACATTAATATAGTAATATTGAAAATTGTACTATTAACAAACATGAACATAAATTGAGTTCTTCGTGATACATTTTTTCTGAGGAGTTCACATTTCATTGAAGATTTAGAACATTTTCTCCAAAATATTCAAATGAACCCTTCTTAATGTAATCAAAGAGCCGAAAACTTTATTTGTGGAAAGGTGTCTGAAGCTTTGTCAAAATGAAAATATTCTTGAAAGCAGCTACGGCATCCTTTCCCTTTGTCCCTTTGTCACCTTTATATTTTGCCACATGTTTTTACCATGTAGTGAATGGAACAACATTGTTATTAATAACTACCTTCAGTTAGAAACATTAGAAGAAAGTAATAAAAAATTGCATCAGACAATATTTGAAGAGAAGCATGTAAACGACAGCCAACGTTATGAGTTGTGTGCGCAGAAAGCCTGCACTAAAGCGCATTCTTTGAGACGTATTATAAACCACTTGAACAGGTAGTAGCGGTTTCAAAGTAGACCGACCCTCACTGTACTCCCGTTAAAAATAGACGACCGCGCATGCGCAGAGGAGAAGTTAAAAACATTTATTTTTTATTGATATGTTACTGTGCATGTTATTTTATTCGATACGAAGCTTCATAACACTGCATAACTTAACTGAATCGAGAGGATCGTGGTTACAAGGGAAATATGAAAACATTGACGATGCTACATGCTCTTTTACGGAAGGAATTACGAGAGGGAATTTTGAAAGGAAATTATAGAAGAGAAAGCCAGTCTGAATGAAGTTAACATCTAGCTCATTAAAAATTCCTAAATATGAATAATTATAATCAGGTAAACAATACAATTTTGTACGTACCAGGGGCATTAACTGGTTCTAATGATCGAGTGACCGCAAAAAAACTAAGAGCCTTTGGCTCTCGGTCTTTTCGTTACCACATGATCATTAGGACCTTTATTTGTGCACAAATAACAATTTTTTAACACCTGTGGGTGATAAAAGAAGTATTATTGCAGCACATTATTGACCTCTAACAAGAGTCTTTAACAGAATGAAATAAAAGATTACAGTGAAGAGTTTATCGAAAGAATTTCCTTTCAAAAATTCAGAGTGTTGTACAAAACTTTTATTATAATAAATAGTAGTTACAATAATAAATAGATGATAATTTGCATATTCATAATACAAGTACACTTAACTGATACTATTAACAGAGAATAAATATATGTACAAAAGTGTTTTCAGATCATGTTGTAGAGATGAGAGAAGGCGAAATGAGGATCTGCCTGGGAGATGCCATCTGAAACAAACGGAGAGCATGAAAATGGGATTTAATATCATTTAGTTTATTTATCGTCAAAAACAGTAAAAACTGTGTATGACATATGGGGGAGATGTAACCGTTACATATATTACATTAATTCCTTCGATATAGGATATGTCAAGAATTCTTGAAGATAGAAAGAAAATTAATTATTTTTGCTTCACACCAACAAACAAAAACGTGGGCCTTTATTGGTATCATGTTACAAAAGTACTAACCATTGTAGTTGTAAATGGAGCATTTAAATAAATATTTGTAAACAGTTAAAAGAGAAGAATCTAATAGTTGCTCCAGAAAAATAATTTACCAATAAATATAGCCTCTATCATTTTTTTTCTTTTCACAAGTTGGCAATACCTAATAGAGGTTACGTTGATTTCGGCGCCCGTACTTGTCTTCTTTCTGCGTTTAATATTAATCCACACTGTTTACAATGAAAGTTAATTATCGTGAAATAGTTTGTGGTATGGCACATTTTAAGTTAGGGCATTTTTATCTCGTACTCCAAGGGAAACAGTGGTGACAATTGTACAGCTTAACTCCTACATTGAGAGCCAAAATTGCCCGGTAAATTTCGATAAATTTTGCGATAAATTTCGCGGTAGTTTTTTCTCAATTACTTTTCAGAATGCCCGATGATGTATGTTACATTTAATACCATGTGATTCCTAAAAATAATTTACTACTTATTGTATAAAGGAAAAAAGTGGTTTCACAGAGTCAATTCTTCAATAGCTTAAAAAACTATGCCCCCATAAGTTTTTCCAAAAGAGTCTGCACTAATTTACATTTATTTAACTCAAAAATCGGCCAGTAAAGGTCATTTTTTCTTACCAGCTTGAAGAACAGAGCTTTTCGCTTTCATTGAAATAATTTTTGGAGATTCTTCACGTGGTCGATCAAAAGAACATTCTACCTACTACCTTAAAGTAAGATTAATCGACGACGATCGCGACCTCGAACTTTGGGTGATCTTCCACCCTTTCACAGTTCTTACACTTATTACTGATTTGGAGTATTACACAAATAAGCTAATAAACCCATTCAAGAATATTCCACGGTAATATGATGAATGAGACGAAATGTGAAGAAGGATTCCTTGTAATAGGAGAATGTGTAATACTCACTCTCAACGGCAAAATTGAAGATTAGATACTGGATGAAAGTTTGCAAATCGCTTGAGTAACGCAAACATTCTGAGGACACGCAATATTCATTTATTCTTATCGAAAGTGAACAAAATTTTCATCTAGTATTATCTAATTAGGGTGAACACGCAAAGCATTCCATTCGTATCTGAAGTACATTTATCATTCCCTCGAACCTGGTCTTAGATCATGATTCAAAATTACCAAAGAAATGTGAAAGTGTTATCTCTAAAATATGCGATAAGGAAATCAAAATAACACCTACATAGAAATCAGACAGGTTCTCAGTATGAAAGACACAAAAATCATAATCATGTAGAAACATCGTATATGTGAAGATGGAACTTGAACAGTTAATTAATTCAATTGGAAAATGATTTTATTTCAACTTTTAACCCTACTTTATAGTTTATAATATTTAGCTATGAGGAATTTTTTCTAATATAAAGTGAAGAAGAAGCCTACACTCTCTGCACTTACACTCAATAGAATAGTACACAATCAAACTACTCAATCAAAAAAAGAACATTTTTTCAGGATAGTGTTTCAGGATAGTTATACACTTCAATTATTAGACCTACTTTAACTTATGCTTGTCCAATATGGTCAAATGCAGCAAAATCAAATATACAAAAACTTCAAATCATTCAAAACAAATTCTTTCGAAAAATTCTACATGCACCTTGGTTTATTCCCAATACACAAATTCACAATGAACTAAATCTCCCTACAATCCATGATTTAATTAAAACTTGTAGTCTCAAATTTTTTAATACTCTTCCTTCATTACATCATGCACAATTTTTTAATCTTGGTAAAACTTATCCCTTTCCTCGTAGAATTAATTCCAAATTTCCTAAAGATAAATTTCATCCTCCGTAATTTTATTTATTTTCTCTTCTTTTCTATGTTCCTTAGTCTTATATAATTGTCTATTTATTAAAAATTTACCTTCATAAATCCTCTTGCAGAGGTTACTGTTAGTGTACACAACGACTGTCCATTATTGTAAATTCCAATGCCCTGAAAGACAAATTGTCGAACAGGAAGTAATAAATTAATTAAAAAAAAGGATAGTGTTGCAGCTGTAGGTGACATCCAAAGAAACAAATACTTACATGTCAAGTTAATTACGGATGTTAATAAATAAAGGACGTAATACCCGTAAGTAAGAAGTCTGTTGCGCAATGTCTGCGTACGATACACGAACTACCATATAAATCCTAAATTTAACAAGTAATGTTTCAGAATATGTTCTCATCAATGTTTCACAATTAAATTAAAAGCTTCACAATAATATTATTCAACATTTCAAAGCAAAAAATAAATATTAACACTAAAAAATTCGATCCGAATTCAACATCCAGATTTTCGAAAAATATTCACTTACTGACTGCTTTCTTTTAAAAGAGAACGAGTTTTATTATTGCTTGAATTATAATGTCAATTTGTAAGTTTGAAGAATGTGTATGGAGATTGACAAAAGTAACTACTTGGTTTATTTGAGCAGTGAATAAATAATCGTTCTTGACTGTCACTACATCGGACACATGTTATTTCGCCACAAAAAATATGGAACAAGACTTTATTACAATATGAATCTCTCCATCTTAAATGAGAACTGGGAACTGGGTGGCTGAGAAGTTTTCACTTTTTCTAAAGTGAAAAATAAGGTCTAAAATATTTGGACGAATTATTGTTCCACGAGTTCTTTATTTTAGGGGTCTTATACATTGTGGCATATTTTAAGTAATTTAATGACACCAACTATTTTAATATTTATATTCTCTAGAAAATCACACGGAAAGATTTTGTTGCAATCAATTCGTTAAGGAAACAACTGCAATGAACGATTTAGCACGTTATACTAGATATATAAAATAAAATATTTGATATTAGATAAAACTGGTAGTTTCCCACTTCACAATACCATTGCTTAAACGCAGGTTTCCTTGCTTCTTCTACACCAGTTCTGTGTTATCCGTACTAGGTAGTTATGGACCTAATTGAAGGTCAAAAAATGGTTCATGGTAGCCTTTTTGAGTTGTATTTTTTAATATATCTACTAAAATCTTTTTTCCTTTCTTTTCTTTTTGTTATTTAACCCGGGAGTGGTAACGCGGGGGTCTTTGGGACCCCCACGATCCTTTCTTCCCGCTTGTTGTGATACCCATGTTGGCTACCCTGACCATTGCTATAGTACCTTTCTCTCTTTGTATCATGATATTTAGTGTGCTCTCAGTTTGCCAGTTTAGTGAGTTTTACCCGTGTAGCAAGCTATTGTTTTGTTTGGGGTGCCCAGAGACCCCCGCGTTACCTTCTTCGTTCGCAAATGTGTCTTTGGTCTCGTACATTCTATTAGTTTGGGAACGTATTGTAGGCTGTATTTTTACGTTAGGAAGTAGTACTGAAGTACTACGAACATTTTAGGTAATTTTATATGTTAAAAAAGCAGTGAAGAATTTGCCAACTTTTGCAGAAGCGGGAACAAAAAATTCCAAAAGACCTGGATAATATTTTCTTTGTTTATTGATTTGAATAATTCAATTGAGAGAATTACAGGATCCACCAACATCAAAAATAAAATGGATTTAGAGAGGAATAAAAATGATCGCAGCACGTATAAGACTGAGAAAGAGAAAATGAAGGCAGTAATTGTGCTACGTATTTTGGCTGGATCTGTGAAACCAGGGCACCAAAATATTGCTGAATTGTGGAATGTGGATAATATGGGTATTGAAATGTTCCATTGTACTTTGAATTTGAAAAGATTTCAATTTTTGCTATGAAACATGGGCTTGGATGTGACAACACGCGCAGACCGGTAGAAAAAGTAACTCCAAATGTTAGATGCTTTCCTGACGAATTCTCAGAGTTGTTCAGGAACTGCATGCAAAAAGTTGTTAATAATATAAGAAGAATATTATATTAATTTATTTTTTAATAATTTAGCATATATCATGAAAAGAGTGTGGGGGTCTGGAGACACCCCACGTTACCACTTTTGTTTCAAAAAGTCACGTTACCACTGCAGGGTTAAGGTCGCAGCAACTACTCGGTCATTAGCAACCCCTATTGTAAGTTTAGTTATGACACGATGATGACACGATTTGATGAAGATAGGGGGTGAGAGGACGAACACATACAACCATGCCCGAGGCGGGACTTGAACCCGCGACCCCACGGTCTAAGACCACTAGGGCACTACTGTCTTAGCAATCTCGGCCACGGGACTGGCACTAAAATCTTTGATATCATTGATTTTGATTATTTCGCATTCATTTATTTTGAATTAGAAAAATATTTATGCGTGGAAAAATAAAATTTCTGCGGCTATCATTGAACTCAGAGATCGATTTAAAAAGTCCTATCTACTTTTAATTTAATGTTATAGAATTAATCATATTAAACTCAAAATTTGGATACAATATACGTTTTAATAAAAGGTGTAAAGTAAAAAGTTACGTTTAAGTTTTTATTGAATGAAAATTTGAAAGTAAAACATGACTGCTCTCAGAAACGTGAAGCAAAGAGGATGGTAGCAATATGGCTGAGAGTTCTGTGAGTACAAAACTTGCGCCAAGATAACGTTCCCAACGCAATACAGTAATAATCTTAGCGTTCAGGGAAACTAAAATCCTGCCTGCTAAAAACAACTTATTATCAGCTGTTCGCTGCATTTATAACACTTTTGCTTAGAGACAAGAAACACATGTAAACAAGGATTTCTTTTTGCTATTTTAATACGTTCATTTTTCTATTGGAAACTTATTATACTCAGGATAATGAAAGAGGTAGCTAAGGGACGTATTCGTAAAAACACAATTTTGTAAGCCATAATCATTATTTACAACATATTGTTATTACCATATATCTTTAATGGGAATTGTTTAGTAATTCTGCAGATAAACAGAAATAATCAAACACGAAAACAAATTCGCATGAGTACGCGAAACACATAGCATGAATTATGAGTACGTCAAAGATAATATCGTTGTTGCATAAGATAATGACTCCTGAAAATCGTCGCCCCTGAGCTAAATGAATAAATATGATTAAAATTGTATTTATTACAAGAATAATTCTTTAGATAGTTGACAAGGTAGCCAGTTATATCTGGTGCTTAATAGTTGACCACGAATAAACTTTTTTATTTGGTTTAAAACAGTACTTCTCCAAAATGACAATTTCTGACATGTCATTTTTCTGTGCATCAATGAAATTGATTTTCAATAATTTTATAGCCTTGAGTACTTAGGAAAAGAGATCATTTGACAGATCACCGAAAGACAGTGGCATAGCGTGGGTATCAGCCGTGCGGGGCGGAGGAAAATTCCTCTGCCCCTTATTAAGTTATTTCAATTTAAAAGACTAAAATATACAAGCTTGAACCACGCAGCAGATAGGTAAACATACAAAATATAATATAAATATAAAACTTAAATAAAATATTTAATAAGTAGTACGAACGATAAAATTTTCAACAAAGTTAAATAATTTAACAATCACTACACGTACTTATGAGCACTAAAATCACAGTTTAGAAAGGACATACACACGTACGATTAATGTGAATTGGATGACTGGAGACGCATCAATAAAACCTCATTTGAATTGTCAAAGCATTAATGACGAACTTCCTTGAAGGGACTTATACATACTGTAATATAATTTGCAGGTGTTATTATACAATATTGAGCACTATTCTTCTTATGATAGAAGTCATTCTCGCTGAATATTAGTCATAAACAATTCAAGCACGAAATAAAATACGGGAAATTCCTACATGTCAGTACAGATGATATTTTCAGTTGCTGCATTGAGCAAGATGTCATTATTATACATTTAAAGAAATCATCACAGAATATGTAGTAAAAGATTCCGTGCTCATTTCAATCAGTCTGAATCGTAGATGCGACAAAAAAATAAAATAAAATGGTTGAAATTTTTAGATATTATTATTATGAAATTTTAATGCCTCCTAAAAGTGTCGTCTGGGGGCGGGACGCCCCTGCCGCCACAACTATGCTACGCCACTGCCGGAAGATATGACTAACAGGGAGGAACTCACAAAGAGCACGGGGTAAAGCTTGATTCTCAATCCTTCACACGGTTGAAAAAGAACAACTAGACAGACTGGTAGTATTCGGTTTGGAAAAAAAATCATACGCATACTTTAGACCAGTGTTGTCAAGGCTGATGCCACGAGCGGGAGGCCATGGCACGAGTGCCACGACGAAATCGCTCCTCCGCGCAGTTCATTACCCCGCCACCAGAGACAACGCCATCCCTATTGTAAAACGGCGAGGTTACTAATACTTTCCTTTCCTGACTGTAGTTGCGCAGAGAAGCTCGTGGCATGCTACAGTGCCATGACGCGTGTCACAGACACTAGTCGAAGACCTTGACACCGCTGCTTTAGACGCTAGTGATTGTTCACAGGTGGACGGACGTTTTGAAAAAATTAATTTTTCGATATCAAGAATCCACAACTCATGAAATCTGACTATGTTACATCTTAGAAGTTGTGATTCACTACACACTAGAACAGATTTTATCGACTTTTTCTGTATTAGGGCCTCACAATACGGGTTTCTCTTTTGAAAAATCGCCGTTTTTTGCCACAATATTATATAACTTTCTCTTTTCACCCCTTATATACACACGTATACGAGAAAGTAAAAAACATGTCGCCGGCCCGTGTAGCCAAGGTTGCTAAGGCTGAAGGGACCGTAGCTGCATGGCTCGAAGGGTCGCGGGTTCGAATCATGCCTCAGGGCAGGGATGTTTTAGTGTGCTCGTGTTGTCCTCACGTGTTCTTCTTCGTTCCCCGTACAATTAAAATCACCACAGTGGTCACTATGACTAAGTTGTTAAAAAAGCGACCTTACAAAAAAAAAAGGTTATCCTACCTGGGCGTTAATGGACCTCCCTGCATGAGCCCCGGAACCATATCTTCCCGTTGGGGCAACGCGGCTGAAAGTTGAAGAGGTGTGCTCGGTAGGTGTCGTCCTCCAGGGAGTCCCCATACCGCGTCAGGGTTTCGAGATGAGCTGCAAGCGCCAGCCCGAACACTACGAGTCCCAGTATAACCAGCATCACAAACAGTATGCAGGCGTGGCCCTTGCACCACTTCGTCTCCTCATCCTCGCCATCGCTTGCGACGTGCAGAGGCACCGTCACACTCGTCTCGCTCGTCAAGCTGGTCTCGCTGACGCCGTCTTCCACTGAAGGACTGACCATTCTCGGTTCGAGAAATGCAACCCACCCGGCCTCCCGCACGGCTCGCTGCACAGTGCAGGTTTCTTGAGATGACACTGAAGGAAACGTCTTATCAAATCTTATCGCGATACGTGATTAAGAAGGGTTTTGTGAAAAATGTCAACGCATATTTCCAGGTTGCGAATGAACCTTTTCAGGAAGGAAAATACTCTTCGTACTCTCTCCGTTATGAAATGAGGGCGAAGATCGATTGATACAGTTATGACGAAAAGTACCGACACATTGTTTGTTTAACGAGTCACCATTTTGAGAAACTACATGATCACTCTTACGTACGTCATTAGCGTGGAAGACCTGTTCATGACCAGGTGAATTCCACCAACTTTCATTTCTTCCAATGAATTACTAGGTACTACCATTTTTAAATGCACTACGTTTGATGTCTTAAGCATACCACACGATTATTCTTTAAAGATGTATTTCCACATTCTTCTCACAGTCAGACGCAGAAACCGAATACTGCAGTCAATTCCAGTAACAATAGCAACCACGAGTAACATGGTTGGATGAACTTGATATTTCTCGCTTCAGATGCTTCAGATCCAGGGTTATCGGAGATCTGCACCTCCTACTAGGCTGCTGACGAAACTGATTCGATTTGACCTATGTAGCTGTTTAAGAGATGAAGTCTGAAGGCTGAATCCGAGTGTTGGATGGAATGAAATGCGTGAACTAGTTTGGAGTGAAGAAGACCCTGAAAGAAATATAATAAAGCAAAGGTTAGTAAAAAATATCAAATATTAGAAATAATCATAAATTTAATAAGTTATTACTAGAAAATAAACATTAATGAAATAATAAACATATGTAAATAAAATAAAAATAATTAAAATATGTTAAGAGGAAAAAAAACGTTTACTGTCGAATGACACTGAAAATGAGGCTATGAAAAAACTGGGAAAGGTCAGGGAATTCTGGTTGTGCATTTAATAATTTTACTAAAGCCTTTGTGTAGCAAAGAACTCTAACAAATGAGACTTGATAGAACGGATTTTTACTGACAAAAGCTCTGCTGCTTCCGCTTATGCAGCCCTTTATACCTCCCACTCCACGGGAGGATTTTTATACAAGATTGTGTTTCAACACAATATAAATTGTTAGAGATTTCCTTATTATCTCATGGTTTCAGCCGAGAACTTGTAGTAATACATCCTGTGGTATTTCCTTATTGTAATCTCATAATTTCCCTAGTTCTTCATTCATTGGACAAAAAGTGAGATCGTGCTAAATTGAAAAAAAAAGTTCATTATTTGAAAATTATTGTTTCATACTAACATAAAAAAAACAATTTTGAAAACATTGAAGTTAAATCGTAATAAATATATTTTTCAGAAACGGTTTACCGCACGTCAGAAACCTTTTATTCTACTACGATTATGTAATACTAATACAATTTATATGTACTACATGCCATATAGCACGAGATGATTTTTCACAAATCATGGTGTTTATGATCTCTGCAAACTTCAGGGATACACAGAATTAACTAATGATACTTGCAATTATAAGAATAGAAATTTTAAAGTCTGAAAATTGAATCTAGACAACCATTGTATCTGGGAAAACGTTTCTTGCATGCAATCATTTGACATCTTTCTAGAAAGTAGAAGAAAAGATACACGAGTGGATAAAAGTTATCAACATGCCACGTGTTAAAAAATTAAATTATCTGACGGAGATGCCATCTGGAACGATTGTGAGCATTGTGTTTTATTCAATTTCTCGCATTCACAATGTTTTTATATTAAGTAATGACTACTGCTGATAATTATTTCATAGAATTAATCTCCATTTCTTAAAAATGCGTTCACTGATAAATATAATTGATATAACATTTCGAGAGTGTTTCGCGCCTGCGAGCTGTTGCCACTTGATTTATCTCCCTGGAGTTTCCATGCATAACATATATTTTTCGTATAAGAAAAGTCACAACGAAATAAATAATTCACTTCTTTACGAATGTGCATAAAAAGTTTTCAAATTAAAATATTAGATCAATCGATAGTTTTTATTCCTTTTTTAATTTCGAGGGAAAAATACTAGAAAATACTGGATTTGTACACATTTTATAAATACAGTTAAATCTGTCTAAGCCGGAATCGATCGGGACACAAAAAGATTCCGGTTTAAGGGAGGTTTCCGCTTTGTGCAAGTTTGTCCATTTTATGACACTTGTGATATTGACGTTTCTGCGCTAAAAGTAGTAATTTACATGACTTTATTATAATTATCGAAAGTTATTAACACAAAATACTTATGGAAGAAACCACCAATAAATGAATATTAAACACTTTTCATTGACAGCTTCTGAATTGAGTATTCACCTTTTTGGCCTTTTTTCGGACTGCTTGCTGACTCTTTCAACGCTCCACGCGTCACAACCCAGTACATTGTGATACCACCGCATGGCCTTCAGCAATGCGTATCTGGTCGAGGGGTTATGATTTTCAACGCAGGGCAGAGAGAGGTGCGAAGAGATGTCATGCCATCATCTTCTCACCCTCAGAGAGTCAGGAGAGGGGAATTCCCTTACGGCCTACGTCTTGGGAGACAAGCGACCCTAAGGTCGAATTTTACGCTGACAGCAGAAGCCCCTCTCCTTAAATGTCCGGCTACTACGACTAAATCGCGTGTGACAGGGATAGAGAATTCAGAAGAATCTTGGAGATGCATTCATTTCATTAAGAACATCTCGCGTCTCTCTGCCAATTGCATTAAATTATCAGAAATTCTGTTTTATAAAGTTTTTCCCCCTGCAGGACACGAAAAACATTTCCGTTTCCGCGTTGGAGAGGTTCCGTTTTATGATGTGTAAAATGCCATTTAACTTCACGGGCCGGAAAAATATTCCCGTTTAGACAGGTTTCCGGATTCTACAGATTCCGGTTTAGACATATTTTACTGTATTTGTTTTCAGTATCAATTTAACGCATTAGATTTGCATTTCTTATAAACACAACTTAATTAAAACTAGATTGAATATTAAATATAATTGGAGCTTAAATATTTTCGGACGCATCAGTCGCAAATACACTAGATATTTGAGTTGTCGTACATGTCGTAAAGCTTATAGATGCAAAAAAGATACATGGGGTACCGTTTAAGGTGTCTCCTACCATCTGCGAAATACGTTTTTTAGATTGTTAGCCAAACTGATGCTGAATATACAGCACGATGTTACTGTAGAAGCATGGGCAATTGCGTTGCAGTATGATCTTGAGGTTTTGGGATGGTCGAGATGTGGTTTTAAAATAACAGTAAAAATTTGTACAAACGACTGTGGGCAAGAGGAGAAAGCGACTGAAGGCAACTGAAACATAGAAAAAAAAACTTATTTAAAGACCTTCGCAGTATCTCTCAAGCAATCGCAACTGAAAGGATGGAAGAAGGTATTTATCATGCAATTGCACCAGATATCAATCCATCATGATTCCGGTGAAAGTGTGTTGTTAAGTCAGTTCAGTGAGTCTCACGTTTTGGGTCCTGAGTTGTACAGAATCTCCAAACTGATTCGGATGCATGAATTGAATGAAGACAACTCCGACAGGTAGTTTCAACTCTTGAATTTTTTTTAGGGAATGTAAAATGAAGAATCTTTGTTTACGATATTGCACTTTTCGAATGAAGCTGTATTCCGTGAGAATGGAAATGTAATAATAAACACAACAGTCGTGATTATGCAAGAGTAACTACTCAAATTACTGAAAAATACATCTGAAATGTACATTAGATGCAATTTGGGAAGTGAGAAGGATGGTCTGGAATGTGAATAGTGGATGAGAGATGAGACTGTTAACGGTGCACATGTTAACAATATTGAAAATATTCGCATTGATATTGGGATACTAATGACGTAAAACGTTCTACATAAATACTGCTCATTACAACAGAATAGTGCACTTCTTCACCATGTCATTTCGGTGAGGAAAATCTGAATTACTAGTTACCAAAACACCAAGTACGCTACAATGTTAATGACGAACAGTGTGAGACACGTTAATCGATGTAGTTTTGAAATCGCATGTTAATTGCTTGAAGCTTTGATGGTCTGATTTGTTTTCATTTAATTACAGGAAAAAACAGCAACTAGTGGTGCTACAGAATGGCATAGACTTTCCCGTATTAGTCAAGTCAAAACTAGCGGTGCTGAAGAATTTCCGGTATTAGTTTTCTATTTCCTTCTGTCTCGGCTAGCTATTCGGAATTGCCACAAACTCGTACCAGCTTCCATCTAGCGCCGCCCAAACTACATATTTTGACATTTTTATTATTTTTTCGGTTTCCTAATGATAAAACGGAAATATTAATTTTAAAAAATTAAAGAACACAAAAGCCTCGTCTTATACGGCACTTTTCCTTTAAAAATTTGTAGCCGTTTTTAAGAAAATGGCGTTTAAGCGCTACTAAAAATGCGAAATTTGAAGCTCATTTTCACAGAAACGTTTTGAGTTTTCAAAACACTTCATTTTGAGTCATTTGAAGCACATTGACTCACAAATACAATAGTGTTTACAAATTGCTGGTCATGTGCAAATTAAAGATGTGAGAGATTTTTCAAAAAAATTACATTTGTGTAATTTTTTAAAAATATACCCACAAATGAACTTTTCGTCATATTAAAGAGTGCAATTAGCTCTATCTTTTCCAAAAGTTTCAAGAAAAAATTTGCAGTCCTTTTATGAATGGCGTTTGAGCGTTTCTGAAAATGTGGAATTTTGAGCAAGTTTCCACAGAAAACGGTTGAGTTTTCGACAAACTTTACTGGACATTATTTAAAGCACATGTACTCATTAATATAATAATGTCAAGAAATCGCCGCTAATGTACATATTAACAACGTGAACGACAAGTCAAAAAATTACATTTTTGCAATTTTTGGGAAAAAAAAAGGATAGAGTGATATGAAGTTTGTCATCTCATAGGGTACATTTAGCACTATCCCCACCAAAAGTATAAAGAAACAATTTGGAGCCGTTTTTGACAAAACCTTTTTTGTTTATATTTTTTAAATTGCACATATAACACGCAATATTGCGCTAAAACTACTAAAACTTCCAAAACATGTACATGACCTTAAAGAAAAAACTCACTGTGGAGAACACATTTTATTTGAAGAAAAAATCTCTATCTTCTATTTTGTAGTTGTAGGAAGACGCTGCAAAAAATCAAACTTTCACAATTTTCGAAAATTCAGAGTTATCCGTGAAAGTCGGACCTATGCCACATTAATGAGTGTATTTTACTCTATTGTTACAAGAAATTTAAAGAAAAAATTTGGAGCCGTTTTTGAGAAAATTTTGAAAATGTTCGGAGGCTTCATGTAAAGTACCTCCAAATTTTACAGAATCTTTTTCAAAATCACGGCGCCTCGAGTGGAACCAGATCGATCGGGGGTATCCAATTTAGGAAGAAATCGTACGTATGATTTAGGCGCTAGGAGTGTTCTCAGACGGACGGACGGACAAGTGATGTTTTGCTTTAAATTAGTTTTTCGGTATTAAGGACTTACAAAACAGGGATTCTGGCTGCACCACATGTTAGGATTTTTTTTTAAATTTAGCAACTGGATTTATCCACTTTTTTCGTTATCACGGCCCGGCAACGAATTTTTTTCCGCCAAAAATTGGCTATTTTTTCGCGGAGCATTACGTAACTTTCCCTACACAATGTATTATACTCCGTGTATACGTTCGTGTATGGGAAAGTAAAAACTGACCGAACGTATTGTTAGGGGGGATAGTATAACCTGCGCACGTTTCCTTGAGCTTAAAAATCCCTGTCCTACCTTTTTAAAGCACATACTAGTTGAATAATGAATAAAGATACCAATAAAGTGTGCTTACTAACATTTGAAAACTAGAAATTTTCAGTCCAGGTTACTACAAAAGGAGGTATAGGTTTTATTTAATAGTATTGCTCCAAAATAGCACCCACTTCTCCAGCTCCACTCCTACCACCTAGCAAAAGGAGAGCTCAACAAATGGTGCGATTAATGAAGTTACATGTGTTCAGAAGGGAACAATGTCCATCTTAGCGTTTGCTCAATGGAATAGGGAAACAGGATGAAACATCTGATCACGATAGTATTCATTGACCCAGAAGCAGAAGTAGAATACTTGTTACGGGGCATATTAAGAATTTTAGAACCAAACTATAAGTGGTAATTAATGCAGTTATAAGATTATTAAAATATATTTAATCGTCTTTGATCGTCAGTGTAGTCAAGTATTATACAGAAACAGTTATTATTTAGGGAAACAAATATTTTACTTGGCACTTGATCTTGTTAATTGATTTTAATTATTTAGCCAGTTAGGCAATAAGTTGTTTACAATATTGTCGTAAGAATTGTTCTTGAAGCTGAACTTTAAGGAAAATATATTGTTTAAAAGAAGTTTGAATAATGGACAATCAGGAATAAACATTCAGCTAGTAATTAAGCAAGTAATTTTCAAACAAGATAAATTACAAAGAAGTTATACACTGTTTTATATGTTGATTTTCTACAGAAGAATAATCTTGGTTTAACGCTACAACAGATATGAGTTGAATACGAAAACATCTTCTGATGTCGAAAATAGACTTGGCCTAGTTTGCCTTCCAACACAACAGGTCCTTAGGATAATAGTCAATGAATATAAACTGCTCATTATTATATCAGCATTTTAGGGACCAATATAATGTAATTCCTTTGCTTATATTTATTTATTAAATTGGTAAAGTAATAAGGTAGGTGCTAATTAATTAGATAAGTTAATTTTGTTTTGTCAATTTTCTCTTAATTAGACACTATGTTGAATTGAAACTAATTTAAAAAAAGTAGAGTTGAAGAGACAAAGAGTTTTAGAGATAAGAATATTCATTGTTATCCAGTCTGTCTTCATTGGAAGTAAAACAGTAGTATAGGTGGGGAGATCTCAAGAAGGTTTGGCAAACAACCACACCTATAATAGATAAAGAGTGGAAAACGGCCACAACGCATTTATTGGAGTCAATGAAATCAATTTCTAAAGGTTCCCAGTTATCTTGAATCCCTCACATTTTCCCACTACATCACGGCCAAAGATGTTATGAATCGGCTAAATATAAAATCTACTCCAGGTTGCAACCAGCTATCTAAGGAGCTGTCGGTGCCTCTACAATACTTTGCGCAAAATGTGGGCTGTTCGAAATAAAGCAATTTCTTGCATCCCATCTGAACTTCCTACGTGTATGATAGTGTAGTTCAAGTGTGTGTGTGTACGGGGGAAAAGAATGAGCTAAAGATAAGGACGAATATATCGCATGCAGTTCATGGCCGTGTGTTAGGGTACTGCTCGTACATTTGGTTGGTATTGATCGGAGAAACCATGTAAAGCTATCAGAGCAGCCGGCCGATAAAATTCACCCTTAGGCCATGATCTGACAGAGGTTACGGGCTCACGAATTATCACTTTTTGGACACTAGAAACTAATGCCATGCGGCAGCAAAAGTGCTGCTGGGAAAACTATACAAAGTGGTATTCCAAAATGTAGCATGCTCCCTTCTCAAGAATAACAAATAAAATACTTCATTATAACATTACATCAAATGAAATATTGCAACAGAAATAGTCTTCAGAATATCGCAACACAACAGAACAGCTTTTACATAACAAAAATGTTAGTAAAATGTTGCTGTTTTATTACGCAACTTGTGAGTATCAAATATTTCATGGCGAGCGGCGTCTTCCTGAGAGACTGGCTGTCGCATGACATCAGCTGCATTGTAAGCAGTGACGTATGGAGAATGAGAATTCAGTTGGTACGCCCATAACAAGAGTAACACACGGAGTACAATACATTATTTGTATTTTGAGTCAAAATCGACTTTGTGTATTTGTTTTGTATGTTTTCCTTGTTTGTGGTTATCTTACAAAATCAGATACACCTCCCACATGACCAGCGGCTGGCAGGTTTGCTTTCAATTTCTGCTCGCGTTGGAAATTATTAAAATGGAATGATGGATGATGAATAGCACTGTGAATGATGAAGTGAACTCTTCGTGGGCGTTAACAGGGATGTGTTTTGTAAAAATAGATCCTAAGGTGAAGATAACAGTGAACAGTAAGACAACGAACAAAGCTGACTCTCTCTGTCATACGTTCGAAATTCCTCTTCTGCCACGGGCGTAGTCCCCAATGAAGCCTCTTGTAAATGAAGAGATAACAGAAGGCTGCGTTGAGTGCAAGAAGATCGTGTTGTTGCGTCAACGAGCTGTCATACTCATGAAAGCACGACAGTAGAACCAAATAAAAATAATGCCAAAATAAAAAAGCTTGATGGCAAAACCATGTTTTTTAATGAACGGCGCAAAAAAAGTGTTTTGGCGACATGTGATTATGAGCTGTGAACCTTACGAAAGCACCACAGTATATCGGAATGAAAATAGTGCCCACTTAAAAAATCTTAATAGCAAAACCATGTTTTTGAATGAATGACAAAAAAAGGTATTTTGGTGATAACTGACGAGTAAAAAAATGTGATATTTCCGAAGCTATTTATGGTAGGTTCTTCTGTGTTGTTAAGGGCGTGCTTGAAGTATTAGGTGTCTGTGTGTGTGTGTGAGAGTGCTCACCTGATCAGAAGACCCTTCGGCAACGGCGCCCGACGGGCCGCATCCCGCGCGGGCAGGACACGGGCAAGGTGGGCGTGTCGATGATCCTGGCAGTGTGCACGTTGACACCGTTGGCGGCGGCGTTGCCGTTGCCAGCGGCGGCGGCGGCGGCGGGCTGGGGCGCCGCGGCGGCGCGGGCGGTGGCGCGGGCGGCGGGGCGGGCGGCTGCGGTTCGCGCCAGCTGCACCGCCACCAGCGACGTCACCAACAGCCACAACAGGCACGTGCGTGGGAGGTACAGGTGCGATAACGACCCGGCCCGCCCCCTCGTCGCCTTGCCACTTAGCGTCGCCGGCTGAGCCATTCTCGTGCGGTGGCGGGTGCGTGACTGCTGCCGCCGAGCGGGTCGCAGGCGCCGGGCGCGCGTGCTATCGCGGGCGGTCCGTAGAGGCGCCTTATCTGCGAGGGTCGCGCCGCAGTGCCCTTGCCTCTGCGCCGATCCCCGTTTTTTTATGTGCAGAAGCCGGAAGAGACGAGGCGGAAGTGAGGTTGGCCAAGGAAAGGAAGAGTCCAGATTGGGTGGATAGCAGCTGTGTCAACACATTCGCGTTAAAGATCGGATGCTTCTAGGATTTATGTCGTAATGGGGACTTTTAAGTCAATTCACGTCATTGTGTTTCGAAGGTTTCGAATGCACTTCTGGTAAAATCGGAAGTATAAGATTGGCGTGATTGAAAGTTTCTTTTAATACAGTTTTTTCATAAAACGATATTTTTTTTAATTTCCTACTATAATTATAATTCCTATATAATTAAGATGTTTCTCGGCGAGAAAAACATACATTTCGTAAATACTGCAAATACTAATACATTGTTGTCGAGAGTTTACTTGTAATTCAAACGTCGTTCTTTGAAATATTTTCAGCAGGTCAGAAGAAAATTCAAATGAGTTCTATGCTTAGACATTCGGCATATAATATATTTTATGCAATTATTGAATTTACTGAATTCTATGTTTTCAACTCGAATAGACTATATCGTAAATGAGACTCGTTCTGAAGACAAATTTACAGCGCTAGAACTCAGATGTCATAGTATATTCTTAAACTCTAATAGTAAGAATTTCTCTAAAATGATGCACAAATGGTGATGATGACGGAAGCTGAACAAATTTCTAGATCAAGTTGTTCTCAAAGTCTGATTTTATGGTGATTCTGGAGTTCTTATCTTGTGGACTGGGGCTGTAAAGTAGAGCACTCAAACTTGTAGTTAAAAATTGAGGAGTTGTGATGCACGTAGGTTCATCGTAGACTACGAAAATTCGGAATGCTAGTTAAACTGAGTCTATGCTCCTGCCATTTCTCAGACCCATACTCCACTTCAATGGTTACGTGATAGCCCCTTTCTCAAAATTAGTTTGATAAATGGCGATGATGAAGGCAAATCTTTTGGTTCCCCACATCCTGAACCGGATTAACATTCTCAGGGACCTCACACATGGGCTTCCTAACAATATTGAAATACTGAACATGTGCAAACAAAATTAATTTAAACTATACTAAGCTCGATGCAATTAAAACAGTTATGAAAATATATACATTTGTGAACTAATATAAAATACAGTTCAATAAAACCGTACTAGCTGGACCAATTGGCAACATTCCACATGCGGTAAAACATATTTTTTTAAAGTGAAAAATATATTCGTTTTAGATCACGACGTTGAACACCCACCCCTGAACTTTATGTTGGAACTAACGTGTTAGAATATACCACATAGAGTGTACTACAAATATGTAGTTCGAAAATTTATTACATCTTTACAGCAAATTTAAGCCCCGTTTTTTGCAGTCAAAGCAGCACCCTCTGGAGAAACAGAGTGTCTACTATTCCGATTGGCGCTAGTTAGGGCCGGGTGAGAGAGGGTCGCGCGTAATATAAATCCTCCTACTCTTGTGTTCTCACGACCCAAAAGCAATCATTTAAAAACAAAATCACAATAAGTAAGGAGAACGAATTGAGAAACTTAAAAAACACACTACATCCTGCATCGGTTATTATCCTAGAAATGGAAGCTATTGAAATGTTATTAAGGTTAGCATAACGTCTGAAAGTAAATATTATTACAATAACAAGCAAAGAAACAGATCACAAATAGGGTGGCAAAAATAAACAATATCCAATAAATATGATGGTTGATTGTCAATAACCCAAGTCTACAAACAACTACACACAATAATATTTAAATATAACTTATATTCATTTGAACGAAAAAGAGAGCAACATAGGAATAAGAGCTGATACAAATAACATTTCGATTCAGAACAACAGTTCTACACGTCACCGTCAGGCAATTCTCATGTTTTTTCTGCGAGTGTCCACCAAGAGCGGTGAAACCATAGGATCAGACAATGAAGGTTATAACTCAGGGGTGTCCACCTTGCAAGGCTTCAAGGACCACAACTAAAACCTCAATAATGTTATGGGCCATATTTCCATTATTTGGGCGATCCACAACCGACTTCCTTGTATTGTTGATCTCGACACTCTACCCGATTGCACTGAAAGTGAGGTAGGGGGAATGAAACCATGCGTGGTATCAGGCCTTACCGTACATAACGCAATGAAACACATTGAGATGATTGTGAAATTCTTAATTTACTTGAAAAAATCCTTTAATCTAAACTTAACCTATTTGTACAGGGGTGTTCGTTCCCAGCAGGGCGCGTACGCCAAGCGCACGATATTCTCGCCCCACATGGATGCAAGGGACTTTACCTTTTGACTAATAACCTATCGTGGGCCACAATAAAAGGCACCGCAGACCGCCAGTTGGACAACCTTTTAACTAGTAGGTAGTTCGTTGAAACATGCGTCCGTGGCGGCTCTGTTGACGCGTCTAGAGTTCGAGGTTCTGTTCAATTCTGACCATGCTGTGGAGTGGTGGTACACAGAGGAATTTCCAGAATTGTGAAATATCGTTCAAAAGTACCTCATTTTGAATAATTCATCTTAAAGACACATAATTCGGGATCCATTTGTTCCCGCATGTTTTGCTGCACCGCAAAAAGTGTGGTGTTTCCCCTGGCGCATGAAATTCGACGTTCTGAATTTCTAGGGCACTCGGAAGAGCAGAAACTCCTTAAAATGTAATAGGTAGCCTCAAAGATTTTTTCCAAAATTGCCATCTCATGTTACTCGTAATTGTTTAAAAGTGAAAATAGCTTTAAACTGGAACCAAAGTTTCAGAGTTTTTCGAAACCCCTTTTAAAAGGCTAGTGTGACACGACAAAAAGACACCATTTTTTATTAATATGAACGGCATCTGGAAATTTGTGAAATTACGCCAATACGAGTAATTTATGCATAAAAATTAATAATAGAAATAATAGAATGGGAGCTAAGTCAAGAAGTACAGGTTGTCAGGGCGACCAGTAAATAAACTAAGCCTCAAGAAGACGAACAAATGTAGTGTCATGCCGGAACGGGAAGGAGCATGGCCCGTGAAATGAAAGAAACAATATATGTGGAGGGAGGTGTAATCATGTGAAATTATTGGATTTTGCTCTCTTTCGATCCCCAGCAGTGAACGGAGACACATCAGCTGATACGGTACTATCACCATCAGATGGGAAGCGCCATTTTGGGATTTTGACTTATTATTTCAAAGGGAAGTGTGTAGTACGGAATTGGGTTCAATATTTTCATGGACTTAATATCGGAAACTTAAAGATGATAAAATATTTTAATATTAATTGGAATTTGAAACAGATGCAAGTTCGGAACGGAATTACATTAGGGAAGGATCGTAGATGTTACTTGCATTCAACAATTCTTGTTGAACTTTAGGTAGTTGGGAACAGATACCCACACGTGGTATAGAATAGGAAAGTTTGAGGATGCGTGATAAATGAGAACAAGTATTTGGCGAACCGGAAACGAACTAAAAATATCACGGGTAGCGTTTTAGTTAGAATTTGGCATTCGAAGATATTCCGGTAGGCGGGACAATACAATTGACATCACCTAGGTGGCATCAAGAATGAAGATGTGATGAACGTGCCGACCGGAGTGCAACCGAGAAGTCGTTAATGCGCGCGAAGATGTCGGTAAGCCACGAACTTTGATTTCACCTGTGCAGGAAGTATACGTAATTCTTTTATAAGAGAAGAATCAGAAATTTCAATCAGATGAGCTCATTCAGGATTTTAAATTAAACTGTTAATAAATGTTATTTTATTTTCTTGAAAGAAGGCTGATAATTTGTAGCCAGTTGCCATCAATTGAAAATGTATTAAATTAACAGAAGTTCCAGAAATTGCGGGTGTAATCTGACAGCACGTCCACATACAGCAAAGTAAGATTTACCATGTTGTATGTCGATACCCACAAAAAATGGTAATAAAATAAACCTAAGAAACATTAATTTCCTACTAATAAGTAACACATGTTTTTTATTGAATATTCACATGCGTTACCCTGTTAGGCTTCTGGCGGAAGGTTAAAAATACACAGTTTATCTGAGAGAAGAAGAGATGAAGTAGAAATAAAATGTAGCTAATGCACCACATGGAAAATAAATTAAATTGGTTTGCTGAGGATGAGCATTATTGTTGATGAGAAAGACTAAGGAGGCTAAATGAAATGTTTCCGAAGTTTTCATTTGATTGAGATTTTGTATTCACAGTTATTTATATAGCGGCATATTACATTATCTTTAGTATATTATATAGAGGGAGGATGAGGACCCCTAACAAGTGGAAACCTTGTATACGTGCTCAATCTGAGTTTACTTTATTTAATATAACCTCCCTTATTCGTACTGGACATGAACTCTGTTGCACATGGATTGATGGGCACTCCCAATATCGAGTAGCATTGTTAATGTCCTCTTTAAAGGCATTATGTATAATTTATTTGATAAACAAATTACACATTTTCTAGGCATTCAGCTCAATTTTGTGGTAATGACTCTCAGGAACATTCTTCAATGAAAATGCACAAATTTACAGCAAATGAATTTGCGTTTTGATTCATGAACGGTCCTTGAAAACGAACCATTGTATTTTCTGAATGTTTCGACTCGTAAATCATGAATAGCAGCGCATGTTTATTATTCTTTCCAGAGGAAAAGCCTAAATTTGCACCATGGGCCTAAATTCATATTCCCGATTTACTTCCTTAAAAGATGTAACGGAGATCATTTCATATTTATTCTTGTTCTTTTAGTCAAGTTTTCTCGGTATATGGTTCGGGGATTTTTTTAAATCCAAAAGATTTCCTAAGAAGTGCAGCGGAAATAAAAGGAACGGATGTCCGCCTATTAGGGAAAGTTAGCGATAAGATATCCAACACATGTAACTGATGTACTACTGCGGAAGTATACAAAACTGCGACTGTCTAGCGGGTAATGGTGAGTGATTATTTGAAGACCTGACGCTCAGATCAAAATAGAAACAACATTCATTGCGAATAAATTCTGTCATGCACTTTAATTTTAGGAATTACATTAGAAACATATGTTTAAAAAATTGTTTGGACTTTTGCTTGGTAAATTTTGAATTTAGAAATAAAGGAAAATGAACTTGATTGAATAATTTTATACAGTTTGGCTTTAAAATCAGTGTTTACGAAAAATATGTTCAATTGTAAATTCCACTGGCAGCCAAAATAGTGCGCATGGTTTTTCTTTTCCAATATTGAATACAGTTAATTCATTCATTTTTATTTTTTCGCCCTACTTCGTAAGAGGAGAATGTTTTGTAATCGTGCGCCGGAAAACGGCGAATTTTTAACTGATAAACGGGTAATGCCGGGCCCTAGCATCGAAAAATTGGATAAATATTCTGTTGCTTAAGTGTATTACTTTGAATTGAAATGTTCACTGTGAAATATACGATAAGTGTTTTATCAAAATTGTTCGGCTCTATGCAAACTGAGTGACACTGACCTGACCTGTCACACAAAGGAGGGAACTGTTAGGCCAACGTGCACGCCGTCTGAAAGTAAATTTAATCACTACTTAAGGATGCTCTGTTATAAACATCCACCGATTTTTAAGTGATTCCGACCATTTCTTCCGGGTGTTGCAATTTTCACAAACACTAGTGTAGTAATACATAGTTGTGGTATATCATTACTAAATGCAAGTACGTACGTGCTGGTTTAGCACCACTAGATAGATATTGAAAAGTTCTTCTTTGGAATCAAAAGTTGATGAAATGTACCGTAACTTCAACCTCTGGCTCTAACAGCACCGCGGTTCTCTATGATGCACTGCGTATCAAGGAAGCCCGGGGTCCCAATAATTGTCATAATATCATTTTCATCATCAACACATCGCATGATATGATGATAAGAGTATTAAATTTAAACTTCCTTTGTGTAATAGTGTTCCATGTGAATCTCCTTGTCACCTATGGACTGTGCGATTTATTGAAAATTTCCAAAGTCCTAGTGGAATAAGTGATTTATTAGAAACAAAACAACTGTACGTAGTATATGCAAAGTCCTTTACTAAGTGCCGGTGCACACGTGAACAGTAGTCGTGCTGTATAGCCAGGGATGGATCCCGAAGAAGAGTGTTCCAGGGAATGATGTATCCCTCCTCCAAATCCAATAACAAATAAATAACAAATCCGGTAAGATAATGATCTTTTAAAGTATTTGTCAGATTTCGAACGAGTGACGCGCGGGCTCTGTGAAACATGAGCAAGCACGTGGGTGAGATACTCCTGCTTCGTAAGCTCATCCTGATTCCGAGAAAGCGGTTTCGAAGAAGAAAGGGGAGGCGATAGTACGGTGATCGTTAAACGGCGGTATTACATTCGTCTTCTTTCCAGAGCTTTTGGCCAGCTGACAGACGGTTACACTTTACGTCCCGATGGAACGTACATTCGACCATACTCCAGACACCAACTCACTTGCGGGCTCCCCTGATCTGGGATCATCAAAACGCGAGGTCCTCCGCGATAACACACAGTACACGAGAGGCAAGAGACAAACCATGTCCAAGGCGGGACGCTTGGGACCGAAGTGCTGAGTCGGTACACACTCTTTGCCACCTCGGCCGTCCAGGTCGGCGAGTATTACATAGCTTTGTAAAACGTCACAAACTTACACAAAATTGTTTTCTAAAAGGGCACAAATTTATAGCTAATTTACGTTTGAAATTAGATTTTATTATATAGGAGCCAATATTTTGTCAACAAAAAAAACCTCTTTATTCTGTACTCAAAATTCTACTAGAATATGGCTTAGGAGAGACATCACAGAATTATAAAAACGCACAGATTCATTTCTCCCCATAGCTTGTCACACACAGTTTTTAACTGTTTTGGATGTAAATAAATAAAAAAGGCCGATTGCAAGAACTTTATATTCGCAAATTCTTTATAAAATTATATGTTTTGACGTATAAATATAGTAAAATGTAACGAAATATGTAGTTGTAAAATTATGTAATTATACCAAAATATGTAAAATAAAAATGATGCTAATCCATTCAGTAAGTCTTCTAAAATTTATAACATTTTATTGAAGACTTGCTCTTTTTCCAGTAAAAAATATGTATTCACATGAACTTCCGTTTTCTAATAATCACGTTGTCTGCAACAGAAGTCCCGATATATTTTTCAGCACTATCGAGTGGCATTTGAGGCGGCGTGATTATCCCTATGCTTTCTGCGAAGAATGCGTTCGAATGGCCGATAAATTAAATAAGTCTGAAAAGGTATAATGTCGCTTATCAACATTAGTGTATCACTGTAATCGATTGTAGCTTGAAAATGCTACATGGATTTACAGTGAAACATTCATCAAATAATCAATTTCGAGAAAAGACGGTAGTCAAGATATAAGGTAGCGGGATTTTTATAGGTAATGCCGGGAACTTTGTAGTACGTGTCAGAGTAAAAGGGTATCTCTACCTCATAACAGGAAACGCAAAGCCTGATTTTTGATACCTCAGAAAGTTATCGCAATAACAGCAAAGATACTCAATTTAGAAAAACCTTTATATTAATTTCATAACCTGTATACTAGGGCCGGACAAAAACGCCCTCAGTTCCGTTCGTTCTCGGCGGCGAGACCAGGCGAGCGGATACTGCTGGTTCTGATAATCCCAGTTCCGACACTGCCATTATCGAGAACGAACGATACCGAAACTTGGCCTGTTATCGGGGTGCGCCGACCGCGTCGAATGAAAACGCCATCCGATCTCACGCCGTTTGTCGCTCAAACTCCAGGCAGTCATGCGGCATTTGTACGTCGACCAACACATTAGAAATCTAGCGAAATCTGTAGTTTGTCAATATATTTCGGTAAACTGGCAAGTCCTTAATAATAAAATGTTTCGATAACAAATCTTTGCACATTATTGCTTTCTCCTCTATTTAATTTCATTTATTATCTTTATTTTAAACACAGGTTCTTGCTAGAATAGAAATTGGTAAGCATGGTTACTCGATATAAGCGCACCCGCAGAACAATTTGCAAATATTTTTCCTGAATATATAAATACTTCCTTTCCTTTGGAATTAAATTCATTACCCCGTTACAGGTATACAATACTGGCAAGAACATTTCAATTCACTTTCAACTTGTATTGTATAATTTGTACTTACACTTTGTGA